>JAMPIT010000482.1:2587500-2920000 GCA_026261815.1 Monarcha castaneiventris obscurior
GGATAACATTAGAATGAGGTCTTAAGATACTTCTATATGAATAGTTTAGTAGTGAATCATAAAAAAGTTTGGGTTGGAAGGGAACTTTAAAGGATATCTAGTTTCAATACCCCTACCATGGGCAGGGACATCTTCCACTAAATCACATTGCTCAGAATAATTTAATTTCTCATATCTAAGTCCTCTGAACAGCATTCATGGGCTGACTTAAATCAAATATGTGCAAAAACTTTCCCGTAAATAAATTTTAAAAAAAACCAAAAAAACAAAAAAAGAACCAACCAAACAAATGTACATTATATATATAGCTCAGTGTAATTATAGCAGTTGTATCTGTATGCTACAAAATATTTACCGTCAGTATTTCTACAAAACATAAAAATAAAGACATATCCTGTCTATGATGCTTAATTATTAAGAACCTCAATAATGCTGTTCATGGAGCAAATGGACACAATATCAAAGCAGATGGAACATTTTTGATCCTAATGGATGCATCCAGTTGGAGTTACATGCATTCATTTAAATACATCTTTTTTGCTTCTTTTTTTTCTTATTTATACAGTGTATATACATATATATGTATATTTCAGAGACTGAATGTTACATACAAACCTGCATTTGCAAACAGCCGCTAAGAAGCATGTGGGAAAGAAGTGAAAATTTGGGCCACTCTGTGTCTGAACAATCTGGTGAGAATCACTGTGTAATATGCAGGCAGAGGATGCAGCATTACTGACTTGTTTCTCAGATCTTGCCAATCTTCAGTTGCATCTCCAGCCTTGTCATACATCCTGAGGAAAAAACTGTTTTCTCTCACAGGAGGGAAGTAAAATTTTCTTCAGCGGCTGTTTCATATTGTCCTAAACATTTATACAATGGAAGATGGTAATTTTACTGCATTCTGGGCCTGCCTTAGTGGCAAATTGGACAGAAGAGCCTGGGCCTGAGATTTATTACAGATTTATAATATTTATGGGTCAGAAAAGTCAGGGGGAATCAATGGAAAATTGGTCACATGTCCCATTAGAAAAATGAACGATACTCAAGGGACTTATTTGAGCTCCTAAATCCTTTCACAGTTAAAGACAAAGACCCTAAAATCAACAGCTACCCTCCTTCAAACTTTAATTTTACTTAAAATTAAGTGTGTATGAGTAACAAGAATATGGTGACCTTAGATGCATGTGAGGCTTTTTCAGTCATTTGCCCTCTCTACAATCATGTGTATGAAGAATGTTATCTAGGTGTCCCCTAGCAGACTATCAAAAGTAATTTACAGAATATTTCTTAAAAGAGGCATTTTAACTTTAATTACATATCTGAGAGATTATGGAGTATAAAATTATTAATGTGTAAATGGTAAGTCTCTGAGAATCAAGAGAAGCAAAAACTCATGCATTGAAATTGAAGAAAACAAACAAACAAAAATTATTACAGAAAGAGCTGTATATGTTAGTTGGATGCTGCCAAAACTTTCCAGTTTATCCTCTAAGCAGAGTAAAGGCTGAACCAGGAAACAACAAGGCAGAAATTCCTAGTGGTTCCTAATAGTACTAATATGAATTAAAATATTATATTGCAAGTTTTACCATTTCTATTTGAAGCTATTGAAGGCTGAATGAATCAGAAGTTAAAAATCAGACTAAGAAATTAATATTGGGCTGGGAAGTTGGGGAGAGAAAAAAACTGCTAGTCTGAAACAATGTTTAAACTTTTAAGAATAATAATAAGATTTTTTTTTTTGTCTATTGTGTAGTCAAGCAGTAATGAAAGGGGATGCTTTTATTGTTACAATCCAATTTAACATTCCACACCTTCAACATCAGTAAAGTCTATGGAAAGTATTCATACAGATCAAAAGCACACAGTGGCTATAAATAATTTCAGTGAATACTCTTCATTTAGGTAAAATTTTTGAAGATGCCTGAAGGCAAAAAACCTTGAGTATGCAGGCAAATAAACTAATATGTCAACTAATATATCAATGGGAAGTTTGTCTCTCATGGCATAGACATAATCTGGAGCTAAGTGGTAGAAAATACCTTAGATCAGAATGAGAAAATCAAATGGTAATAATACTTCTATGAGAAAATAAGGACAAAATATTACTAAAGGTTAAGAACATTTTTAAGTTGCTGTATCAAAGTCTAATATTCTCATTAGATTCTCTCCACCTGTGTCATATCAAATCTTAAGCACAAATAAAAGCTAAAGGTAAGTTTTCATTTTATTTTTTATGTTAGGATTTGTGTCATGACCAGTTTTTCAACAGGTTCTTATGGCTTTGAAATTGTCTGAGTTCTAGAACACCTACTACAGGTAACTGAGGATGGGTGCTATTTACCAGTCTGCAACATCAATATGTTTTTCACATTCCTACAGCAAATGTCTGACATAAATAATGTTTTATATGCTTTTTATTTTTAACAGAAATCAACTCATATTTTTCACATAAACATTGTCATGTTATCTCATTTTTCCCTAGTCCCTATCAAATTGAGATTGTATCTTTTTTTAATACAGTGAGCATTAATAACAGTATCTATATATGTGTGTGTGTATAAATATAAATATATAAGTAGCTTCACAATAACTTATTTTATCTGGGTCTGAGTCAAAACAAGATCAAGCAACACTGCCTAGCTTTACAGTTCATTTTGTATTTCAGTAGCATCTTTCCTGTCTTTAAAGAAACCTCTTACTGCAAAAGGAAAAATAGATTGGGATTTTCAAGGTCTTTCTGTTGCTTCCTTTGTCATATTTCTTGTCTCCTGTACAATGAATAGTTAGATCCAGTAGAGTGTAGTGAGGAAACCTGTATATCATGAAACAACCAGATCTATGGACTTTATTTGTTTTGTTACTGTTATTTGTTTATTATACAAGGATATAGGCCAGGCACTGAAATTAAGCGTTTGTGTCATAAATACCTATTTGTCCTATTTTTATTTTCTGATGTCAGGAATAACCCAAGTATTTTATTGCCATATCACCATTATACCTGAGTCCACAACTCATAACCTCTGGGAAAACTTCATATCCAACAGAACCACATGGTAATTAATATGATTCAATAGATGCTGGAGTCCATCTGTGGGTATTTATTTATGACCACTAATTGCAGGACTTCCCTCTGGACAAGCTGGAGTACTGGGGCCATGTTAGAGGTTTTCCAGCTACCTGTTACACTTTCAATTTAGCTTCAGGGCATCATTCCTCTACAGGTTTTCTTCTTGTGGAAAACTCCTTTCGTTTTATTTCTGCCACCTTGTTTATTTAAATAGGTTCTTAGATGGGAAAAAGGCCAGCATATTTTATGTGAAGTAACAAGCAACTCCTGAAATTTGGTTAAGTTCTTACCTCAAGACTTGTTCTGGCAACTTGTTCTGGTTTTCCCACGTTTATGTAGTTTAAGAAGCCACTCCAAATTCCAGTGTTAGATAATTCTTATGTTTGACAGCCAGTTAATATAATTTTACTTGTTGGTCAGTGGATATATCTTACTTAAAATGTGTAGTAGTCCTTTCAGAATTTACTTTGATTTTCTTGTCCTTTAAGGTAATAAATATTTTAATAACATTATCTTATTGATTACTGGAATGTGTAACAAACACATCCCAACATGTGCTGATTTCTAGTAATTGTTGTAAAACCGCATGCCCAGTTGCAACATTGATTCAGAATGGATATGAGCCAGCATATCTCTCCTCTCCCTTTCAGGAGGTGGGATACTTGTTAAATTAATCAGATGAGAAGAGACAGCAGATTGAGTAATTTCAAATATTAGAATAAAGCTATAAAGTCCGGTTTCCAGGAGGGGGAAAGCCACATTACTGAGAGCAAGCAGTGACTGTGGGATGGAAAAATCAGAAGTGGCATTTGAAGATTAGTAGAGTTGGTAGGACCAATTAATTAAGACAATGAACCAGAAGAAATTTCATTTACCTGAGAATCTAAAGAGAAAAGAGTAAAATTCTAATAATGTTGTGGGATTTTGCACTGCTCCTTCTTCAGATAATATTATCATATTAATGAAAATGTTTCAGGAAGGAAACACTGGAATCTCTAAATAAAAAAAACTTTTTATGTTTTCATTATGCCTTTTTTCTTCAGGTGTCTGGTAAGTGCAATGTATTCCAAAAACTAGAGAGAACATAAAACAACTTATTAAACCAAACTAATCAATATATCTTAAAACTTGTTGGGCACCATGAAGGATTTGGGAGGTGGCCGCATTTCACCCTGGCCCGTCACCTGTCACACAAACACTTAACTTAGCCCAGACATAGGTGTGTACTACAAAAAGACTTGACTTTACTCCTTAACCACACAGTAAAAGTTAGAACAGAAAATGCAGGTGTTGATAATAAATTACACATTTACAGGAATACGGGTTAAATGTGGACAATATATTCTGCTTTCTCATGCAACCAAGTTTTTGAAACTACTTTTATTCTGCTCTTCAGTGAGTTTGATTTCCTCATATTCATCATCACGAACAAAAGCTAAAGCTTTAGAAATACAGAGGTGCTATGAAAGATTAAAGTTGTCTATCCTGGCATTTTTGAACTACTGAATGTTCTAATTTGTGTGCTGTGACTCTGCATGAGAAGCTCTGTATTATTTTTTTTATGCTTCTCACTCTGTACTTGTAAATTCATACATAAAGATGAATCTGCAGCACACTATCAAATGAAATTACCCACCAACAACAGCAATAACAGGATCTTCAACACAGCATAAACAAGCATGCAGAACCACACATTTCATCTGAAATACCCATTACTGGCACAGTTGCCCACTTAAACTCAAGGAGAGGAATTCCTTTCCTCAGCTTCTCCAGCTGACTCTCAGATTTGCCTCTGGAAAGCCTTTCCCTGCAATTACAGAAACAAACTCGGCTTGGGCAGGCACAAAGTGAGGATGAAGTAGAGCTGAGATGGCAATTTTTCTTTCATGCAAAACAAAGAGAACTGTTTCAAAAGTCCACCTTTATCAAATAATTTCTGAATGTGAGTGGCATTCCTTTTTCCTCAGAAACTCAATGATTTACTTCCTCGAATTATTTTGATGCTTCTCCTCCCTGGCTGTTCCAGAGAAATTCATCGGCTCAGGCTTTTCCTGGCTGCTGAGGATAAGCACCCTTTGCCAAGCCATCGACCTGTACCCCAGTGGGCTGAGGGAGACCTGAGCAATCTGCTTATTCCAAAGGTGCTTATTTTAATAGGTAGCAAAATATGTACTGCAACGATCAGCTGGCAGGCTGGTGGCAGGGCTAGAGTGAGGGGAGGAGGAAAAGGGTGTGATCCCAAACTCATCTGCCCTGTCCAGCAAGGCTATGAGATGTTCTGCTAGTTTGCCTTCAAGCAAACTGCTGACTGTTTCACTTTTATAAAAAAATGCATAAATGAGGCAAGTTCTGCTTTCTTACAAGTTTTGTTATGAAAGGTTCACACATCTTTCTGTGAAATAAAAGTATGATGCTAATCAACACCTCCTAGTCATTAAGATGCACATGCTATAGAACTTCTTTTCCTTTGTGCAGTAAAATAGTAACATCTCTTTTCCCTTTCATTCAAACAGAAATTCTATCACTAAAATATTTACTGCTCAAAAAAAGCAATTAAAAAAAATTGATTTTTTTTGATCCAATGCTTTTCAGTTAATAAGGCCAAATGATGGCAAAGCAGTAGAGAATAGCAGGAAAAGCAAATTTAAGCCCAGTGGAGTGAGTGGGCAAGGGCTGCCATTTTTCACCTCCAAGCACTGTTTTCTACAGGCCTTGCACACAGTGTAATTGGAACAGTGTCTCTCCATACAGGAAAAACCTAGTGATTAGAGAATTAGGAAGACCTTCATCTAGATCCACTAGTTGGAATAAATCAGTATCATGCAATTGCAGATGTTGAAAACAAGTTCACATACATTTGAGAAGCCTATACCAGGAGAGAAAATTATGAAGTGGTGAAAAGGTAGCAGTTTGTTTGGATTTTTTAGTTGTGGTTGATTTTCTTTGGGTTACACAGCTTCTTCTTATTTATTGTATGATTTATTGTATTGGGATTTCATTTTTTGACTGTGCTTTTCATAACTGTGGTACAATGTTCATATTTTTAACTTTTCAGCGGCTTAACATTAATATCTTCCATTAACCTTTGCTTAGAAAAGAAAGTCAAAAGTCAAAAGAAACACTATTTGGAAGGTAAACTGTGTTTCTTCATTAAATGTGCAAGAAGTGGAGAATGACACCCTACAGAGAGATATTTTTGGGTGTGGACCAAACTTGCTGTCCAGTGAGGCTTAAAACATGTGTTGTGCCTACACCGGTGTTCTCAGTCTGTGTCTGGACACTTGTTCTCACAGTCATACTGTTGCTTTGCTTTAATATTGCAAGACATAGCCTTGTTTATGAGATTAGAGCAGTACATCTGATAACACCGTGGTGCATCTGTTTGGGGTTTAGAACTACAGGATCACGTGGTTTGGTTTTTTATTGCTGTTGTTCAGCTGACTTACCCAGAGAAACAAGGATCACTTATTGAAAGTGTAAATGGGCTCTCACATGTATATAAGGAACTTAATGAGGTGGCAAAACCCTAAGTCTGAGCATCAAAACATGTAGCCATGAAATGAGTGTGAATAACATAGAGGTTCATGCTGATGGCAGAACCCAGAATACACCTCTGCTCATTAGTGAGATATGAATTACTTCTCTGGTGAACCACTGGAACCACACTGTGTTTTTCATTCTTCCAAACTAATCTTGTTTCACTTCGGCTGGAAGAAAGTGTTTAGAATCAACAAGCTGGTCTATAAACATGGGAAGAAGAGGGAAGAATGAGTGTTACATGCTTTTGAGTGCATTTTAAAGGGTACCATGTAGAATTTATGCACTGAAAATAGGATGTTAACTAGCCAAGCAGAAAGAGCATGATGTCTGATCATATAGTCGTCAGAGTTTCATTTTTCTTTGCAAAGTGCTTGTAGACTATCTGTCTGATCATCACCTGAGACCTACTAATGCAAAAATTATTCTTTCACATATCCTAACTGCTTGTAGACTCTCCTAGGCTACTTTGAGTGTTGAATAACAGAGATAAATTCAGCCTACTAAACTGTTTCTCAGCAGAGAATTTAAAAGTTGCTGCTGGCTGATAAATACTAGAACATTTTTTAACCAGATAGCATATAAATCCCTTTTTCTTCTCTATTAACAAGTGAAGACCAAAATGATACTTTGTCGTATTGTAGCGACGAGTCAACAGAAGAAGCTATAAATATGCGGAATAGCCTTTTGGGAAAGCACTGCTCACAGTCTGGTTTTCATTCCTTTGGCTTGCTGTCCCTGAACACTTACGATAGTGAATAGAAAAGTATTTTATTCTCTGATAAGTGAAAGTCTGGATGCAACTCTCCTCCTCATCCACTAACAATCCAAAAGAGAAGACAAACGAAAGAAATGGGGTATGTTGCCCTAGTGAAAGGCTCCTTATCTGTCACTAATGTTAAACCCTTTGAAAGTGAGGTGGTTTAATCTCAGTCTGGCTCTGCCAGAGCACCAGGCTGAGGTGCCACCCCATGGGAATTTTGCATGGCAGTGCCCATGCAGGATTGAGAGTTATGTACTGGAAAGCAGGAGGACAGCCCTGTAGCTAGAGTGGCATACATCTCAATGGGATGGGTGTCTGGGAGAACTTGCTCCCTGGAAATCAGCTAAAGAACATGTTTAAATATACTAGCCATTGTTCTGAATGGGCACCTTACTATGAAAACAAGATTGCTATTTAGCTGAGGCTTCCCTGCTCTACAGTACAACAGAAGGGACTGTACAATGGACTTACTGTACATATGGAGACAGTGCCTGTGGCTCCATAATCTTTGGCTGAATAGCCCCTTAAGACTTGCAGAGTGGTTATTTCAACACTGACCAAACGTTTGGCCACATCGGATAATAAAGAATGATCAAGAAAATAAAGGATGTGAAGAAGGGTCCAGACAGCCTGGAAGAGGATTAACACATAATTTCTTTCTGCTGATGCTAGAGGGATAGAGTCCTCTGAACCTTGTTTTTGGCAGAAGACTCCACAGCTCTGAAGATGAGACTGCTTCTATTTAGATAGAATACCATTTATTCCTTAATTAAGAATCAAGAATATCAGGGATTTCAGTAGCACTAAAGACCTACCATTCAGAGTTTGGAAAAATTCAATGAAAATGTGTAACTGTCACAAATGAATTGTTTCAAGGACACAGAAACATGCTGAGCAAATAAATCAAATTTTGAATCAGATTAGGAGCTATTTCAGTGCGAGGAAACTATATATTTGAAAGTCCTTTAGTTAAAATTCCCTGATCCCCAAATCCCATTGATTTTCTCCCTTTCTGTGTCATGGTCCTTCTGCTGCTTGCATGATTTTATGGTATTTAAATTCTCCCAAGAGAATACAGGCTCATTCTGCTGCAGACTGTACAAACACAGTAAGTAAGCCATTCTTCAGCAGACTCTAAAGGCTTACAATCAACACATATAGGCATGTTAATATAACAAGATATAACAAAACTCAGTACATGAAACATTTACAAAGAGAAGTGATTCAGTCAAGGTCATCACAAAGGTCTGTTGCAGAACCAGCAATATCATCCCAGGCTCTGGGCTGGGAATCTAAGGCTATAGTCACCTCTCAGTGGTTGCTAGATCTCTTTATGTAGAATTTGACTTATAGCCACAAATGCAAATGTATCAAAATCATTTCCACTCAACTGTATTCTCCTCTGTAAATCAGGAACTAGAAGCTATTGCCATGCACTCAACAGCATCGTATTAATTGGTCCCATTTCATATTCTTTTTGTCTGACCAATGCAGCTTGACAGTCTCTAATGGGATTTTCAGATGCACACCATGGATTCTCAAGTGATCACTTTTTCTCCCCAAATACATGAGTTTGCTCTTTTTCAAACCTACTTCTATACCCTTCTGGTGCCTAACTCCCAAGCACACAGTGAAATGGTAATTCTTCTTAATCTGATTTTTTTTCAATGCCAGTAATTGCAGAAACATCTAAATAGATGAGTTAATCTGTTTTTCTCTAAATACAATGCTATCTCATTCATTCCTTAAAAAACTTATTTTATAAGCTAAACATTTTGTATTTAATGATATTAGTAAAATTTTACAAATTTAAAAGCAAATTAAATGTATTCCTTCCACACCAGAGGTCATACTCAGTCCGTGTAGCTTGATCATAATACAGATAGATGTGACTAATTATCAGGGATGTAGCATGTACAGAGAATGCAACTTGCTTGCTGAAAAGGCAATGTTGAAACTACTTATTGAATGCTCCTTATCCTTTGCACTGACATTGTGTTTCTAGGATTACACATCTATGTCCTTCATGGATATTCTCCATTGAATGAAGACTACCATTACTACAAAGTATAGACATGTTTAAAAAGCATGGATTAAAAGCCCGCTATGTGTAGCAATTGCTGTTCTAAATGGTGCAGACAATAATCAGAACTAATCAATATTCTCATGTAAGTTTTTATATTCATAAAAGTCTCAATTGTTGTAATGCATGAAAACAGCAGTACCTTTAGTGAATAAAATTACCTTTCATGCCTTATAGAGGAGCAATGTGGTAAGATTTTTTTTTACTGTTGACTCAATACTACAGGATATTTACAACTAAATCTATATTTATAGGTAATAATTTTTTCAGTAACCCATTGTCTGCTACATTATTTTAAAAAAAGGATCATATTATTATTTTATAAAGAGCTGAATTACACAAATATAATCATAAAGCCTCTCTGCTTAACTCCTCTCTATGCAACATTTGCTGTCTTGTTGTTTGGCCTACCCCAAAGCCAAATTTGACTGTGAGTTTGGCTAGATATATAAGGCCACAAAGGTTTTAAAAATACTTATAAGAAGTGTTATAAAAATATTTAGGAATTCCTCAAGTGTCTATTTAATTTAGTCTATATTTTATGTCACTTAAATCCATGTTATCATTACTCATACTCTATGTATTACTCACTATACATTGACCAAACCAACAAATCTAAACGACAATGCCCTTACTTTGTAGTGATAGGAGTTCAGATATCCTCTTGTAGGTATTGTCTTCAAAGCTGTTACACCTATTGCATGCAAATACTCTGGCAGACTTTGCTGAGGGTCTATCTTAATTTTAATTCTTTTCCCTAGCTTATGGATCTTGTTTCTCTAACCTTTCTGAATAACAAAGATCATTGTATTGCTGTGGCACTCTGCTTGCCCTTAGCTGCACCTTCTCCATTTCTGTAATATCCTGTTTTATAATAGGGTGACCTGCACTGTGCCATTTTCTTAATGTGGACTCATTAGTCTCTTGGACTGTGCTAGGATAATTTCCTCAAATTTCTATTGAATAATCATATCTATACTTTTCCAGCATATTGTTGGCTTTTACCTCCTTTTTAACTAATAAACATTACTCAAATTAATTCACAGTTTTTTCCCAGCATTGTGAAAACCTTTCTTTTCTCTAGTATTTTGGTTTAAGTCAGCAGCAATGAAGGCCTTCAGACTGATACTAGTGGTTCTTTCTTTCTCCCACTAGGAGCCCAGCATCCCTCCCTCTGTCTCCTGTCTTTTCCCAACCTGTCTCTTCATGCATGCTTTCTCCCCTCTCCCTGGGAGCACCTCTTATGCTGCGACTAAATACTCCACAGTGGGCATTGAAAGCCAAGGATTGCCTTACTTAGAAGGTACATGAATATGAACACAGTGATCAGTACAAGAGGTGCAGAAGGGTGTGAGGCCCACGGTGGGAGGAGAGGAACTCTGCATAAGGAAGCAGAGAGGCAGCTGATGAAGATGACAATACTGGGAGAGGAAGAAAGCATTTGGGGATGGGTATTACAGCTTTTAAATTCTCCCTAAATGAGATAGACGCAAGGACAGAAGAGAAAGAAAAATTAGGTTACTTGGTCAATGTTTACATCCAGCTGGGCAAAAAAAGGCCTCACAAATCTAAACCAGTTTCCTTGAAGTGTGACCAACAAAATATATGCTCTTCTTCACAGTGCTTACATTTTGAGCTGTATACCTGCTCATTCAGACAGTAACCAAGTCACCAAACCATTATGCAAACCATGCTTATACATATGACTTCTTGAAATGCAGTAAAATGGAGGGAAAAACCCCAATCTCTTTTCACATGGCATTATTTTGTAACTGTATTTGAGTCCTACAAGGTGACATGTTCTAAGTATATCACCATCTGTTTTACCAGATCAGGTTCTCCATAGGTAATTATAATGCTGAGATCAAAACAAGCCTGGTAAACTCCTAGCTGAAAGAAGGTTTGACATATAAGCTCCAAAAATAAGATCTGAGCACCGATATAAACATGTGTAAAACGTCTGATAAAAATGGAGCAGTGCCTTCTGATATCAGACATTCTGCATTTATTTTTGTAAGTCTCATATTTAAGAATTCAAATCAAATTCGAAAAATGAATCCATCCATTATAGTTCCACTGTCCTAAAAGTAAGTATTAGTTCTACTACAAGGACCATTTTTACAGCCTTTATCCTTCTTCTGTGAGGGGATTCCAAATTTCTACGATGGAAATTGGTCAGATTTTCCTTAGGAGAAGCCTAATAAAAATGCCATAGACATTTTAATTTCACACACTGTCTTTTAATTTGACAAAAATTAGAGCAAGGGAACCTAAAAAATCTCAGAGCTACAACATGAGGAGGAGGAAAATAATAATTTGAAATAATTTTTACTTCTTGCCCACAATACAGTCTTCCAGGGTGGAGTGGGAAAAAGCAGGCTTTTCCCTGTGTCTACAGGAGAAGGGAAGGCAACACAGGTTGGCTGCACCAAAACCCCACATGTTAATGCTGGATGTCCAAGAAAACTCACACTCCTTGTAGCTCTGCATCTGCCAACAGTAAAGTTCTGCTTCATCCATTCCAATCTAGGAAAGCAGAGAGGCTGGACAGCACAAGTGCAACAAACGTTAAATCTTCAATAGGCCTGAGAGCTCTACTGTACTTCTACTTCAGAAAATCTGTTGTGTTCTGACAGGAACATTTGGAGTTAGATTTGAATCCCTGTTTAAACATTATAAATTCAAGTTTTTAAAGAAAAAAACTGCAGCTTTTTTTAGGGTTGATCTTTAAGATGTGTATGACACAAGCCCTGTTACGTATCTTTTACTTGCTCTTTTCAGCTCCTAATTTTTCATGCTTTAAATTTACTTTTTATTACATGTTCCTCCAGGTGCATATTACTCAACATCAAAATATTCTTATGTAACTCACAGCAGATAAGAATATCAGTAGTGCCAAGCAGATTATTCTGTGTAGCATTTTGGTATCAAACATGAGAGAATATCAACATGACAGAGATTGGATTGGGAATGTTAATTTGTAATTAAAAATTATATTTAATTTTTTAAATTATAACATATTAGCTATACTATTACTTTCTGTAATGTTCAGAATCACAACAAAAATGTGTTAATGCATTATACTATCTTATCTTCATATGTAGTGATTTGTTTAACAGCACTTCGCATAAATTAGGGGAAAGCAGGAGAATATCTACAGCCACAAGGGAATTTGCAAGGAAGAATGATAGGGATTCCCTTAGTTTCCAACCCCAGTATGCTATCCATATATAAAATTATGTCCATGCTCTTTACTTTGACTGACATAGGAATACTGTCACAGAGAAGTTGCAGTATATGTGTCCAAGCAAGTGAACTTGTGAATTAAAACCCCAAATCTATATCCCTTTTCATTAATAGCAATAGGGGTTGGGATATATTTTTAAAAGCTTATGTTTTACATTTTTTGACCTTTTTTTTGTTTAGAATTCTTTGGTTTATAGTTAGAAAAATGAATTTTTAAAAGAAAATTAGATGCACTTCTGTTTTCTTACATTGAAGTAATTTTATTGTGAGAAAAGAAATTACACCTAATAGAGATTAAGGTTTTACAAGAGAGAGCTATCAAGCAATAAGGATAGAGCAAACTAGGAGGCTTATATGATGTACATCCCATATTTTTTGTACTTGTAAAACTGGAGCTGTTAGCATCCAAACAAATTTCTGGACTAATGGTTCTTCTTGAGGTACTCATATTCCTCTTATTTTCACTGCTTTTTCACAATGCCTTGTTGTTTTCTGCACCTGCTGGAGCATTTTTAGCCCTTTTACAGCTTGATCACATCTTCAGAGATGCATGGCATCTGAATTTGTCTAAATCTGCTCTGCAGGAGTAAATAAATCCGTGTACCTTCCCTCACTCAGTTTGTGTCACACCCCGATGGAGGGTGGTCTGAATACAGAGCTGTACACAAAGCTATTAACAGGTCTTCTATCTCTGCTGTGCGATAGTCAATGAGCTGCTAAGAAGTTTTGTGATAATAGCACTAATTAAACACATATAGAGAAAAAATGCTGCACTAAGTCACTAGCTTAATGTTTGGGATGTTTGCTGCATCTCACTGTTTTGGGAGGGCAGAAACTGCTTATTTATGAGTCCTTGAACTTGCTCATGGATAACTATAACCTCCATTTTTAAGAAATTATCCTCAATATAGCCCTTTTTTTCCCAATGGTCTTCTTGGAAAGATGACCACCTCATCATTCCATTCCCTTCATCTTATTGCTGAACGGGCTTCATTTTTCAACTGGCATTCACAAAAATTACTTAACCTTAAAAAACAGAAAAGAAAAGAAAAACTCTTTGACAGTGCCAGAGTTCATTTATGTCTAAGTCTTTTATAGCTACAATCTAGCTTTTACCGAACAAGCCCCTCGAAGGCCTTCAGAGGTTAAATATCTGTATTTAGATCCTTATCTTCTTATTACTCAATATCCCCGATCCATTGCACTTTGAGCACTGGTTATGATTTGTCCTCATGTAAGATCCTTGGCACCTTATTCATTTTTGCCTAATGTAGTTTTCTTCATTGTTCTGACTACACATTTTCCACTTCTTAATATAACTCAGACATCCATCCATACAGAGTGAATTTGACAATTCTCATCTAAGATTTTATCGGGTTTTTTTCCTCTGGAGAAATATCAGATTGAGTTGGACTTTCTTACCTGATAATGATGTGCAATGAATCAGCCAAGTGAAAAGTACCTTACCTCACCTCTTCTGACTGTCCTGGTTGGCCTCAAGGCTAAGAGGGAAGACTGTGAAACAATGTGAGCCCAGGAAGAAATCCCTGTATGAGAGCAAGGCACCATTAGAACAATATGTAGAAGATGAATATTGGAAGCAGATGTGTGGTAAGCAGACACCAAATAACAGTCTAGGACCAACTGAAACTACAGATTGATTTATTCATAATAATGTTGGGAAGAGACCATGAGGTATCTCTTGGGGACAGACAGCCAATGGTGGATAACCTGCTTTATTTTGTAGCAGATATATCAACATATTCTACACAGGTAAACTAATCTGGGTTTATTTAGTAGGCTATCTGTGTGCTAAAAGGTACACAGGGTATGGATGTGAGCTGGGAAATGTGCAAAAGATTTAATTTTTAATAAGAGAATGGGCTGGCCAGAAAATTATAGGCATTTGAGGTGCGTTGACTCTTCACTGAACACATTAGAGAAGCTGTGGCCATAATGAAAGAAGGCCAGCGCCTCAAAGGGATTTCTGTATGGTGCATAAGAGACAATGAACATTTATTGTTCCCTTACAAATCCCATCCCTTTCTCTCCTTGCCCTCACTGTTCTCAGTCAGTCATGTTAACTTTGCTCAGGGCTTTTCTGGACATATTTATCTGAGCCACTTCAAGGGTGGTTTTGCATATGTCTCTTTGTAAGAACTGTGATAAATATAATCTCCTTTTATCCCACTTCCCAAGCCTAACATACCTCTTCTTGGAACCAGTTTGAGTACTAGCCTGACACCACTTCAAAATGCCACTGGCATTCTGCTTGGAATTCTGGAATTATGCTTGGTCTTTTCTTCTCCACTCTGCAAAAGTCTGAATGAACTCCTCCTCTGCTGCAGTCACATTGGATTCACTGGGACACCGAAGAATCCTGTTGTTCCAACAGCATTTTATAAAACAATAAGTAAATTGGCAGTTTTCAGTTATAAGGAAATGTGTTGAGGAGTGAATGTCTGAGAAATGAAGGTCCACATGCACATACTGCATAGAGGTTTGAGCGTGATTTTGGAATTAGAGGTGATGCTCTCATGATGAGCTCATGGTGCAGTTGAAAGATATGAGTGGCACATGTCACAGCCCTCCCACTTCCTGCCTATCTGGTTGATTTGCAGCCATCCTGATGACTGCCACTTTCTTGATTAATGATACACCAGGAAAGGAAAATCCCATTTCAGAGCTCCCCCTTTGCCACACCAACAGGTGTACAAGTCTGATCTAAACAATGGCTGTAGAGCAGCTTTGAAAGTGCAGTGTGGGTACCAAAGTAATACCATAGGTCTTGAAAGCATCTGATCTTACTTCATCTAGTTAATATCAGAAGTTATTCTACTATGATCAAACATTTGTTTCTTTTTTTAATATAACTTTAAAGTAATCACATTGATGGAACTCCTGGAAACTAATTATTTTAAATGTTATTTTAAATGTTTGTCATTACCAACAAGAATTTAAAAATAAGGGTTTGTGCTTTCCTGATTAAAATACTATAGCTGAATAATAAAATAGAAAATAGATAAACAGAGTGGTGGTCACACTTTGAAGTTTTAAAAGAACAGAAGTAAACTAAAACCTAATTCTCCTCCAAGCACATCAGTGTAAAAGGCAAAAGTTAAAGACAACGATTAAAAAAATCTGACGTGTCTTTTGATAGAAAGAAAATGCTTAGTGGTCAGCAAACAGGAAGAGCTGTGCTCACCCATGTAACAGAGAGGCATTTCAGGATCCTGGGGAATGTCCTTCAGACAGAGGCCCATTCTGTTAAGCAGAAGAAAAGTCCTGCTGTGAAGATGGCCCTCTGAGAAGGCTCTGCTATGGGCACTTCCAAAGACACATTTTGGTAGTGGAAGGATTAGAAAGACCCATTGTAAGCATCATAATGGATGAAAGTATACAAATGTAGCCTGGGGGAGGAAATTAGCTGTTTCCATGGAAGATTTTGGAGGAAAAGCTTCATTTTGGTAACTGAATGTTTGAAGAAGTGTGCAGGTTCCAGTTTACATTTTTATATTAATACTTTGAATGTTTTCTTTCTTAACAGTATCAGTTATGGACTTATTTTTTAACCAGAGAAACTCAATAGTTTTATCATGTTCCATTTGATACTTTATTTTTCCTTAAGAGACTTCATTGTTACTGGAGTTCCCTAACAAAACTATCATTTTATCCATTTTTGTCATTGCAATTCCTCCCTGAGTAAAACACAAAATGTCAGAGGAAAGCAAGGGAAACTGTTTTATCTCAGTCACAATGACCAATGCCATTATTTTCAGATATTTGAGGCCAGTTGGAAAAAAGAGTAGCATTTCAAAACCCAGCAGAGTCTTAGTCCAGACTTGAATCGTAAACGACGATTTAGGAAGATGTCTGTACAGATGGGTGCATACAAACTTGAACTTCTCTTCTTGTGCTCCAAGCTGTCTGAATGGAAGCCAGCTCCAGGCTGGCAGCCATGTATCTGGCTTTGCTCTGCACTGTGTTTGACATACCATGCCCTGTCTTCCAGCATATGGAGGTGGCCCTAATCAGCCCCCCAGCAGGGCATGTTACTTTGCACACAGTGCCTTGCTGACTCAGACACAGATCTCTAGAATAGAGTAGTTTTGCCTTTGAGGCTCCTCTCTATTAACAAACTGGCAAACTAAGTGTGAAATATTTGGAGAGGCCAGTTTTGTGTATTTTAGCCTGCTTATCCATATCTTCTTAGAAAATCTGTCACGATGCAACAGTAACTCATGTTCTGTACTATGATTTGCTATGAATAGAGCTTTGGCACCATGTTTGCTTGTCCAAACTATCTGCATATCTTCAGATCCTGAAGTCTGAAGTGACACAGCAGAGAAAGGAAGGCTTGCAGAGCTCCCAGAATTCTGCAGCTAAAACAAGACAACAAACTGCTTGGGCAGGCGCTGCACACACTTCTGCCTCGCAGAGTGATCCGAACGCAACTGAGAGCTTTGTGCCTTCTCCACAGCTGCGGCACAGCCAAGCATGCTTGCACATTTCACAGGACAATGGAGAACTCTTAAGGGATGAGTAGTTACTGGTTCTGCTGGAGCACTTTCTCTTAGCAGCTCCTAGTTTCAGGCTTTGGGGAATAGGAAGCAATATGGTCTTAACGATTGTTTATAGGCCCCTTAATTCACTTCCCTGCTGATCTCACCGCCACAAGGTCATTTACCTTCGGGTCACATTATAAGGCCCACCAATTTGGTTAACTTGGAATTTTACCAATGGGAGATGGTCGGGTGCAATACCTGGGTATTTGTTCAAGTTCTTTATGGTGAGCTATTGCCCACATTAAAATCAATCTTAACACTGGAAGGCACTGACACAAACCACAGCACTACCACCTTACTCTCTAAGCTGGTTAACAGGTGACACATTTCCCTGTTTTCTACCATTACCTGCTGTGGACAAAGGTAAGCTGCTTTCCTCACCTTTGGGAAAAAGATATTAAACCAAAGTAGTTCAGAAATATCTCTGCTAAATGAAATAGTGAGTGCATGACAAAAAAGAGGTGCTTTATTAGTTTCTACATAAAATCATACAAAGTCAAAGAAGGATGCCAAAAATTCTTGAAATCCTGTAGAAATACTTTTCTCATGTATTGGTTCTGACAGAAAATTGAAAAAATCTGTTGGATCATTGACAGTGATTTGTGATCCAATACTTCTATGTCAGAAACATGTGTCTATATGCATACCAATTCCTGATCTATTTTTTGAATTAATGACGCCACTATTTTATATTTAGCAATCCATAGATATTTTCTAGAATAATAAATGCAGTCTGAAGTCACTAAGCGGGGTTATCTCTCATTAGAAGTCCTACTGGCTGTAGAGGTAAAGTAGATTACGCTCCTCTCTGTCAAAATCAAATACAAAGAAATTTTCTACATTCTCCTTGCAGTTTTTCCTTATGGAGTCTCATTCTTTTAATAATTAAGCACTTTTCATGGCAGCAAACTAGCAACACCTTTATTTTTATGTTTCATGAAGAGTAATAAATATTTCCTTCATGTAGCCACATGCAGCCCTTTTTCACAAGAAATATTGTTTACCTTTCTCATAATGACACAGTAAGGGCCAGCCTTTCCCAGAATGGCATCTTTAATAAAGTGCATGCAATACAAACAGCCAGAGAATGCGGCACACTTAGAATTGAAATACATGGCTGTCATGGAGTGAGGCCATTGCGCTCCAGCCTTTTCCTGTTAAGCATAATTGCTTTTCATAAAGCTTCTGTGGAAAAAGTAAGCCAACCTCTCCAAAAAACCTCGGCATGACATATTTCTTGTAACCTTTCAGTCTCTCTGTGTGTAATTTACAGCTGTCACAGAGAAACACTATTTTTAGGGTATTGTGGTAGTGCAATTGGTACTGGTTTTCTTGTTCATTGTCCCATTCTCTAGGGCTCCTGTTTCATAGTGGTCTTCAGAAGTTCATGTTTTATATATATATATATATATATTTTTTTTTAGATGCCAGCACAGTGTTTGATCCTTTCCTATGTCATATTTAAAAAGAGGCCTGGCAAGTTGCCACCAGTCTCTAAAAGGTCACTGCTATGGGCAGTGCACGTACGAGTATAATGGGGTTGTAAGAAGCTGTGAAGGTAAAAACAGTTAGTAAACTTGCTTAGGAGGTAAGAGCCAACTCAGGCTCTGAGAGTTTTCTTGATTCATGTATTATGAGCCATCTACTATGAATATGCATAAGGTTACCTCTTTTGAACTTCCATGAAACAAATTCTCATAAATAAACAAGGAATGCACAGTACCAACTGACAGAGTCACTTAGACTAGATGTATTGTGCTAATGGAGTGAAAAGAATAAAAATTTTCAAGGGCTTCAGCCCTCAATTTTAATAAATTTCATGGAAATCGGATCAAGCTCTAATTGCTAATTCATCTGAAATTATTAAAAAGAGATTTCAATTACATACTACCATTGAATTTTGATGTACCAAATTAAATTAGGACACTAGATTGTATCTTTTTCTTAAATCCAGACCTATTTAAAAGCCCTTTCTGTAAATTCTGAAAAGGAACTTTGTGTTCAGTTATGTTGTAAAAATCCAGCATTAGTATGAAATAGTAGGTTAAATCTCTTACTGAAGATTTTTAATGACATTTCAGTGTTCCTCTTATAATTACTCTTCATCTAAGATATCCCATAATGATGTTGGACATTCTTGGTTCAGGCTCACTGGCTTGCTTCATTAGCATGTCATTCCCATTCCACATCATAAGATTTAATTGTAATGCCGAATATGCACAGCTCTCTACAGAAGTCTAATCAAAGTGGATTCACTTGTATTATTAATATCAAAAATCAGTCCACTTGCTATTTTTATAAATAAAAGAATCCAGATACATAAATCAGCTGTCATTTATTAGCATGTTACTGGCATATCTGCCAGACATATGAGCAGCCCTATCACAGTTCCTTAGGATTATTTTCATCAAGATTAAAACCTTTCTACATTAAATATACATACTAATTCCTCCATAAAGTAATCAGATTACAGTGCAGGTGACATTGTGTGCTGGAATTCAAATGATTTGCAGTAATGAGCTGGAAAGGTGTACTTGGAGACAGAGTGAGGAAAAAAGAGAGAAAAAGCTTTGGTTTTAAAATTGTTATATCTCTGGTTTATTGTTATTTTTACCTCTTTTTTCTTTCTTGAGAGATAACAGGTCTCACAGTTATCAGCTGGTACTTGGCAAATGCAGGTGGCAATAGAATGCTCAGGTGCTAGTTTTAAAGGGCAAATATTCTCCTCAGGTGAGCAGAGCACGGCATAGGTGGGGCATGGAAGCCATTTCTCCATCCTTTTAATGTGCACATCTACGTGTGCAGATATATCCACCTGCTTGTGCTTTGTTTCAGCCACCCTCCTCCTCTTTTTTTTTATGTTTCACATTTTTCACAATTTTTATTTTTTTCTGAAGCCTGTATTCTGCAGAAGCTCTAAACCATGCCTTTTGTCAGTGTCCAGAGGGTACCAAAAGGCATCACCGAACATTCTCCCCTATGCCTCTCCCACCCCTGCCCTTGGCCCAGTACCCCAGCTCAGCCAAGCCTGGGGCCATTTTTCCCTGCCCAAGAGATGCTGTGGAGAATCCTGTCCCATTCCCTGCTATTCATGAATTGCTGTTTGTCTCTCCTTGACTGACTTGAGACCTGGCTTGTCACCTTGCCATTGCCAGATTGCTGAGCCCTCACTGTCCCCTTCTCTGCTTGCCCTGCCCTGATGCTGACAGATGGCATCCCATTGCAGCAGTCACTGCTGTCACTGACATGGTTTCTGTGCTGGAGTCGTTGCTGGCTCCTGGCTCCCCAGTACCTGCAGAGCAGCCCTGTTCCTGCCGATCCCCTGCCCTCTGGCTTCACACACACCCCCAGCCCTGGCTGCCTGCACAGCTTCACCCCAATCACAGCAGCACAGAAACACTCTTAGCAGTCTGGGGGTTGCATCTAGTGATTAAGCTGTTGTTGATCTTGTGAAACTTCTTGGTGTCAGAAGGTATAACTGCCTCTCCAAATCGCTTTCCTAAGTCAACATAGAATTTGGAAACCATCTCCTACACTCTTTGTAGGATGCAGCCCTCTGCTCCCAGTGTGGAGGAGTGGTGTATTAAATCTACATAAAAGAGAGCAGTGACCAATGAAGATTTTACATAGACTCAGGATTTATGCTTTCAAGATGTGCTGTGCTTGAAATTGAATTTTCTATTGCAAATAGGATGTGATTATTAAAGTTGATACTGAAATATTGATAGGCATTGCAGTCTGCTAAAAATGTATTTAAAGAGTGTTTTTAAATACATAATCTCTTAAAAATTGATGATGACAATTAGATAAATAATAGAAATGTTTCCTATGTTAGGGAGCATTTTGATGCTGCCGACTAACTAAAAAAGACATGGTTGAATGGGCCTGAGCAAGAACTGCCATGATTTTTTTCTTAGACTTAAAATGGATAGTCTGGGTGTGTTGGGTTTTTTTTTTTTTTTTTTTGTACAACACCTTCACAGAGAATCTTTATTTAGAGTTTTTATTTATTCATAGTTTTTTGTGCATGAAAAAAGAAGGTATTTGTAATTTTGCAGTATTTACCCTGCAACTAATCTAAAATGTACTGAGTTAGTACAGACTGCATAATCTGGTCACATAATTGTTCCCATATTTCTACCAGAAAAATGTTAATCTCAAGATGGGAATTCCATTTTACCAATATTGAGTGTAAAAACCAGCAGAATAGTAAAATAAAGCACTGTATCATTCCAAATTGTGTTAACAACACCTTACACCTTCTTCCGTGATTACAGAATGTTTGGCATGTGTGTTGTAATCAGAATATTTGCTTTTGCACCACAAGTTGCATAACTGAGCTATAGTAATTTTTCAATCATCTTTTTTTTTACTAGTTAGAGATATAAACTGGGAATAACCTGTAGTCTACTAAATTTAAACAACAGTCACCTTTATTTGACAAGCAAACACCATAGCTCTAAATGAATCAGTTGTCCACAGCTTATCCTAGTTCATATCTTATCCATGAAACAGTTACATATTGGAATGGTGAACTGAAACATGCCTATGAATATTGCTCTTACAGCTGTTTTTAAGGCAGCTTTTGATTAACTGTGGAATGTTTATAGTGCTTCAGTGTAAACATCTGCCACATATATATATATATGCATACCAGATGTATTGTAATGGTAACTAATTCATTTCACTAAGAATGTCCTCATGTAACTACAGCAAAACTGCTTGATGGATTTGTGGGCTAGGTACTTGATACTTAGAGACTTTTTTTGTTATGGATATTTCTCAGATCATATCCTCTTTGTATTTTTTGGGAAGTCACAAACTTGTTTTGCTTATTTTCCAAACTGGCTAAGCACAAACCAGTTCCAGTGTGAAAGCTGAATTTAGCTCAATGCTCAGCCCAAGGCAATAAT
The DNA here is from genome assembly GCA_026261815.1 of Monarcha castaneiventris obscurior. Lineage (NCBI taxonomy): Eukaryota > Metazoa > Chordata > Aves > Passeriformes > Monarchidae > Monarcha > Monarcha castaneiventris. The sequence continues at coordinate 2,609,681 of JAMPIT010000482.1, forward strand.
GCACATGGATGGTCTTGACTTCATGCAGATACACCTGCACCTCTTTTAGCTGAACCACAGAAGCCTTATCAAAAGATACTAGATGCTTGTGTTTAGACAGCAAAATCAAACATCTGCTTTGGGATTTACTGGTCTTGATTCACATAAATATTCAGTGCCATTGGAAATTCCACGAAGTATCCAAAACCTGCACTTAGGACTCACAAGACAATCTATGTTCAGATGAATTACTGAGCATATTTTTTGACACTACTAAGCAGGACTTGTATGAATTATTGATCATTCAATATTGATCAATACAGATGCATAAAGATGCATACAGATGCATACAGATGCATAAAGTTATGAAATAAACTTTTTTTTACAAAGTACATATATGAATACAAAGGAAGACTCCATTCTGACTGGAATTGTACAGTAATTTTTGTATCCACTGCTTTGAATAGTCTAACTTGATCTTTTCTTTGCAGATAAGGTTAACACAAATGTTTTCTATCTCACAACAAATCCCTTCTCTTCCAGATATGCTATTAAACATGCAGAAACAGGTGGGGGTAAAAATACATTATCTTACTAGATAGGAAGAGACATTGTCAATTTTTTTGTTTCTTTCAGGTACAAGTTCTTCTCTTCTTGTCATCCCTATAACAGTAGTTGGTTGGAGGTTTTTAAATTCTAGTAAATCATTAAGGAAAAGACTGAAATGACTTTTGGTACGATGTAACAGAGTGATTGCAGTATTTCCCCCAGACTTTCAGATGGGTGTGAGGGTTGTCTAATATTTAGAATTCTTTTTGATGGCCAAAATATTGTGATAATGGAAATTACCTGTAAATTAGATGAGCTTTATTTTCCTCCTCTTTAATTTTGGCTGATGAATAAGAAATCACTCAAACACATCTATTCATGTCACCATATCAGTATGATGATTTCAATGTATGTGATCAATGATATGAAACTTTGGTGTAGTGATAGGTACACATGCTTGACACAAGAATTACCCTCTGGATTCAGTGGGTGGTTGTCTTTCAGCACTAGATGTTTTGGGTTCAAAAATATTACATGAACAATCCTGGAACTTATGCAAGGAAACTTTAGATGGAATCTCAGCTGGCATAATATGGTATAACATTACGACCTACATTGGTTCATTTCCTCAAAATGATATCTTAATTTCTCTTTTCTGGTTTATTTTTGTCCAGAAAATACCGGTTTTAATGCTTCTGAGCATATAAAAAGTGACCATTAGTATTACTAAGTTTATAGGAGGTCTAGCTGTATAAGGTATTGCTACTTGGAATTCCTCAGTACTCCACAATGGTTCCAAGTCAAGTATACCAAACATGCCAAATATGGTGGAATTCAAGAAAAAACCATAGTACTGGTCAAGGGCAAGGTTGTCAAGGCACGTGGAGTACAAACTGGTGAGCAGTGAGGCCTGAAGCCCTGACCTAACAGCACTGCACTCCCCATCTGAGGGAGGAGTAGCAGCACAGCCAGCTGATGCATCATCAGTGTAACCAGCATCCAGGTTTCAAGGCCCCAGGGACATGGGAGTTTTAAGGTCTTACTGGAATGCACTAATGAAATGAAATTAAGACCTGTTAATTTTTTGTATACCGTGGTGGCCGTAGTATACATCTATGGTTATAGTTTCACACAGAGTAGCTACTTCCATGAAACCTGTAAAACAGCTAACTGGAAGGACCAGATAAATAATTCTCTACCATAGGAATATTGCTTCCCTTTGAGGTGACGAAATATGTGACTTGTGTGTCAGCATGCCTTGTGATGTGCTCAGCATGCCCAGCGTGCCAACACACAGAACTTTCACAAAGCAGCCAAAACATTTTCTCTCTTTGTTCTTTTCCTGAATCCCTTTGTGTTAAGTCTCCATGACTTTGTTTCATTGTAGAACAGGCAAATTAAATCTGTTACACTATGCTCATTACTCACCTCTCAAATCCATTCCAGTCAAACAAATTTTCCTTTCTTTCCTTTTTATTTATTGCTAATTGAGTTAAAAATATGTACAGATGATTGTGAAATAACTACAAGATGCTTTCAGTGACATGCTCAATAAAACAGAGCTGAAATTAAGCCCAGTGTACTGCTTTGGGCTATAGACAGCACAGAGCAAAACAAATAGTACACTGTCAAAACAAACTAGAAAAATTCACCATTCGGTTAGTTTTATGGATGATGTGTTGGCCAAAAATATATGCAAATTCCCCTCACAAATGAGGGTTACCCCCAAGTCTGAGGATTTTTTTTTAAGTCCATTTGGACCTTCTCCAGCCAAAATCAAAATGTTCTGATGCAGTTTCAGACTGGAGAGCCTATTGAGAACTCATTATCTTCAAATAGGATTACACTCAGTTAATATGAGAACATGTACATTACAATATCACATAAAATCAAAAGTTCCAATTTGCTCACTACATGTAAATCCAATTCAAAATATTTCCATAACATATATCCGCTGGATGTTACACTATTTGTATGTCACTCTAGAATGGATTAACTCCATGACAGGCTAGTCTCAGTTTTTCTGCATTTGGTGTTTTTAAACAGTTTATATTTGTTATCATATCAAAGACAGGCTTGCAGTTTTCAAAAGGAAGAAGAGAACACAGCGCCCAAGGCTCTTCCAGCATTACATTTCTTATTCCATTTTATCTTTCTTGGTTTTGACTAATGTCAGTAACAGCTACTGGTAATAAACTGCTTGTTACAGCTTGCTCTTGCCTTCAAGCACTAGCTTTGATACATTGTCAGCCAATTGGAAGCATTTCCTGATTACATTTCCAAATTGCTTGTTTATTGATCGAAAGTTAATAAAGCAAAAGACAACTTTTCGGCTTAAATTAAATGAAAGGTTCCTTTGATGTTCAAATTATCCAATCAACCAACGTGCAATGAAATGTAAGCATTTGAAAGTTTTATCTGGAAAGCAAAATGTACTAGATAATGGTTTCTGGCACAGCCGCTGTATCTAACAGCTAATGAAAAACACTCATAACTTTAGATTTCATTTATTTTCTGTTGAAAAGTAAATGGCACTGAATTTTGTTATTTTTAAATAGCTGAAAACATGAAAGGGCAGATATTTTATTTTTGTATATCTTTTTGACAAACTATAATTCCTACTGCAAGTATATTTGGTTAGCTGCAATAAACAAAGTAATATACATTATCATTTCCTCAGAGTCCTATTGCTTCTGGTGCTGTATTAAAACTGCTGTGCTCTGTCAACTGTTACCATCCCATCCAAGAGGATGCTCCGACCTATCTGGAATATTTAGATGTGCAAGAGATGTCTCCAAAAATTACCATAGGTCTCATCATTACACTGCTTCTTCAAGAGCTTTTACTCATATAGTGAAATCTATTTAAACCATCTAGACTTAACATCACTATGTTTTTCAGAAAGTCTGCCACTTCTAAAAATTTTTCAGGCAATGACTTTCAGCGCTGTTTAAACCGAGAAAACTGGAGTGGCTGCAGTATTTGGTGTATATACACAGTAAAACAAAATGACAAACAAGAGCAAATCTTAGCTAGCAAGAATGACACTAAAAGAGGTACAACCACGTTACAGCTCAGACCTCATGAGGAGATTCAGGTGTTTTATGGCCGAATAATCTTGAAATGGGCACTTTCTGCAAAAAAAGTATAATTATGCTAAGAATGAACATAGGTTATATTTCTGTGCTTCATCCCACAATCCTGTAACAGAATTTGAGTATTTTAAACTGATACCTGTGTTTGTAGACCAAGTAAGTGATCTTATACCACACCACTAGGAAAAAACTCATTTTATCTGCACAAAAGCAATAAATGTGATACTCGCCCTGTCAAATGATAACCCCTTTCTCTTTTGTTGTTGTTGTTGTTTAGAAGTTTTTTATTGCATTGTAATTGCAATAGTTTTGCAGAAATAAATCCAAGTGTAAATGTACTGATGCATGAGGTCTCTACATGTCAGAATTAAAATCTTTCTGTTCCTTGAAATGAAAAGCCTAATTGAAATAGATGTGTAAAGGCTGGAACTCATTCTGCCAAGGACAGCATATTTAATGTTTCTTTGTCCTTTTGACACAACCCCACATAACATCTCTGAAGATCTTAATGTCAAAAAGAGCTTATAAGCACAGCCACAATCAAACAAATTTTTGATGTGATGATGATCTGATCATCAAGAAAGAAAGGGAAATATGGATTTTATTGTATTAGTGTGGCTATTAAAGACGTTACTTTTTTTGTAGAAGACCAGCTTCATTTGGTCTGTTGTTACGTTTTCTTTCTCTTTTTCTATTTCTCTGTAGATAGAAAGATATACATTTAGAATAGTCAGTGTAAAGCAGAAATTGATTTGTGTTAGAATCCACTGCTGTGAATGCCAAACAAAATGGCAGTGGTCCAGATTCAAGATTTATCCATTTTTAAATCTTTTTTTGAAATGTGAATGACATGAGATCCAAGGAGGACAGGCAAACTAGCACTGAAGTGGCAGCAGAGAATTAGGTGTCACAAGCACTGACTCCTTGCAGACACCATTGGAGAAGATGGTGGTACCCACTAACATTTGGATGACTCTTATTCTGCTCATGTGCTCACACTTCCCAAGCCTCTGCTGACTCCATCAATCTGCAATCCTTTCTGTACCTCAGCCTTTATGACTCCTTTTCTACCATGAGCAAATGTCAGGCTCAACAAGCCACAGCCTGCACAGCAATTGCATCAGGCAGTTCCCATGAATATAACATCTCTTGGACATCTGAGCTGCTGCAGACATGCAGTAAATTTCTTCATATGGGGATCAACATCTGCACCCCGAAAACTAAGCCGAGAGGTACAACTTTAAAAATACTGGGATAATTTTTGGCTTGTTTCTCCACAACAGAAAAGAGGTGGAAAAGCAGTAATAGTAGTCCAGAAGAAAAAGTAATAGCCAGGAACTGGCTATTTCTTTTTATTTAATTCTTTTTCCTAATACATGGGAATTTATTTGCAGTCAGATCATGAGGCTTTGTAGCTTGTATTTTCCAGATTATTCTTCAAAGAAAAGAAGGAATAAAACATAAAAAAATTACCTTTATGAGTGCAAATTAATATACATGTGTAGTATGATATCTGAAGCACAGGTCTTAAGAAAAAGGGGCAAATACCACAAGATTTGGGATTAAATGAAAAAATTGAAAGCACTGCAAGCAGCAGGACATATTTTGTGGATTCCCCTTAGAAATATTTTTTTGTAGGTTGAGTTCTTCAGATGATGCAATATTGAAATCTGCCCAGTGGGAGCTCTAGAAAAACATTCTGAGACTGATAACCTCATTTGGAAAACTAGGCTTGATTAAGGGGGTTGTTCCTTTCTTAACAACTTGGGATTTCCATTAACCTCTCCTCTTGTTGGAAGCAAAATGTATGAGAAAAGAACATTAGAACTAAAATTACTAATTATTAAAATTAGACTGAAGTAGAAGTTTCAGGTTTTGCTTGTGGTTTTACCCTATTTTAGGCAATGGGCAGAGCTCCTTCATCCAGGATATCCTTTTCACGTCAAAAGATCTATTGACTGATATGAATGAGTGATTTTTAATTATCTGAACCCTGTGCATCCATAATTTTTTTTTTTTTTAAAGGTAAATAACCCTGTGTGTGTTTGGCTAACAAATACTTTTATAATTAATAACTTCACAGTGGCAGCTGTCTAATTAATGAAGAAATGTAGATTTTTCTACTTGAAACTGTGGCTATATTTTGCACACTACTTTCCCCTTACAGCACATTTTGCACTGTCCAGTGTCCATCTGTTAGGTACAAGAATGTAACCAAAACCATGAGTGGCAGGTCCTTAAGCACTTTCTAAATTCACTAACCTAGCACAGCACTTTAAGAGTGTGGTTTTTTGAATGACATAAGAATGCAGGAAAATGTAATATAATATTCACATATTTCCTTATTCTGGTATTCTGAGTTTTAGAAGCCACACATTTCTCTAGGATCTTTGTATTTCATGTGTGCAATTTGATACTTAAAGTTCTAAATCATTTTGAAGAGATATTGTATTTTAAAGAATAAACTATTTACTTGTTGCAACTTAATCTTAATCTTAAACAATCTTCCAGCAAATAATTTCTCTCTGAACCATAAATCAATGATATATTAGATTTCAGAGTGCCGTTAGATTTAATTTTTAAACAAGCAAAATACCAGAGGCCATCTAAAACCCAGGCCATTAATTGCATGCCAATTTTGTTTAATTTTAGTGAGACTAAACTGCTAAGTTCTGACAGAAGACAGAAACTACTACATGCAACATTAACCTTTCTCCTGCCACACAGATGTGCCCTGGGGTAGCCACTTTAAGGTATTAGGATGTTGTCTTTAGAAAGTTTCAGTGGCGAAGTCCAAGGCACTCTGTGTGCACAAAGCCACAGGCTTGTCCTTTTATTTGATCTCTAGTGTCTGGAAATCTTACATCACTCAAAGAGTTAACCTGCTTAGACACAATGGGGAATTTTAGCCACAAGGGACTTTTGTTTTCATCTAGGCAATTTTTTTAAAAACTGATGTTTCTGAAAAGACTTCAGCCATGCTGACTTCAAAATGTGCAACACTATAACCCACATATCACTCACTCCAGCTCCTCCTCCTTGCTGTGTAAGCAAGGGAGTGTAAGAAATGTTTAAAGACTGGGCTTCATATGTGCTCCTGTACTACATAGCTATTTAGCCACTATGCAGTACCAGGCACAGGTATTTCTCTTGTCTAATTTGTCACATAATCACCATGGAAGACTGAATCCTTCAGAGAGCTGAAGGAGTCTGAGACATCTAATAAACTCACCCTTTGTACAGAGAAAATGTTTCACAATGAAATAATAAAATGGGATTTCAGTTAGGAAAAAATGAGATAAACTAGTGTAGCAAATAAGTAAAGATTATACACATAGGCAACCCACTGATCAAATATTTCTTAGGGCTATCGAGGATCTATCAAGGATACTGAGCCAGTTTGATAAAGAAATTACTGAACAGTGATTTACTGAGTTGTTTAAGAGTCATGTTAGAAAGATTAGTTTGCTCACAGCAATGTGCTAGCTCTGTTTTATTTAATGATTACTTAAAAGCTGTGATAGACTACTGCATAAACGAGCTCCAGTTGTTTATTTAACTATTGGCTATGCTTACCCCTATGCTGTCAAACCAAAAATATTAATCATGTAATCAAAACCTTAACTTCATGAATACTTCTTCTACTCAGAGTCAGCATTAAAGCATAGCTATACAGTAAAAATAAACACCAGCATGTTTCAGGACATTTCTATTTGGGTAGAAAACTTCTGCTGTTTGGACATTTGTATCACTGGACAACTGGCTAGAATGGATCTGAAGGGGTTAACTGTATCTTGAGTCCCAGGAATCAAGAAAAAAGAATAATTATGATGTTGATTGGTTTGTTTTGTTGAGCAGACAAGAGGATGGTGTTTTTCAGAGAATAATCCCCAGCTGGTAGCTCCCAATGTTGACACTGTCCCCATTCTGCAGATCACTCATCCCCTTAGCTCTGCAAATTCAGAGCTGCAAGGAACGCCACTCTCAAGAAGCAGCATTTCCCTCCTCAGGACTTCCCCGTCTGAAGTCAATACCACCTTCCTCTTTGCTGCTAGAGACAGAGAGGAGCCTTTGGCCCTGATTAGCTTCTATGAATTCAGAATTCTGAGATGTATCACATTTTTTCCCCATCATTACTTGCACTTAATTCTTCTCTTCACTTCTATGTTTCATTGTGCAAAAAGACAGCTGGGAATTTTCATTTGTGTCTATTTTTTAATGGACATAAGAGGTTATTTTTTTCTCTTTCTGCTTCAAAAACTTAACATTTTCCTTATCTATTTATTTTTTGTTTTTAAATTCACACTCTTTTCCTGAAGTAAGGAAGTCTAAAACCATAAATTTGGGGTTTCAGTCTTTTTATCCTCTTTCACAGCATAAGTTGAGATCTAAACTTATTTGACATCCAGTTAAAAAACTTTTAGCAAGACACGCAATTAAAAAAAAAAAAAGAAGAGAGAAAATGAATTTTCCTGTCTGCAAATGTAACTCATAATTAAGAAGTAAGAATTAGCATATTTGTTTCCCACAAAGCTATCAGGTAAAAACACTAATGGTTTCTGGTAAGATTAGCTAAATTCTGAATACATGCCGTTGTAAACTTCATGATGCGTGTGTCTGGACTTTAGGGGTTACAGGTGAGGAATGTATTAACTCCAAAAAGGAGCCATTTTTCTTCTAGTTTGCTTTCTTTTGTCTCAGACTCTAAGCTATGATGAAGCACAGGGGCAACTTTCACACTTGCCCATATTTGCGATATTGCGATATAGTTTGTTAACTTTATACAGGTGAAAATGCTCATTACTGGAAAAATCATAGGAAGGGATCTCAGAAACTAATTGACAACACCATTGCAGCAGATCAACTTAAATAGCAAGCATACATAGTATAAGCTCTGGAATGAATGCACTCTAATAACAGATATTTCCAGACTCTGGATTATGATGGATGTACCCAGCAGGGATAAATTACTTCTCTCCACAGCATGACTGTGCCTTGGAGACACATGCTCTGCCTTGTGTACTTTTATCTTTCATTATACTTCACAGACTCAGAGCAGCACCAGCACATAAGTGTTCTTGTTTGCTTGCCCCACATAAAAGACAACATCCTACTACCCTGTTCTTTGCAAAACAGGGCTATATTGAACTGTGTGCCCATCTTCACAGGCAAGTTCACAAGTGCATTTCATTTTGCTGTTAGGTTTGCTCTGCTGTGTTTTAGTTATTCCCTTGGGGCTGGTATCTAACATAGGGGAGGCTGACAGTTAATGGATGGTGTAGATTCCCAGTTCCCAAGTCTGATTCAGCAACACATATGCGTAGCGGCTGAACCATTTAAAAGCTAGTGAAGAGTAAGGGAAGTTTGTGAGGTGATGTCTTTCTGTTATTACTGTTGTTACATAGGTATGTCCATGAGTGCTCAAGTTGTGTTTTCTTGGATGGAAGGCTGAGACTAAGTTGAGAAAAGAAAAATGTTGCTAAAGGCCAGTGAAAATCTTGTACTTGCTGAAACCTTCTAAGTTATGGAGTAGACTCCCAAGAGAAACAACAAAGGTCCCTTTACTTGCAACATGTAGGTTTAGAAAGTAGAGAACATGTAAGAATGAATCATTCTCAACTCTTAGGAAAACCTATGTGCAAAAATAAGCCTTCTCCATCTTCCAGCTTTATGATGTTAGTTCCTATTTGTGTATCTCTAGATTTAACAATCTTGTAAGCAATCAGGTCTTGAGGAGATGACATACTTTCTCAGTATTAGCAGGTAGAATGGCAAGTCAGCAGTAATAGCCATCTTTCAGTTCCAAATACCACATTATTTTGGTGAAAACTTCCACTTTGAATAGGCTTCTAATACAATCCCTCAGTGACTTCAGCCATAAGATAATGAACTTCTGTCACAGGTAAGGAAGAAATTTCCTTCATTGTACAGAGTCAACTACAGAAGTGTTTGAACTGTCCTATAAAGCATAGGGTAAAACCTGGCTTTGAAGATAAAACCAAATAAATGAAAACATTACAGTCATGACCAAGGTAGTACAGCTGGCTAAAAAGTATCAGTAACACTGGCAGAGTCCTCTTCCATCCAGGCAACAAAAAAATTAGTTGTACCTTAGGTTTTTGCAATGGGGGCACAAAGAAATGGCTGGTAGAAAATAACATAGTATCAAATGATCATCAATTTATTCAGCTTAATTAAGCAGAAGAGCAGTAGTTTGGGGGTGGAGGGGCTGCATCCTTTCCCATTAGAACCACAGGTTGCAACATGGGCACCAACCAATATGCCAGCACAGCAGCTGCACTGCAATGCTGCTGCCACCCCCACATGCACAGCTGCAACCAAGCTTGTAAAGGATCTCAATTTCAAAAAGATAAACTTCGAAAAATTAAGGAAACTAGTTAATGAGGTCAACTGGATTAAAGAGCTCAGGGATTTTAATGTGGAGAAGGCGTGAAATTTCTTTAAATCAAAGGTGTGAAAACTGTCTGGAACTTGCATCTTAATCAAAGGGAAAATCTTGTAGGGAATGGCTCCAGAGCTGACTGGATAAATATCCACTTCTGAAAGGGCAGAAGAAATAAGCAGTTCCCTTAAAGGGATAGGGAGTATTCTATGTCTGAGAGGCCAGGAAGCAGAAAAGAAGAGATAAGTGCCAAACATAAAGCTGAATTAGACCTTGTAAATTCAGACAAACAGCAAAAAGTTGAGGGGTTTTGTTGTTTTTTGTTTTTGGTTTTTTTTTTCCCAGCAATGTATGTATAAGTATAAAAGAGAACACAGAGGGAGACACTCAACCACAGTGCACCAAACAGAGGGTCGAAAATAAAATGGTTCATCTGTGATATCAAATTTAAATCATACATATTACTTTCTGTAAAGACAGAAGTGCTGACTATGGGAAGTGAGGATGGGCTGTAAATTAGAATATCCAGGCTAAAGTTAAGACTAAAAGACCAATGCAATTATATCACATAGGCCTAACTAGTTCCAACCCAAAAATAACCAACTCAGTAAGTGAATGAAATTGCAGGTACAGTGGCAACAATCTGAGTGCATCTATCAAGTGGAGTGACCAAGCTCCTGACAGGGGTCAGCAAATAGAGTCCCTGTATTTCAGATGATGGTGAGGACATAGGGTAGCTTAAACACTGGAGGCCAAATTAGTCCAATTCCAGTATTATACAAGGCTATAGGGGAAGTCTTGAAAGAGAAATTAAGAAAGAAGGGGTAACACATAAAATGCATTTTGGACCTTTCAAAGGGATGTGTTCCCTGACTAAATTCATTGTTTCTTTGATAACTGATTTATTAGATGAGGGAAATGCAGTAGGTCTAATCTATCTGGAGCTCAGTAAAGGTTTGGGTTTACTGCCACTTGCAAAGTGGTTCAATGCAAAGTGGTTCAACACATAACCAGGCTCCTCAAAACAAGAAAGAATAAATACAGTAATTCTGACCCAGAAGCAACCTGCTCTTCTTTCCCCCTACTGACTCAGTTCATACTGTTGGAAAAAGCAAAAGTAAAGTGTATCCACCACACTTTAATTTTGTTTTGCACAGTATTATAGAGCTAAGTGATGTTATGGGAAATGTATGTTGCATTAACCAATTTCATGTTATATTTATTAATGCCCTAGCTGGACACAATATTGCTTGTTTTTCAGTAGAACTAATGAAAGAAAATGAAATTACATCATTAGAAAAACATGTTTGTTTTAAGTTCATCATATGGAAAATGGGAGAAAAATAGTTATCTACCCCTTTGCCCAAATTAATCAAGTATAGTAATAAATTCCAGAAAATCTACATTTTTGTTTAAATGTATTAACTAGAGAGGCCAGCTGAGATTATTAGAGGCAAGTCATCCCTGGACACTGTTTCATTTACAGCACTGCCTCGGAGAACAACGTGCTGGTGCATATTTCTGTGCTGTTGACTATGGGTTCTGCTCACTCTCCAGGTGGGAACATCTACTCAAGTTTTTATTGGTAATCGGTGTTTTCATGCTTCCACTTCCTCTGTTTATGTTTACCTGAGTGTTTGCATGAAGTCTACTAATTTCTGGATGGATGACAGATTGTGCTCAGACATTTTGATGAATCAGTCATGTTCCTTGGTTAAAAAAAGGAAAAGGAAAAAAAAAGAAAAAGAAAACAGAAAAAAGCTTCTATGTGTGTAATGTAACTTCTCACAAAGAGCCCTTTCTCTCTTTTTCCGACATTACTTAATACTGTTTGGTATATCTGCATTTTTAGAAGCTTGGGTTTGGGGAAATAGCTAGAGGTATTGTGAAATTCACCTTCCTTAGCAACAATTACAGAAAACCAATGCCAAAAGAGTTTTTCTCCCCCATATATATATACACACACACACACATATAGACATAGTCTCCCACATATGCATATGGGGACTGAAAACATGATGGGGAATGCTGGCTATTTTTACAGTACTTAAAGCTTACTAAAACACTTCATAATTCACTTGCTTGCTGGAGATGCTCTGATGCAGATCATGTTTTAACAGATAGTGATTTGCCAATAAACACTTGGCAAACAGTTGGGAGGCAGAGATGTGAAACAATCCATTGCATTAGCCACATTTTAATGATTTTTTTTTTCAGAGGGAAGCTCAGCAAAATTGTAATTTCTTTAATAAATAATTAACAGTGTATTATTTCAATAAATAAATTAGTGTTTATATAGTAAAGAATACAAATGTTTTGTGCATACATTCTGACCTACTTCTCTAGTCCTTCTTGGCTGTTTCCCAAAGAATTATTTTTAAAAATTAATGATGAACATCAAAATATTTCTGTTTATAACATCGTATCAATAGTAGTTAAATCTATAAAATAATTCAATCGTTTATCCTTCTTATCTTGGGAATGTTTAATCAAGCTTGATATTTGCTTTAAATTAGCACTGTCAAATGTACATTAGTATAAAATCTCCCAAATCATGAAAGATTTATAATTTGAAATGTATTTGGATTATTCTCTAGTTAATCAGCTAGATAAAAATTAGTGGTACTGTAACTAGAACAATTAATTGGATTTAAAAATTAAAAAATAACCAACTCATGCTACTTCATGTACTGCTTTACTTTGGAAACACAAATAATATCTTAACTACATCACAGGAGTTTTGTGAAGTCTGCAATAAATCATAAATCCCTCATTTAATCTTTAACAGGTAAAAATTGTATTTTTTTCTAGGGAAGTTTTGAACAAGAAAGGGAGGAATACATTCTTTTGGCAATGATTCTATAAAAATATTTATGTACAACAGCTCAGTAAAACATGTCACAACTGAACTTTAAATACAAAGATTTTCATATTTAGTTTATTCATCATTGTTGTAGAGGTTTTTAGGAGGTGAAGGCCATGGACAGAATATAGTAACTTTGCTCTGTACATTATTTTAGTTAGAAACCCCTATGTGCTTAGCATCATTAATGATCAAAATGAGCTTGTAAGTAAAGCACCAGTGGGCAGACTGCTGTATATCCCTGGGAAATTACTTCACTAATGTCTTGCAGAGAGTGTCTGATGATCAGAATAGCCAATTTCTGTGAGGGCTGGGCTGGACTGGTAGGAAAATGGCAGCCTGGAAAGCTCAAAAGATAGAACTACCCAACTATGAGCTGTTCAGAAGAATGAGTTGTGAAGTAAGGAGTTTGGTGTCTGGCAGACTCAAGGGGGCAAAGGAGGTTTAGAATGGAGGCACGTGGCTGTCCTTCCTGCAGAGAGATCTAAGGAGCTGGAAGGTCCAGGCCTAGGACAGGAAAGGTATAAAAATATTCTCTGCTCTTTATACTGAAGGAATGACAGAATTTATAGGTTATAGAGGGTTTGGGAATGATAATGGAGTAAAGTACTAAGACATGAGACAGTAAATAGTCTTACATTGGTAGCCTGATACTTCACAGAATTAAAAAGTAAGCTGAGTTGGAATGGACACACAAGGACCATTGGGTCCAACTCCTGGCCCTGCACAACACCATCCCCAAGAGTCACACCATGTGCCTGAGAGTATTGTCCAAATTCTTCTTGAACTCTCTCAGGCTGATGCTGTGACTGCTTCCCTGAGGAGCTGGTTCCAGTGCTCGAACACCCTGTGGGTGAAGAATCTTTTTCTAATATCCAACCTAAATCTCCCCTGACACATCTTCAGGCCATTCAGGCCATTCCCTCGAGTCCTGTCACTGGTCAACACAGAGAAGAGATCAGCATCTGCCCCTCCTCTTCCCCTCATGAGGAAGTTGTAACTGCAATGAGGTCCCCTTGCAGTCTCTTCTCCTCCAGGCTGAACAGACCAAGTGCCCTCAGCCGCTCGTCATACGGCTTCCCCTCAAGGCCCTTCACCATCCTTGTGGCCCTCCTTTGGACACTCTCTAATAGCTTTATATCTTTCGTATATTGTGGCACCCAGAACTGCCCCCAGCACTCGAGGTGAGGCTGCCCCAGTGCAGAGCAGAGCAGGACAATCCCCTCCCTTGCCTGGTTTCTGATGCTGTGCCTGATGCACCCCAGGACAAGCTTTGCCCTCCTGGCTGCCAGGGCACTGCTGACTCATTTTCAACTTGCCAGGGACCAGGACCCCCAGGCCCCTTTCTGCAGCACTGCATTCCAGCAACTCATTCCCCAGTCTGTACATCCAGGGCTGCCCCATCCCAGGTGCAGAATCCCTTTCCCTTGTTAAAATTCATGTGGTTGGTGGTTGCCAGCCCTCTAATTTGTTGAGGTCTCTCTGCAGGGCAGGGCCTCTCTGCCTACAGAGGAAGTCAACAGCTCCTCCCAGTTTTGTATCAGCTTGTGCAAGATCACAGTGTCTCTCATGCCTCGATGTCACAGGGTGGTGAATATACCTCTGCCAGTCTAAAATGCATGTTTAAAGTAGATCATGGGGGCAGCTGCCATTTGGGTGAGTAAGACTTCAGCCTTGGGAAGAGTTTAGGAGACCACTGTGACAGAAATAATAACTGATGTGCCACATCTTTTGAGTACTCCAAAATGGCAACTGTTTCTTGCTATTATGAGCAAGTATTAATTTATTATCCTTGCACTCCTCTGAACCCCCCAATATATTTTCTTGTAGTCCAAACCGTTAAACTGAAAAAATGTAGGTCTTATTCACAGCAGGATGTGCTTTACTCATTCTAGCAAGCTAGCTATGTATGCTTTGTGCTTTTAAATTATTTAGACCATCCAGATAAGTCAGAATCTGTTTTATCTGAGCCTTGTCTTGTACACTATTTTTTCATCTCGCAGTACTGCCATTAGTCATCACAGGCTAGCTTACAGGCTAATATAGACCTTTGTTCACCTTCTAGCATTGGAAATGCTGCCTTGGGCCTACTAGAGCACTGGAAATTCTTTAGAGGTCCAGTCTTTCCAGTCCTCCAAGGCTGTTCAGAAAATTCTCTGGAGATCTGGGAAATTAACAAGAAAAGACCATATAAGATAGATGGAATTTCCTATAATCATTACATATACTAGGCATGCTCTCTGCAGTCAGACCTAGGTTTCTTCATGTGAAAATGACTATGGATTTTCATTTCTGAAAGTATATTAAATATTCACATTGCAAAATAAAATGGATTTTTCTGAACCCCAAAATAAAATAAACACCTGTAATAATAATGGCCTCCTACTACTGAGATGCTAGAATTTTGAATCTGACTATCCTGAAGGAGCAAAGAGAAGGCTAAGTTGTTGCAACTGATACCATCTTAGAGCCACAGCAAACTTCAGTAAGGCAATTCGATCAGGGTCCCTTTGCACTGCCCTAGTAGTGTACAGGAACTATAAAGCTGTCCTAAGTAGACAAGGGAGCATTTTGGATTGGATGGTCTGGCCTGGCCGTGGGAGGTATACTGATATGCTGCTCTCTTCTAGTTGGTGAAATGGGTCCTCAGTTCACTTGTGAAGTCTTGAATATTGAGGATGCAATTCAGGTCATCTTTTTCCTCCTTGAAAAGTTGAATTATGTCTTGTGCATTTACATTTAATGCCAATGCCCTTTCCTGGCTCTGTAATCTCATGTGTTATCAATAGTTTCTGGATGGATGAAAGATGCCCTGCTAGGTGCCATGTCCACAACTACAGTCTAGCACACATACCTCTGCCTTCCCTGTGATCCAAGTGCAGTCCTAGCTCAGCCTTCAGGGTCAGCTGGCTTGCATAAGTCTACCAAATGCTGTTGTGAATTGCAGCAAGAGCTGAAGTTGTCTCTAAGCAGCATAAATCCCTAGAAAATTCCAGGGGACACAAAATAATTTTGGGTTTAAGGGCAGCAGCTACAAAATGGAAAGCAGGAAATGCCAACCTGAAGTATGAATGTCCTGCCTTGAAAGTATTGTGTTGTTGGACGTGATGGTGTCTGCTGAAGGCACACACTTCCAAGGAGCAAGGGAAGGCAGAATAGAAGGGACAATGTTTGGCCTAAGCAATCTGATCTGTTCAGAAGAGGAAATCATGCCTGCAGCAGGAAAATGCCTTGGAAACATTTATAAGATACCTCTGGAAGGTGCTTTATTAGTTTTGTGAAAACTAGTTTATACTCGGATCTGCATGAGACTTCAAAATCAATTAAACAGGAAAAGCCTAGTGCTCCCACTCTAGGTGAGGGCTGCCACATCCTCCGATGTGCTTATCCTGCCCTTCATTTTCCTGAGTACAAATGACTGCCGCCTGCAGACAGGCTGCCCTTCTCCCCTTCCATTTCGGAGGGCCCCTGCAAGCCTCCCTGTCCCTCCCCAGGGCTCAGCAGTATGTCGCATGCAGGAACTTTGCTGGCTGTCTCAGGGTGGCTGACCCTGTGGATTGCACTGGGGTTGGAAGACACAATGTAAACTGAGGAGAGCTCTAGCTCCCTTATAATCCATGTGTATCCTTTACTGCTGGAAAAGAAAAGAAAAGAAAAATCTCAGAGTATCCAGTTGGTAGAGTGCTGTCTGGGGTCTGCTAGTAAGCTGTACTTTTCATGGCAGTGAATGTTCATGCATTTTATCAATTTAACAGTAAAAAATGCTGAAGTTGGTTTGGGGTTTTTGTTTGGTCTTGACTCAGCCTCAGCAGCAGCCCCCCTCTTCTTTTTCCTTGTTTTGGCTTCCTAAAACTAAAATTAATTTTTTTCAAAGGAAGGGTAGTGGTTTACGTTTCTGAGATCCACATCAAGATACAACAGTTCAGTTTTCTTCTACTGTGTATTTTCTCTGTGGTATGGCAACCCCTACACCACAACTGCTTTCCAGCACTGCTGCTCCCGATAATTTTCTCATTCCTGGCCATCTCTTGTTAAAACATTTCATCGTAGTAGGCCCCAAAAAATGAAAACACTCCAGCTGTTTGGTTTTATTCATCTAACTGCACGAGAGAGGGGTGAACATCTACAGCAAGAGACTGCAGTACTAGTGCTTAAAAAATACCACAAGGCAGAAATACCCACCTATGTCACAGACATTGGTTCTCTGTCCTCATCGAAGTAGCTTGGGCCACAGACCAGGAAATGGCACACATTCTCTCTTTTCCCAGTGGTATTAAGGTCAGAAAGTAAAATATGAGCTTGAAAATTAGCCTTTGGAAAGAGGGGCTGAGAAGTGACTGATCATCTCCTGTCCTCATCCTCTCCACAATCTGAGTACCCAGACCTGCCATTCTCTGGCAGAGGAAGGATCTTGCAGACCAGGGGGTTTCGACCACTGTGCTGTATTTCAGACACAGTGCAAAGTTCTCAGCTTTAAACGAGAAGTTATTAATGCCGTGACATTTGTGCTACAGCCATCGATCAGCCATGGTGTGATTTTCTTAGTAATTTCCCAGTCAAGCAATCCCTAGATAATGTAAGAAAACATGACATAGCTGTGCTTCTTTTTACTGCTTATGTGACATGATTGTTTTATTCAAGGATAAGATCAACACCAAAACATACCCACAGTTCTTCCCAAGTTTTGGAGGTAAATGCATATTTGGTCTGGGTTTTTTTTTTTTTTTTTTTACCAACCAAAAGTCTATAAAGGCAGGTTTTGTTCCCTATATGGTGTATATATTATCTCTCTGTCAGACCAACAGGTGTATGTTAGATCTGTCGGTTTGGATGTCAATTCATATTTTAAGTCTCCCTAAAATTCAGGGTCTCTGGGCACACTTGAGTTTGGGTTTTTCTGGTGGCCAAGCCTGTTTCTCTTTTTAGAGAAAAGGCAGCTGAAAATCTGTATACAATTAGAGTTCCCATAGTGAATCTTAGCTTTCTTTCCAGTCACTATTATGGTGGCATTTTCATATTGGATTCTGCTTCTGTAGTAAGAATTCACAGCCTGGACAACCTAAGTCATCCACCAGTTATCTTTATTTATTTTGTATTTTGTGCTTGTTTAATTGGACTTCTTTGCATTTGAAGGAGAAAGAAAGTTAGATTTCAAACACCAGCTAGGCCTTACCTTTGTTACTACCTACCTTCACATTTGGTCTGGCACATTTGGCTCTCATCAGGGGAATATGTATAATGTAGCTACAGACATATATGAAAAAAAGAATCAAAAAGTGTATTTCAGTGGTAACCTGTAGTCTGAAAATATGTTTGGGAAGTTATGTCCAAAGAAGTTAACATTTACCTGGAGTGTTTGTAGTGGTGGGCAGAGCTGTGGGGTGGCTGGGAACAGACCAGACAGCCTGCAGAAGCTGTTGGTACTCACATACCCTGGAAGAGCAAGTGGGATGAGGAACACGAGCCGAAAACCTGCAGGGCAGATATCCCTGACACAGTTGTACAGCAAACTCATAAATCAAACTTATCTCAGAGCTCATACAAAGCAGGCTTAGTTCACAGTTTTCAAGATAAATTATTTCAGCTCTTTAATTTGGGGTATTGTTATTTTAAATTACACAAAGATTTTCATCTGAGGAGCATGCACTGTCAAAGGGAAGTCTAATTTTACATAGGTAGTTCCAGAGGAGATTGAATGTTTTCCATTTTATAAAATTACAGTGCTAAAAATATTTATTCCTTAATACACTGTTGCCCATAAAGTAACAAACACATCTATGGTATTTCAGAGTTTATTGGTCTGGGTAGACTTGGATAAAAGGCCGTATGTTTCTAGTGGGGTCTCTTCAGACCAATAAATGTAATGTTGCTCTGCTCATTCAGAGCAGCGAGATTCAACTGCATAACCATTTCAGTTTACTGCAGAAGCTTTTCTACAGAAGCTTTTACTACAGAAACACACTTTTATCCAGTGGGTACTTGTTTTGTTTCCATAATGCTAATAATGTCTTCCTTCTTTCTGGGAGTGCTTAAAGATGATTATTACAGCTGGCTGGCACAGCCTCTGAATGCCAAAGCCTTCTCAACCCTCTTAAAAAATCTGCATTGGGTATTATTCATTTAGTTTTTAATTATTAGCATTTATATCTGTTTTTACATCTTTTGCATATCATTCAGCTGTTCAAAGGGAGTATTCCCATGCTGCCAGTCTGAAGTGCTTCTGTTTGAAGGCACCAGCAGCCCGGGGAATCCTCTCACATGCGGTCTGTGGCCAATCCAAAGAGCTGCCAATTGGGTTCTGCCAGTGCACATTAAACTGATACCATTTTGGAGACACTTTATCTGTGATCTTAACATAACGAGCTCAAAAGATTATTTCACTGTCTTTCTAACATATTATACTTGCTTTGGTCTCTCAGATAATTCTTTTACTCATATATGCTGTATTTTCCATTACATATTTACCCTTTATAGCCTGATATTTTCCAAGTAGCCTGCAGGCTGTTGTGATTGCTATGGCTTGAAACCTCCTCCAGAGGTTGCTAGAGAGATAAAGTGCAATTACCAGCATTAGCAGAATAACATAAAAATTGTATTAGATGACATCTAGAACACTTTTCAAATAAATTACTCAGCATTTCCACTAATCCTTCCCCCAGGTTCTTTGTACTCAGAGAAAAGTAATTTTATCTGTAGCTTAAATGGGATGTAAACAAGTTTTTCTGACTTTCTCCCTTGGTTTCCCACTTGACTTCCTTGGGTCAAAATTAAGTTCCATTCTTTAAGACTGACCTTTTGATATATACCTATACATTTTTAAATCTCCAAGGATAATCTCTCTGCCAAGTGTTTATTTCCACTGTCATAGCTTATGCTAGTCTTTTTTTCTCATTTTCAGCTCATTTTTTATAGACTCTGCTTGCACTGTGTTTGTATTACATGCATGGGAGATCCAAGAACTATAAAACCTACTGAGCTGATTATCTGCAAATGCTTAACACCTTCATCAAAATACTTAAGACAGTTCCTGGTAATTTCTCTAGTGCAGGAAGACCTGCAGTTGCAGAAATTTATTTTGTATTAGACACCATAGAATCCACAGTTAAGTTGTGGGAAAGAAGGAAAGAACTTTTTATAAAAATTAAGAACTACAAAACTGACATTTGTACCATATTACAAATCAAACAATCCTATCTTCATCTATGTTTCTCTGTCCTGTGTAGTCTTTATTTTCTATTGGAGATCATATCTTGACATACGTTCTTGGTATGATTAGGTCATTGAGCTATTTTCCCCCCATATGGATTATTTGATATCTAGCCTTGGCTTACACTGCAGCCTTAATCTAATTAAGTAAAAAATGTCAACCAACACAATTTCTTTTGAAAGCAGTCTGTCTTAGTTGCATGGTTCACACAACTCCTTAGTTCCTTCTATTCGGTTTCCAGTTTCCTCTAGTCCTTGAATCCTCTAGTTTGTGCTTATATCCCATTACTGTGTGCAAAATACAAAGCCCTTTCTGTATGACATATATTTTGTTCTAGACATTTCATTTGACTTGAAAAGCTGAATAGCTTGTCTCCTGTTTAACACAGAGTAAGTTTCTGCATGCGTGTTATTTCAGAGGAGTTAGAGAACCACAGATGTGCACACCTCTAGACCAAACACCTATGTGAACAGAACCCTCTTCATAAAGAAATATATTCAAAACTTAAGTATAAATGGTTTTTGTTGTTCTTTTTTTAAATATCTTTGTCTTGTCTGGTTGAAAATTTTTGATCAGCTACAATTAGTGACTGAGCTTGCAGAATGGCATACTGCCTGTGTTTTGCTTCTTGGTTTCTTATAGCTTTTTTACCTAATGACAGAGTGTTCTGTGGGATAAAATAGTCCTCTGTGATTTCAGAAATTTTTTTGTGGGTGTTACTGCCTGCTGCAGTTGCTGTGCCTGCATAATGAACTGCAAAAGCCCTGCTGTGTGGGTGCCGCATAGGTCAGCAGAATTAGATTTTCTCTTGATGAAGTTCCACCAGTTTCCTGAAAATATGTTGAACTCAGTTCAAATAGTGAAGCTCTGTCAACTGTGGGGTTTCATTTTTAGGATTTTGTTCCCAAAGCACACTTGTAGCCATAGCATATTCATGCAGCCTTGCCCTTCTTATTTGCTGTCATTTATCTATTCATAAAACAAAACCCAGATGGAGTAAACATCAGTCATGGCTGGTCTTTGGTGCATTAATTTGTACTCACAAAGGAAACATCATTTGAAATGTTTTTAAGATCAAAACTTAGTCTCTTTGCTTTATGTTAAAAATATCTCTGGTGTTTTCATGTTGCTCAGAAAGCCCACTGGACTGTCGTGTGGACATGATCCACTTATTGGTTTGCAATGAAAGATGCTTGAGTATCTGGCATGTGCCAATGAAATGGGGTAGAACCCCATTATTTCTTTCTTGAGCCACTAAGTGCTATATTTTTCTTCATGACAGGTAGCTCTTTTGCTTTTTTTTAATGTTTTCAGAGATAATTTTTTGAAAGAAAGATCCTATTCAGAAGCTAATTTCATTATTTTCATTATTACTTTTTTCACCCTATGACATTTCAATATCAATTTGAAATGTTTTGTAACATTGAGACAAGTGACACCCTGTAGCATCTTTCACACGAGACAAATTGAAAGTTAAGTGTTAAGTACTAATTTGGAAAAAAATTACTTGAAATGTTGTTTTAACAATTTTGGGTACATGCTGTTGCTTTTACCTGTCTGCTTTCAGGGACTAATGCTAAAGAGGGAATAAATTTTGAAGACTTTCTTGAATTCTTTAGCAGTCATGCCAAACCAGGTTATGTAGGGGGAAAAAAAATCACAGGTATCATACCATATGTTATCTCTGGTACATACATACATGTAGACATAGCAGAATAGAAATAGTACTTCAAGTCCATAAAGAAATTAATGGAATAAATGGTACCTGCAGAAGCATATGTTACTTCCCAATTTCCACTCTGATATGTCTAATTCCACTGTGGACACTGATAGAGAGGAAGATGAGGAAAGACTACTGTACATACTACTCAAGACAGGATATGAAGAATACTGGTAAGTTGAAGCTTAATAAACTATTTGAATTTAGGATACTCTAACATGAAGAAGTAAGAGATGTGATGCAAAGCTGGTATAAGGGTGAAAGCCAACAACATGTGGAAAGGAACAAATATCTCTAAGAGGAACTGGTTCAGAAACGTCATTTACTGTGCCTGGTTAACTTACTAGTGCCTTGAAAATCTGAAACATGTGATGCACACCATCAAATAGGGAATTTCTTAAATTACAGTTGTATGCTAATTATTCACTTTAGGCATTGTCTGAAGCAGTAAATGATCCCAGACTTGTCTTAGCAGGAAAAAAATCTTACCACTGAAATGTTGGGGACTGTTAGTCACCAGTGCAGGAATTGCCACTTTTCTAAATCTTGAATAGAAATGAATTAAATAAAATGAGACATAATGACAGATTTATAAAAGCAACCTTCCTTTACATAATGGATTTTATATTCTCATGTTTCTTTACCATAATCCTTTAAAATTATGCAAAAATTTATTATTTAACTGATAGTAAAGAATTCATTAAAAGATTAATAGTTCTGGTTTACCAATTCACTTACCAGGTCACTTAATTATTTAGTTCATTAATTCTGCAAATGTCAGGCTTACCATGAACTCTAGTGATTTGCATAAGTAATGTTATTGTTCTGTGAGCAACTGTCATCTAACAACTTCAAACAAGAATTTGGCATTATTTTTACTCACATGTACATATAGAGATACCAATCTAATTTACCAAGAAGATGCACTCCAAATTAGACTAGTAGGAGTGGAACCTTTTTTAGGAGCCACATTTGTCATGAAACAAAAATCAGTCATTTAAGGAAATGTGAAGTCTTCTAAAGCTTTATTTATTTATTTATTTATTTATTTATTTATTTATTTATTTAAAATTTTACTCATTGGAATATTTAGAGGATGTTTCATTGTAATTATCAAAAGGATTCTAGTTCTGAGGTGACAATTAGAATATTTACACTATGTTAATGTGACCCAAACACTAGAACTTACATGTATGAACTTGTATGTACACAGACACACGTTTATATGTGCAAATATATCTAGAGGTGCAAAAGAAATACTTCTAAGGACACTGGAAATAGTCTGAGCAGCCATTAGCTGTTATTTAATCTTTGGTAGTAGCCTTCAAAGCAAGACACTGTACATGATGGCACGATGAACCTTCTTTTAGTATAGGTGAAGTTTTCCATTCACTTGGTAAGCCTGAGTGGAGAACATCAATAGCTGGTCATTATGCACCATGTAAAATAATTTGAAGTCCTGTGATGCATACAGACTAAGTAAGGCCGTCTTAAATAATTTTTATTGTGGAATGATTTCTTCCATTACAGGTTCTATGCACTGTAAAATAGCATGGGGCTGTAACAGTCACAAGCCAGTGTGTACCCATGTATCTTGCTGCAGTGAATGGTTAAATGTGAAAATGAATTCTTTCTGGCAGACTAAACTCACGGCCCTCTGTATTAGTGGCATCTGCTATGGCATGTGAATCAGCCTTGCTCTTAGTGGGTATGCCAAGCAAGTACAGGTTTCTAGGGGGTAATACATAATCTGTTCAGACCCACTTCTACAGCCCCCATGAGTGGATCTATTAAGTACAATTAGTCTCGTAATTAAGGGCCACAGTATTAAACACTTCAAGCATTATTTTATCTCTTTTTGACAACACAGAATCAATCTTGTGACAGCTTCCCTGCCATACAGTCTTAGATCTTGATAAACAAAGTGCAAGGATTACAGTTAAAATTATGTTAAAGTTGGCAAAGCATGAGACGCTTTTACACAAAATACACTCACTCACATCTGTGGAGTAAATAGGTATAAATAGCAGGAAAGTAAATCAGTGGTATATATACACAGAGGAGGTATAAAAGTGTAAAAAATGCAAGTTTTAAAGACAATAATCTTTGGATAATTTCACCTAAGGCAGCTACACGGATTGGATATTTCCTGCTAGAATAAATTGCATATTTTGCAGTGTCAGTAATTTTGGGAGCAGCAGTGTGAGTTTTTGATGGTCATGGGAAACACTCTGTAGTTATAGTACAAAGAAGTGTAGATGGGAAGTTTTGTGAATTGATCAGCTACTGTGTGGTTTCCTGGGATTGCCAATGTGTGTTTACAGATAGAGAGGTAGGGACTAGACTGTTCTCAGTGGCTTTGGAAGACAAATGGACCATTAAACTCCTATGTCCTTGAAAAAGTTTTACTATATTAAAATGGGGACTTTAAAGGAAAATAGCTGAAGAGAAAAAAACAATCAGTGTAATATCATTTAATGTGAATCAGCACAGAGTTGACAGTGAATAGGATCCAGAGTTTATAGATATTCAAGAATGTTTGGGGACAAACTGAAGTGATTCTCAAAAAATGGCAGATGTCCTGTAATCTGCCCCTGCTTTTCTTCCAGCTAAAAGGTCAGGGTTTCAACTGTTTGGTGGTACATAAAAATTGCTCAAGTATTTTTATTGGCACTGAAACGTTTTGGGGGGAAGAACACAAACCCAACCATACTGAAAAGCAGTTAAAAGTGTTCAAACACATTTACTTATAAAATACTGTAGCCAAAACAGTTTCAAATTCACTTCTGTATTTTAAAGTTTAATCAATACCTTTACTGCCTAATCGGGCACTCACTCAACTAATCCTGGAAATCTGAAGGTCCAAGCCAACCTTTACTCAAAATGTAAAAAATCTGAAGACCCTGTAAAAATCAACCACAACAGCAGATTTTTAAAGTCACCACAAAATCAGATACAGGATGACAGTACTTTTGGCCTTATTTGTGCTTCTGGTGCTTCAGTTCTTTGTATGTGTTGACCCTGTGTTATCAAGGAGGACAGAATGATATGAACAGTAAATCATTTGGTAAATAGAACTGAGTTTGTTAATGTTTGATTTAAAATTAAACCAGCTGCCTTTTCTCAATGTCTCAATCTTCAGGGAATAGGCAGGTAGAAGGATGGACTGACAACAACCTCACCCATTAGATGAGAGGAAACAAGTTAGGTCACATTTTTGCCTTACCCTACAAAACATACTGGCTGTTAATCCCCCAGTAAGTTTATTGATGAGTAAAGAGCAGTTAAGACTTTTTGATTTGTCATTTTCCTACATGGCTTTGAGCAATGACTTCAATACTGTAGAGAATGGAAGAATACGACACCAAATCATCTGCAGCTCAGTCTGGTTGTTGTGATGTCCTATTGCTAATAAGAATTAATTTTCTGACTTTACAGAATTTGGACATGCAGAAATCCCCTAAATTTTCCTGACCCTAGGATGTGTAAGAACAGCAGCCTTGTACTTAAATCTGTAATTGTGGTTTATTGGTTCTAAGCACATCAAGGACAGAGGTGATACTGCACATTCAAGACTAGCAATAATCCAGTTTGTGAGGCAGCCTCCCAGCTGCTTCTGGATGCAGCTGGTTTGAGTTGGAGGCTGCAGCTGAAAATGAAGTGTGGCTGGATGCAATTTCTAATACCAGGCCAGAAGCCCAGCTCATGTTTACTGGCACAGCTCTGCTGAAGTAGCTGTGGTAGCTTATTCCAGTTAAGCTCTTGCTCCACAGCTTTCCTCATACACTAACTAGTGTTGTTGGAATTTGCCTTCATCTCTTTTCGGAACTAAATAAGATAACCCCAATTTCTTAAAAATGCACCATTAGCCTTCTAAATGGGAAGACTTTGTATGTGTGACTTCATAAAGTAAAAAATAAGCTGATAAAACAAAAATGGTACTTCAGGGAAGCAGAACCCTCACACAGTCACTTTATATTAAATTATCAAGAGGTGTGCAAAAGAGGAGTGTTTGGATTAAGTGTGCTGTAATTTGCAGGGTGTATTTTGAAATATGGTCTATTTTGAAGGCAATTGACATAGACATATCATCAGCTTCCCATTAGTGAAAAAAATTGAGAACCTCCTAATGACTTTTAACAGCCAATGAGCATATATTCTTCACTACCTACTGATCATTAGATTATTTTGGAAATATGCTTCCTTCTAGTTCGGGAACACAGATTGGGTGCAACCTCTGTCTTTTCCATTATTATGGTCAGCATTAGGCATTTCTGAAGAACAACTACTCAGGCTTCCTGATTCTAATAAAGCTTTGAAGTGTGAAGATTTAATAATGCCTGAAAATTATGTTGTACACAACCTTCAATGTGATAAATTAAAAACTAAGATCATTTATAGTTTTCTAAATGTCTGCATGTTAACAGTTTACATTGTGTTCTATATTGTGTAAAATACATGTCTCCTCAAAACATATTTCCTGTTGTTGGTATAAAAGGTTTAAATTTCTTTTACTATGAAAACTTAAACTTGAACCAAAAATATCTGTTTTGAAGAAGTGGAAATATGCAATATATTCAATTCTATTTGGGATGATAAAGCACTACAAAATAATTGTTGGATTAGTATGCAGCCTGTGACTATACAGACTACTGCTCAGATAAAATGACAAAAACAAATGTGAAAGTTCTGTGAAAAGACATTCAGGGCTGTGAAAGCCTAAATACAGGGGACATATTCTGTAGTATATATTTCCTATCTTTCTATGGTTTAATCAAATACCATGTTAATAACTTTGATACCGTAAGACCTTTTACTAGCTTGCTCTGATGTTTTCCTGTCAAGGGCTAACTAATAGTTTTAGCTCTCCAAAGAACAACATAACAAAGATAAGGCAAATGCCAGGAAATGTATTCATTAAATAGTCAAGAGAATGCCAAGGACAAGCTCACTGTATAATGTGTTAGGAGAACATCAATATTTGAGAAAAGGAAGATGCTGCTTTGGTATAACATATTTGTGGAAACTGGAATAAGCATGTTTTAAGCAAGGCTTCTCTTTAATTATTGTCTGAGTTTCACATAAAGTCTGCTTCATCAACTGGATAAATATTTGACTGCTGTTCAGTAAATTGCATTAGTTTACTTTAACTGTATGCTCAGCCTTATTCAGGCATCCTACATTAGGCAATGTAGTGTGTAATGCATCTCTGCAGGTGACCAGAGCTATTCTCTGTATGAGGTAAATTAAAACTCATATTTTAAAAATTAAACATTCTTGCACTTCATGATTTCAATATTTAATTATAACCTGTGTCAGGGCCTAATCTCTGACTGAGTCAGGCATGAAATTAATCAAAAACGAGGTACAAGCTTAGCAGTTCCACTGCACTGTAAAAAGAATTTTTTCAGCATTTCTGAGATTCTTACAGAAATTTTATGAGAAAGATGCTGGTGAACATGTGGGTAGGGCAACAGTTAAAAGGTTAGTAAGTAGCCAAAATAATGATGATTTTTTTAGTCGCCCTGGAAAAAACCTGGCAGAACACTTTAATCCTGAGGCGTGAGTGCACTGAGGCAATTGTAACATCAGAGAGGTGATCAGACAAGAAAAGAAATCTTTGACTCTTTCTAAATCTATTTCAGGGAGAAAACCCAACTATTTTTAAAAAACCACAGCTTTGACATGCAAGCTAATACATATGATACAGGAGAAGATTATTTTATGGGAAGCCAAGCATACTGCAGCTTATAGAGAGTACAGATACACTTTGCAAAGTCCTTGTGCAAAATAATTTTCTGTAAATGAATTATTTGTAGTTATACTTTTTGACTAATGGAAAAAGATAGTGCAGAGCAGCGAGTTTCTTTTTCACTGTGCATAATAACCTTATCTTTCCTTTAATCCAGAGCCAAACTTCGTAGCTGAGAAACAAAGGAAATGGTGAGATACTGAAAAAGGTTGAAAACAATTCTTGAAGTTTCACAAAATTAAAGCTTTTTCTCCAAAGTAATGAGATTGTGCTTTGGTTTTACTTGAAAAACAAACGTTCCATTGGTTTTGGTTAATTTTGATGGATTTGTGTATTTTTTGCAGCATCGACACTTCCAGAAACAAATTATCCATAAAAACAGGAAGTGCAAAGGCGGCCAACAACAGTGGAAAATTTTCCATACAGGCTCCTAAAAAACTGACTGAACTACTTTTGGCATAATACGATAAAAGATATAAATATGTAAACAGTAACTTTCCCCCATCCTGGCATAAAGCTGACTGGCTTCTGAAGGCAGTCAGGTAGCAGGACCCATAATTATTTTATTTAGCTCAGATCTCTGTTCTGCTCAGACACAGGCTTCCTTTGTGGTTTTAGGCTAATCATGTGTAACCTCCTTAGTTTTACCTGTTGTAAAACAGCGCACATTGCTAATGATTTGTCTGAGAATTAGGAGGGTGTCTGGTGTATGAAAAATTTCTTATTATTGCTGGTAGAAAGGTTTGGAAGGCAGTAGTGAGAACAAAGTTAAATTCAGGTTTGTTTATTTAGGAGAAGGAGCCGTTCTAACAGGCACAGATATTGAAGTGCTGCATTTTAAAAGGAAAAAAAATTGCAGTTTATTCACAAAAGTCTGCTGCCCAAGATGGCCAAGACAAGGCTAGTCCTTGGCAATAGTTTGAGAACCACCAACTTATATTCACTTTGTTCTTTTATTAAGATTATCCCTTAGCACTTGAATCCCACTGGAATGGGTCATCAAGAGTATTTTACACCCACTAAACAATCTTGGCTGTTTGAAACTAGAAACCCAGCTGGCTCCACCTAGCCAGGCCGGTGTTCCCAGGGAAAGCCTCTTGCTCCCCAGACATAAGCGGTATGAGATAGCTGGTGTTGGTATCATGGTACTATCATTGCTTTAAATGCAGACAGGACCACTGCTTTCATTCCCACAAAATAAAGTAAGTAGATGCATACTAAATATTTCCATCCTGTATTTAAAAGACAGTCCTTGGGGACCACTTGTGAGGGCTGGGATGACTTACCAGGTGGGAATTACCAGACCTAACTGTCTGGTTGCCTGGCCTTAAATGAACCACACCACCTACACAGGATTTTCAGTCATTAATATACCTTCTGGTGAATCTACCAATAATTTTAATGCCATGTACTCATCCTTCAAAAGTAATTTAATTTTATTATAACATTTTAAAAAAATATACAGAAATACCACATGAAAAACAAGCTATGTGATCTAATGCACTGGTAAAATAAATTATTACAAAGTATATTTGTTTTTAATAATGTTGGACAGCTTCCATTATGTGACATGAATATTACATATAGTTGTTGAGCTGAATCTGTTAAGAAAGGTTTAGCAGACATGCTGAAAATGTATTTCCAATAGACTGGAGTATAGGAATTCAGAACAATGGTTTCAGCTAAGAGCATTTTGGTCATATTAATATATTTTTCTGACTTCCTTTGGGATTATTTTGGGTTTTTTGAGATCTAGAGTTTCTGTTGTACTTTTGGTTACAGGATGAAATCTGTTTTTATAGGTTTCTAATGTGTCATGAGTGCAAATTAGTTCAATCAATTTGGCAGGATTATATTAGCCAATGAAACTTTTACTGTCACTCAAGGGTCCCCAGCTGGGGATGCCTCAGCTCTTGATCAAGCAGAGTTCACATAAACTCCTCAAAATCAGAATCACACCTCTCATGCCTGCTGTTACTTTTCACATGTGGGGAGAAAAACTTTGATCCAGGTTTCGTCTCAGAGGAGAGATATTTCCCCAATATGTGGAATAAATATATCAGCTTAGAACAGGCCCAACTTTAAAGCGAACCCAAATAATTTATTCTTTTTTAAATAATGAACATTATCATTTGTCTTTAATTTTTTTAGAGTTGAGATGTTAAAAGTTATTGCAGTGAATGTGTGGTTGCATTTGGTGACACATAATTAAATTTTTTAAAACTTATTCTAAGGGTTTTTTTCTGGTTTTGTATAATATAAAGTACACTGTATTCCAAATGATATCTGCTTTGCTTATAATGCAATATTTATGACAACAGAGATATTGTAATACATACAGTTATTGTTAAGTAGTAGAGAAAGATAGCTGAAAAAGTGTCCCCTTTTTTTCAAGCAATTCGAAAAGGCTTTTCTTGGCAACCTGAGGTTTTTTTGGTGTAACACACTATTTATGGGGAAACTTCCATAATTCCTCAATATTTTCATTTCTAATAATGGCTTAAAACAATTATAGTTGTAGGAGTTCTACAGTCCTCACTGCTCTAGAGGTTTTCTAAATATTTTCATTATCTGATATAAAATGGCTTTCTGCTCAGTATACCATACAAATCTGACCATGAAGTTACTTACTAGGGTAAGTGAAAGGTGTTGGTCTGTGCTTTTATTGCCCTATTTATGGAGTGATTGCTAAACCCAACAGTACCTTATAACCTCATGAATAAATCATGGAATCAGTCACTGTATTTATAAAAATGTCTGATACTTCTTTCCAGTTTCCAGCATTTGAACATCTTTCAGTGAGTGAAACATATATTTACTAAATGGTGAGCAATTGAAGTTATCAGGGGTGGCTTTTGTCGCTTGAAATGACTGCAAGCAAGGGCTCTCCTGATTTAAGGAACTCCAAATGTCAAAGGTACTTCATCTGTGTTTACACATACATACATACATACATACATACATACATACATACATACATACATAAACACGTCTGTATTTTCGTGCCTGTCTGACTAGGAAGTTTATGGGTTTTTTTCAAATGCAGAGGCAGCCTTCCACCGAGCAGCAAAAATCTCACATTTGAAGCTGTGTCACAGAGCTGTGCCTCCTGCTTAACCCTCACCTTCCTGCACAGTCTTTTGGACCAGATGAATGAAGCTTCTATGCTTGATCAATGCAGGGAGTTCCTTAGGCAGGCTGTTGGAGCAGCAAAGCAGTTCCACCACGGGGCAATGACAGCACTGCTGATTGCACCCCTGGTCCCACTGCATGCCAGCTCTGCTGTGGCCCCCAGCTCCGTCCTGCTCCATCATGTCAGGGGACAGGAACTAGCAGGAACAACAGCAGGGCTCCTGCGTGGCAGGACTGCACCGAGTTCATGTTCCTCTTCCCTTCTTGAACCTGGCTACACCTGAGGCTTGACAGGACAGCAATATCTTCTTGCTAACGTGTAAAGGCAGAATCAGAAGCACAGCATACATGTTGGGAAAGAATGCCAGGCCCTGAATGCCCTGAATGCCAGGCTCCCTATGACCTACTGACATTGATATTGTCAGCTATTGCCTATTGCATGTCTGAATCAAGACAAATGGCTACAGCCATTTTGTCAGATGCCATACAAACATAATGCTGCAATGTCCCACAGACCCACGCACTTGGCCTAACCTGTTTTGTACCTTTTATCTAAAACTCTGTTACTCCTCTTGATGACTTTAATAATATTCTCCAGATAACTGTGGCCATGACAGACAATGTCTCAAAACAAACTGCTAGTGCTACCTTTTCCTAGAAGACAGGCCCTGAGCATACAGCGGTCCTGGGGGTCTCACTGAGCCTGGACTCACTAGTGAATCCTGCAGATGGTTGAAAAGATTCTGAAAGTGGTGTCATTTGTACTTCAACTCATCACAGTGAATCCTGTGGTCATTATCACAAAGTTATGACCAAGGCTGTTTCTCACAGCCTTGACGCAGTGAGAGTCACCACTTATGCTGTCTAATGGACAACAAAGTATAAGAATGTTGCTCCTGATTCGGCTCTTTTACACAGCTGGGCCAAAACTTAAGGGAAGTGGTAGTTTAAAAAGCTGATTTTGTTTGTTGAAAGCAAGTGAAAAAATCTCATGACAGGGACCATGTCAACAGGTTGCTTTTAGTACAAAAGTTTCAAGCAGGTTAAATCTTTGTCGTATTTTTATGGGGTGCATATGTGGCTGTAAATAGTCCAGTAATGTAAATAGGAAAATGATAAACTAGTTTATATTTCAGTGCAAAAAAAAAATTAAGTTGAGATGAATTATCTTGAAGGTAAAGGAAGTGTAAACATTTCCATGCAAATTGGGTCAACCTGAGACTCATTTGAAAAGAATACAGGAACATTTAAATAAGTGTTTGAATGTCAAAGGTATCTAACCTTACAAAATGTAGATTCAGTGCTTCTGATAGGCACAGACACTTCCTTGGAGATCTTGTAAACAGTTTCTCTCTGTCTGACTTGCCAAATTCTTTATCTATCTCCAGCACTTAACGAATTGTTTTACTCCTCATGAAACACTTGCTCTGGTCCCACTTTGAGTATTTTTATGTGTACTGTATTATGTTAATTCATAGTTCAGGTGCCTGAAAGTAAATCTCCAGGACAGATATTTTAATATACAAAAGTCTGGACATTATATATATATTTTTTTATATATATATATAGAGAGAGAGAGAGAGATAGTACTAGAATTAGACGCACAGATAGGTAACTGAAACTTGGACTTTCACACCATGATATTTTTGAGCACTTCTGTCATGTTTTCAGTCCTTTTCAGACATGATTTTCTGTCTTTGTAAGTAATACAGGTAGAAATTCAGTGAAAAATCCACATTTGCCATCTTTCCCTCCCCACACCCCTCTAGAGGTGTATGTGTACACTCTAATATTAAACCTAATGACAGATTGGTTTTGGAAGCATTGACAGCATTCATCATCCACCTGATGGTGTCTTTTCAGTGACAGTTTCTGTGCTATAGGCATTTTTAAATAGTTCCTCATACATGAGAAAAGAATGGACTCCAAATATAGACAGTTTAAAATGTATGGAGACAGAGTTGCCTTCATATGTAACATTCACATATCAAAACATCAGGAATTTATAAAAGACACTTCTCAAGCAACTGTAGTAGTATGTATAGGTAAATGTATAATTTTCCATGTAAAAGAGGAGAAGAGCCTTCTGTTAGTTTCAAGCTTATTCTCAGAGAACCGGAAGTCCACTTTCATTTACGTAATTTCAATTACTTGTTAATATTCTGTTAATATTTGGTGGGCAGAACTAGTATGAGGGGCAAATACATTTTTCTCAGGGTTCTTCATTATCACTGCCTTTCATCTCATATAAAACATCAGTTGACAAAGGAAAAGGGAGGCAGAAACCAAGAATTCTTTATATTTCATTTATCTTAAAAGAAAGAATCATTGCATGACTATATGAATCTTCATTGATAGTTTCTTCCTATGCTAGTGTCCATTCACATCATGTGGGCAGCCTATTACTGCTTTTTGGCTGATGGCCAGCTGTATCTGCAATGTCAGATATTGGAGATTAGCTCATTTGGTCAGAGCATGGTGCTAATAATGCCAAGCTTGTGGGTTTGATGGTTATGGGCCACTCAGTTTAGAGTTGGACTTGGTGATCCTTGTGGGCTCCTTCCAACTCAGAATATTCTGTGTTTCTGTGAATAAACTTATGTGCTAAATGAGTCTGTCTCCAGTTCAGATTTAAAGGCATACTGGCAAGGTAATATGGGTGAGCTCCCAGATGCAAAGAAGGAGTATGTCTCTCATACGAGGAAAAACCCCCCAGAAGATCTGATTTTCAGAGCTGCAATTGCAACATTATTTGTACACTTAGACATAAGATTTCAGTCTTTCAGGCGAATTTTTTTTCCACATGGGAATACAGATCCATAATCAGGTTATCTTACCTGCAATGTGTCTGATTTATTCTTCTCTGAATGTGGATGTGATTGCATCAGGCTATTAGTACTCTCCAAAACCTGTCAACCTTTCTGGTGCTACCAGATCTTTGGAATACTGGATGAAATAGAATGAATCCGGACCAAGTAAAATTTATGGTAGGAAAATCACCGTGACTAGAGGAACCCAGACACACAGTAGTCTTGCTAATGTTATAGTTTTTCCTTCAGAATGTTTCTGGTCCGATACTCCAGCAAGAAAAAACAGAATCTCAAAATTTAAAATTCACATTCATATTAAATAGCAAAACGTAAAGAAATGTGACTTCAAGAACATTAAAACTTCCATTACCCATAATTTCTGGGAGAGGTGGCAACCTACAAAACAAAGGTACTATGATGTGATGTGGTAGTCCATTTCACACATTGAGAATGTTCAATGAATAGCTTCATAGAGAAGAACTTTTACATCTTTTTAGCTATGTCCTCTTGCAATGAATCTTGGTTAATATTTCTGTGGTGACTGCAACAATCAAATTTGAAAAAACAGTTGTAAAGAAAAGCCTATAATTTATATTTAGCTGTCTTAATGCAGTGGCACTGCAACACGTGGAAGGAATCAGGCTGAAAAATGTAGGTTGGCATGAAATAGTATTTAAGCGTGAAGCAGTCAATCATGTTTGCTTCAATTTATCTTACAGCTATTTGAAAATCTCTCTGAGTAACTTGCTTGTCATTTGCAAGCGCTGTCTGTGGTTGAGCAGCAGAGACCCCGCGCTGCGCTGGGGCTGCTGGGGTGGGTGCCGAAACTGAAGCTGGGGACAGTGCTGCCATCCCCCATGTGCTCGTGCATGTGACTTTCTGACCATAGCAGTGGCTGCCTCCTCTGCTGGAACATTGAGTGCTTTATGCCTTTTATTGTTCTCTAACAAGTCAACAGACAGGTCTGCAGACTGGTCAAAACCTGGCTCTGTGCAAAGGACATGTAAAGCAGATTTAGGCACTTTGTCAGTGGTCTCTAATGGGCTTCATTTATCAGCCAAACAGTAAACAATTAATATGCTGTGGGCAACATTTTGCTGTTGGCTTTGGGTTTAGCTTTTTAATATGTACTGAGATGAAGCACACTAGAAGACCTTACTGCTTGCCAGACTGGGAATTACTGTCTAATGGTTATAACAGAGATTTCAGAAACAGGACATCTGGTGCTTCTTCCTTCTATTTTCACTGGCTTTCTGTATGACCTTAAGTAGATAATTTTCCTCCTCTCTGTCTTAATTAACTCACCATCTATATTGTAAAGATAATAATTCCTACCCATCTTGGCCTAAATATTAAATATTATTATGCCGTGGTTTTTTATGAATGTGCATTTAATAAGTAAGGGATATCTCAAAAATAAAAATATTTTAATGACTTTCTTTTGTTTTGTGCTATGTCAGTTAGATGCTCTCTTCAAATTTGAACATGGTTGGTTTTCTCCTATATCTTAAATGATTCCTCTGACTTAATCAAAAAGAGCTGTTTCAATGATGATTAGAACCCCTTCATTTGTCTCTAATAGGACCATTTTTAAAATTGGAAAAGCTGTTAGTCCCTCTTCCATGCAATCAAACAGCCTTTATATGCCATTTGGTACCACAAGTAGTAGTTTTCTTTATGCCCGGAATGCAACTGGTATCTTTTAGTACAAGAAAGGAAGTTTTAGCCTTTTCTTCCAATTTCTCTGCTTCATCTTCACCGAAGGGATGGGTGGGATATGCCCATGTTCTCACAGGTGCCATAATGCCTGAACTTCTTATCCCTTGTGTTTACAAGTGGTTTTTTCTCTTCAAGTAAAATTGAACAGTGCACTCAGGTTTTCATAACACCATGATACAGACTGGCAAATAAACCACAGGATGTTTATTTTTCTTTTCTTATTTTGAAGTGATCAGATCATCAGAAACTCAGTTAACTTTGGAAGGGGATTTAAGAACTCCTTGTTTATCAGACAATTTCTTCAGGAAGATAAAAAGTTAACACCCATTTTTTTGCTTGGCTGTGGGTGGCCAATTACGAAGACCTGCTCTGGGTGAAAAAAATATTGTGAGAGCAGCACCTGCCTACTTGAATTCACTTCATGCAGAAATATTTTGCACTGTGGATCCTTGGCACAGGTAGCTGTTCGTTAGCTGTGCCAATACCTGTTTCAGCTGGTGAGCAGGGTGGGGTGTTAAAGCTCCTGAGTCCAGACACTTAGCACCTGTCTAAACACCAACAAAATTCTCTATCTTGAGTCCAAGACACAGGTTCAAACTTCATAACTGTTCTCAGACATTGCATGAATCAGACGTTGTGACAGAAAATATCTGGAAAGAGACACTGACTTGGCATGAGTCTCAATATACAGGGCAAGACCTCCTTAAGATGCTGCAAATTGTGTAATTTAAAACAGGAATCTGAAGCCAGATCTTCCTCATCTAGTGTGTCTAATGTTTTTACCATCAGGCATCTTGAAAAGAAGGCAGAGTTTTCTCAATATTTCCTGTTAAGGCTATTAAATATTGTGTTAAATAACTAAATGTGGACTAGGAGAAAGGTTAAAGGGATAGGAAGCAAGGACATTCTCTGGGGACGTAGTAAACTTATACTCATGTACCTGTTCCGAAGAATGCTTAATTATTCATATGAAATGCAGGTCACTTGGTAGAGTGACTAATCTTCACCTAATAATTTTTAGATAGGCATACTGAAAATGGGAAGACTGAACAGGAGACAAATACATTTCTGTTGTCACTTCAAAACCTGTGATATTTCATCTGCTTGTTTGGTCAGTAATTTCCTTTTGATTATATGGTGAAAAATGAGTCTTTTAATATTACCCATTTAGGATGGAAATAATTTCTCCCCACCTCCTTTTTGAAACAAACTAGAATGTCATCCTGGTATTGCACGGAGGGGCAGCAGGAGCTGTGATCTGGTAAACTAATTTCATTCGTCTAATTTAGATTTAGTTGCAACCCTTTCTCGTGGAACCAGCACTCCCAGTGAGTAATCAAGGAAAGATGGTTTACCTTTGAGTTTATACCAGTATGGCTTAGGCTGAATAAATGCTAGGTGTGCAGAGTATCATCTAATTGTCTAGTTTTCCCTACAGGGGTCTATCCCTGTTAGGCAAACGCTGTGCCAGCCCAGCAATGGCTTGAACCTAACCTGAGTAATAAGTGCACAGGAAATTTAGTAGCTCAGCAGAACCCAAAGCTTTTGACAATCAAATGGTTAACCCTTTCACAGATCTGTTTCTTGGGAATTGAATAAATGAGGGTATTGTAATGTAAAGAACATTTGTTGGCTGAAGGCCACCATGAGGGAGATTAGTGGGGGGTATTAAAGATGAAATTATAAAGTCTCAGTGAAAGAGATTCAGTTGAATTCAATGATAAATGACAGTGAAAGGAAGAGAGGGATATTTCTGAGATGAGCTGTATTTCCCTAAAGAAAAATACTTGTGAGATCAGATTTTTAAAGAAGGAGTATTCTTTTTTTATTATTGAAAAGGTTAGATTATATCATTTTTGAGAGCTCTGTTCTAGTGAATGTAATAAAAATTGACATGAAGTGTTTTAAGTTTGTTGATAATTCCATACTATTCTGACCCACTTTATCAGAATATCTTAAAATTCAATTTCACTTGTAGAAGGTATTCTCATATTATCCTGCTATATAGGCTACAAAAGGCTGGTAAATCCATAGATGTTCACGACCACTCATGCAGAAATGAAATATTTAACTACAAGGGTATCTTGTATTTCAGAAGTTATTTGCTGACACTTCATTCTCTGATCCTTGTAGTCCATACAAAATGATTTGCACATAGGAAATATAAGTAAATGCTTTACAAATTGACTTTTTGAATATTTTCTCACTACTTCTAATAGATTTTATTAAGTGCTTTCTGCTCTAAAATGTTTCAAATGTTGTGCGGTTTTTTATCATTTAAAAGCACATTGCATGTATTAATCTTCTTAAAGGATTCCTCAGTTTTCCTCAACAAAAACAATTACAAAATAGGGTTGCACATTCTTATAAAAAGACATTTGAAAGCTGAAGTGTAATTATTATGCTTATCAATTTAACTTTTGTTAAAAGAAAGATTGATTATAATGCTTTTTTATAGGAAAAAAATCCTTACATATTTTACCTGTGTCTAAACAGGTAGAAATCACTGATTTTTTGCCTAGTTTGAGTGGTTATGAATACAGAAATCTAACTAATCTTCCTTCTTTAACATTTAGAACAAATGACGGTGCACATTTCATCCAGCAAAAATGCAGTCTCATGTCATTCTAAATCACATTAAGAATCAGTTGAAGTTGGGGAGGTGGATGTTGAACTGTCAGATTTTAGAAAGAGTGGAAAAACTTGAGATCAGATTTTCAGCCTACAAATTCAGATGGAAGAATTTAATCAGCCATTTTCCCTGTGCTTCACTGACTATCAGAAGTTCTGTCTGTCACATACAGATGTGGATGTGAATGTCTGATATGTGTTTCCCAGCTCTACCTAATTGGATAACTACAGAACTGGTATTAGAATAGACAGTTAGGAGTCAGTACCATACACTGGACAACAGCCACATTTGGAACA
The DNA here is from genome assembly GCA_026261815.1 of Monarcha castaneiventris obscurior. NCBI lineage: Eukaryota > Metazoa > Chordata > Aves > Passeriformes > Monarchidae > Monarcha > Monarcha castaneiventris. Next base: position 2,647,838 of record JAMPIT010000482.1, read on the forward strand.
GAGAAGATATATATTTTCAGTGTACCTTCTGTGTCAATAAACTAGAAAAAATACTTAGCAGTGAGTCAGCCTTTACACATTGGATTTTAGCATATGGTTTCTATTATAGAAAATAGGCTTCCATTGTTTGTTTGAAAGCATAACTCTTCAATTTCTATGTGTATTAGATAGCCTTTATTTTTATTTTGTGCTTCCTGGAATGGAAAGAGAATAGGATGACCCTTAGCAAATGCTAAGAAATGCCTATGAACCAGCTCACTCTGAAGATTTTCATTCTTAGTTGCTTGCCCTGGTAACCCATAGGGAGTCCCAAAGTGTCAGTAGTCACTGTCATGGATGGAAATGTGAATATTACAAATTTTACCACTGTAAAACACTTTCTGAGCCTGCCTCTTGTGCTATGCAAAGGCCATTACCCCATCCAACTCTGCAAACAGACTGTCCTTTATTATGTGTGTGATAGCATTAGCATCACAGACAGTGTTCATTTTCTTACCAATCCTCACTACAGGACATGAAGAAAAAAGCTTCATGATTGAGGCAGACACTGTTCAGCAGGATTCCAGCATTGACAGAGCAGGTTGAATAGTAACATACGTTTCAAACATTATATTGTAAAATTCCTGTAACACATCTGGTCAGTGCTGTTGCTAGAAGTCATAGCCTGACTCCACCGGGCACACTGTTTTGCCTCAGTTCAGTTACTTGCATTTAAATACAGCCTAGGCAGAATGGAAAAGCAGTGAGATTTTTGAATAATTTGCTGGAGGGCTTAAAATATCTTAGTAGAACAAGACGACTATCTAAAAAAAATAATCCTCCTGGGTGGCACATTCATGGCTTCATGACTAATTTGAGATGGCATAATTTTAGAGATACTATGACGAGGACAGAACTGCTGCATCCTAAGACTTCAACCTACTGTCATAATGTGAAGGTATAAGGACTCCTGAAAGGACACAATACTTGTCATTTAAATTAAAAGTGCCAGGATGGTTGTCCATGTTGTTGAGTTTCTGAAATGACAACATCTCTTGTTTTGTTTCAGATGTTACCAAGACCCATACTTGTGTTGTTTCAGCTATGGAGCATTTCAGAGTCTCTCTGAAATACACACTTTAAATGAAATTGTTAAATAAAGCAGGAGGTTAATTGGTTTCTGGTTTCTATTTGTTTTTGGGTAGAATTTAAACTTTTTAGTTATGCAACCCTAAACATTTTGAAAACAAGTTACTTGTGAGGATATTCTTTGAGATGCATTGCCAGAACTGCAGTTGGAAGGATGTGTAAAGTTTGTTCATATGAGCAGGGCCTCTGGTACTTGGTGTTCTCCAAAGCAGTTCTTCAAACTGATTCGTTGCCTCAGTCTGAAATAGTTCAAACAGACTAGTTTACAGGTAACACAGAAAAAGCAGATCTTAGGTTCTGAGGCTGGCAAATGATGATGTGGAACAGCACTTTAAGGTATGATAGACAACTGGTAGGATTTTTCCTTTTTTTTTTTTTTTTTTTTTTTAATTTAAGTATAGTATCACTTAGTGACTTCCTTATACCTGTTGTGGAAGAAGCACCTAAAGAATTTTTCTTCATTATTTTTTAAAGTTTAAAAAAAAAAAGATAAAGAGATGTGTCTATTAGGTGAGGCCTTCAAGTTAATTTTTTTTTTAAAGTTAATTTATTAAGGGGGAAGGGAATAAGGGGGTTGTGGGCCTTCTTCCCACATTTAGTGCTCTTAGGTATTACATGTACGGTGTCAAGGATTCTTTGCTATCCAAAGAAGTGTTCCAGCTATCTACACACTCCTTGCCAAGCACACTCTGCCTGCTTCTTGAACCTATTCACGTTTTACTAGTTGTAAAACTAAATAAACAAAGAACAAGTCTCTTTAGGAATTTCCTGGAAATCCAAAGTGTTCCAGATTCTTGACTTTGATATCATTTGAGAGTAGGCTGTGTCTTATTAAACTGCTGATACTACAGAATGTGTCTGAAATCTTGATACTGAGGCCTTCCAAGCTGCAGCTATATTTATACTGCATGATAATAATAAATTTAAAATAATAGTAAGTAGCATTGAAATGCTACTTCTCTGGCAAAAAAAATCCTGGGTTTCTGTTGGATTATTACAGTTGTTCTAGAAGCAAAATGGGTTGAATGTATTGTTTTACTATCTTACAAACCACCAGGACAGAGCAATGCCAGATGGTTGGGGTTTATAGCCAGAAATTTATGCACATTAAAAAATATTTAATGACACTCTAATCATGCTTATGAGAAGCCTGGATTTAGAAATATCTCAGCCACCAATCACCTGCAAACAATGAATAATCCCTGAGAAGGAGAGCCAGAAAAAACAAGAGATTGTGTATACCTTCTTGGAATTATGAAGAGATTTCTAACTTGATGGAAATTCAAGTAGTGTCAAAAGTTGTGCAAAGCAAAGATGTAGAAAGGCCATAAATATAATAACTCAGGAACACATCTATATTATATTATATTTAAGTTTAGCATGACAAGAAGTGTGAAGAAATTGAGTTGAAGTGTAGCTGAATATGGACATAGTGGCTCATTGAAAATTTTCACCTCCTCCCTACAAAAGTTCTTTAGGAAGTTTAAATAAGAAGGAAACTACACAAATACTATAGTACTCGAGTCACGCCAGATTTGAAGATGACATTTTCATGTCTTCTGAAAGTGTTAGAGATCTTGAAATTACAAGTGAGGAGATGAGTGCAGAGAAGTAAAGACAGCAGAATAAGGATAAGTACGTAGGATGTAAAAAATTAGGCAAAGACAGTTATTTTAAAAAAGCTATTTGTGTACAACCTGTTTACACTCAAGCAGAGAGATCTCATCAATCATTAAAACTGATTCATGATTCCCAAAATAAGTGCCTGTTTTCTTTACTTGTAATTTTGCCAAGCCTAAAACATCTGTTCTAAAATTTCCCATACAGGCTAAATTTTTGGAAAATTTCAATCCCAACAGATATGTTTCTTCCAAGAATAAGATTAGATGGAAAAATAGAATGATTTATCCAGGGTCACAATGGAAAATTAAAAAAAGATGCACTTAGCCTGCACCTTAAATATTGTAGCACAGTGGCTCAATCACAAGTTAGCTCTTCTTTACAAATCAAAATGATGTGTGTTTCACAATTCAATGTCATTTACTAAAAATCTGTGCCCCTGGAGAGATGCACTTGCCAAAGAGTGTTGGTGTTTTTTAGTTTGCGTGGTTTTTTTTTTTTAATATTACCCCCATTTTAAACACGTAGTCATGTGAAATTGTAAGAGCATAATTGAGTAACTGTGGTATCCCTTGGCTGCAAGATGCTGCTAGTTATCAGGATGTGATAATGTGGAAGCTAGAAAGGAGGGAATTGAAGGTTTTTTTCCTCATGTATTTCTCATTATAATTAATTACAATAAATACAAATGCATTTTTAGTTGTACAGTGTTAGAAAATTAGAAACTGTGTCAGAATTTTATGGAGCTGCAGAGCTACTCTTGTGGAAGGTTTTATTTTTCTCTAAAGAGTGTTAGTTACATCAAGAGATTTCAGTCCACTTTTGAAAAGAGCCATCTAGAGTACACTGTTAATGGAATTTGAGAGGAGCCTTATGTAAACTCCAAATTTAGCCCCCTCTGTAAGAAGGAAGCCTGGATCCTGAGCCTGGCTTCCCACTTTGGGCCCATCCATAAAATTCAGAGGGGTTTAGTTCAATATACACTGTTTAAGATGCATCTAATTCAAATAGCCTTCTGTAGAGAATCTTCAGTGCATTCATCCTTCCACAAAGAGGTTCTCCATAAAAGCTCTCTCTTTAAAGCCAGATAGCTCCTGTACATGAATAACTTTCACCATAGGAACTCACTGAGGCAGCAAACTCTGATCTTAGTGTCTTTTCAGAAATAACAGGCTCTTGGAACAATATTCTCTAAGTCCCCTTCAGAAGCAATTAACTGCTTCCAGTACACCTGGAGCGTATTAAGCCTGGGAGAGGCCTTAAAGCTACAGTTCACATTTCACTTCAGTATGGTAAGAAATCAAATAAAAGGGGGAATTTAAGAAGTCAGCTAATGCTTATTCCATATTTCTGGCAAGCAAAATATTCATAGAAGGTGCTTGCTTCCTTTGGCAAGAGAAACTCTATTTCCAGCTTAGGAAGCTTCATATTGTATGAATATTTAATTTCCCTTCACTTTAACTAGAGAAAATGTATAGTAGAACATTTTAAAGGCTTTTCTCAGTTTCCAGCTGTGTGACCTATACATCAACATAAAGATCTATGGCATCTGCTAAGACTACCTGCTTTCAGAAATGACACAGGTGTAGCTATGGTCACCAGTTTATCACATATCAAGTTATTAAGTGACAATGACATGTATGATGACATACATTCATTAAAACCACCAAATCAATGACAGCTGTGTCTCTCTAAATATTTCCATTTTGGCTTTGAGTCTATTCTCAGCACATGGATGATTTGGAGAAAAAAAATAATAAAATTATTTAGTAACCTCTGTAAAGTTCAGGTATATTCTGTGCTGAAGCTTATGTCCCTCAGACTATACCAATTCACGAAGGGTGACCATTACTGGAGGTGAATTTCCCCTTCTCTGAGAAGGTGGAAAAAACAAAACAAACAGAAAATTCTTTCGAGAATAGAAAAGCAATCACAGAACATCGAGAGCTCTAGTTTTCTTTTAAAACTAGGATAAGGTTTTTGAAAGGTCTCAAGTCCTGGCAGTCAAAGAGGACAAGAAATGTCAGGAGTAAGCACATCTGAGTATGTGGCATTGAGACGACAGTTCTCATATGCTGCTCCTACCAATGATATCCCTGTCACATTTGATCATGTTCTAGGTAAAATCACAAGGATGTGGATAAGATAAACCTGAAATAAGCTTTTTGCTTTGGCAAAACTACAGGAATTTGAGACAGCTAGTATCCACCTAATTGGGATCTAGCAGAAAGAGTAAAATACTGATTCCCAATATTAAAGAGCCATGACTTGCATGCAAGCACAATGAACTTCAGAATGAATGTGCCAATTCAATGTGGTTGGTTTAATTAGCTAATAGAGGCTATAGACAGCAGATCAACCTCTTCCTGGCGAATGGATGAGAATTAATCTGCATTTTGTTCTCGTTCCATAGCTTGCTTTGCATCTGGCAAGGAGCTTTTATACCTGTTTAAAGACTTGTGCAGTTTTTTTGGTGGTTTAAAAGCTCCAGATGAGGTTCAAATTATATTCTACGAAGCAGAAAATAATGACTGAAGAGCCAATGACACAAAAGGAGCAAAACTAAATTGGGAGGAGCTGTCAACTGCCTCAAAGGAAGAGAGATCCTGCAGCGACGTCTTGGCAAAATAGAGAGATGGGCAATCACTGACCATATGAAGCTGAACGAGGGAAAATGCCAGATTCTGCACCTTGGATGGGGCAGCCCTGGATGTACAGACAGACCGGGGAGCAAGAGACTGGACAGCAGTGCTGCAGGGACCTGGGGGTCCTGGTCAATGGAAAGTTGAATGTGAGTCAGCAGTGCCCTGGCAGCCAGGAGGGCAAAGCTTGTCCTGGGGTGCATCTGGCACAGCATCTCCAGCCAGGCAAGGGAGGGGATTGTCCTGCTCTGCTCTGCACTGGGCAGCCTCACCTCGAGTGCTGGGGGCAGTTTTGGGTGTCATAATAAAAGAAAGATATAAAGCTCTTAGAGAGTGTCCAAAGCAGGGCCACATGGATGGTGAAGGGATTTGAAGGGGAGCTGTATGGGGAGCGGCTGAGGGCACTTAGTCTGTTCAGCCTGGAGAAGAGGAGGCTGAGGGGAGACCTCATTGCAGTTACAACTTCCTCATAAGGGGAAGAAGGGGCAGACACTGATCTCTTCTTTGAGGTGACCAGTGACAGGACTCGAGGGATTGGCCTGAAGTTGTGTCAGGGAGGTTTAGGTTGGATGTCAGGAAAAAGGTATTCCACACAGAGGGTGTTTGAGCACTGGAATGGGCTCCCCAGGGAAGTGGTCACAGTGCCAAGCCTGAGAGAGTTCAAGAAGCATTTGGACAATACTCTCAGACACATGGTGTGATTTTTGGGGTGTGCTGAGCAGGGCCAGGAGATGGACTCGATTATCCTGGGGGGTCCCTTTCAATTCAGCATATTGTATGATTCTGTGACAGAGATATATATAAAATTTGGGTAGATAAACTTTCATCTGGCATTTCCTGATAGGTAATCCTGTCTGAAACACTGACTATTCAACTTTAATGCTCTTTGAACATATTTTAAATAGGCACAATATAAATGATATTCCCTTCAATTGGCACTTCTCCTGGGACATGCATGCCTTAGAGCATTTTTAATAACTTACAGACGTTATATGAATATAATGCAAAACTGTCTATTGTTCTTCCACTGGACAAGGAACACTTTACCTTTTTTAAGCGTACCACAATATTTTGTGACTCTTTCTCTCAAAAAAGCAGCTGCAGAAGGCTGAGAGCAGAAAGAAAGATTAAGGTGACCATGGCTTTTTTTTTTTTAAATCTTAAGAAATCTGTCAGATTAGGCAAAAGCAAAGGGACATATCACAATATGCACATACGTGTCAACTAAATGAAAATATCAGCTTAGCTCCTCTTTATCAGTAGCTCTTCCAAGGTTGGCACAGGGTTGCTCTGTATGATTTCAGCACACTCAGGAGAAAACAGAGTCAGTGTGGAAATACGGGTGAGAGTGAGGACATGGGTCTCAAGGGTAAAACTGGGAGGTTACTCTCTGAACATGACTTGTAGCTTGAGGAGTAGCATCACTCTTGTCTTTAAATGATTTCTGTTCTAAGCCCTTTTCCTAGTGTTTCAGTAAGGTATGTAGCTGAGCACTGCAACAATGAAAATGTCCTGGAAGTCTTATGCTGACTGTTCAACTCACATCTTCTCAACAGATACTGTATCCTAAATTTAGAAAGTACCTCTTTTTTAGTCAACAAGTAAACAAAAATGGATAAAAATTACATAGGTTTTTTTTTGTTCCTGATATATTGGGTTGATAATTTTAGAGACCTACTGTAATACTTTAGAAGTTTATTGTTGTAATGAAACAGGAATACAGCCAAATACTTAGCAATAGGATTGGAAAGGAGAAGTTGTATAGAAAAAAGAATGGTATATGAACAGCACAAGAGAACTAAGAGAAACTAAAAAAAATGTTTTAGAGGCCTGCAAAATCATTTCACTATGACTTTGGGGAAAAAAATTATATTTTTGCAGAATTCTGTACTTTACAATTGAGACAGAAAGAGAGAGCCTACTCATCTGACAATTAAGTTTATCAACTGTAAATGTTTGCATTTATACCTTTGAGAAGAACTTTTGCCTTTGGAAGTGTTCATCTACAGTAATTTCTAGAAAGAAGTTACATAATATTTTTATGTTCAACTATACCAATAATTTTACATTTCCCATGTAATATATTTCTTTCTTTTTCTATTAAGTTTGCTGGACTCCTTCTTTTCCAATCTCTCAGATTAGTTTATTTATGTTTTTTAAAAGACACTTTAGCAGAAGAGAAGAAATTAAGTTTAGATCTGGTCTCTGTGAAAGTTTCATTCAGTAAGAAGTTATCTTCTTTTAGCTTGCATTTTTATGCTTATGTCAGGAAGGAAAAGGATGTGGTATTAGGCTTTGGAAATTATTGCTTTCATTTTGTCTGCTTCATGTGATGTTTGTAGCATTTTTGAAAAATCATATACAAAACAAAATTGTTGTAGCACTTATTTTGGGTACTGGTTTTATGTCTTAAGAGACATAAAACCACTTTTTCAGTACCAATGGATTTTTCACCACTCTTAAGCTTTAATGCTTCTGGAAGATGCTCTTCAGGTAAGTCTTCAGGCCCTATTTCTGCAATTGGAACCACTTGGGTGAAATCATGCCAAGGCCTGTTCACTTCAAATAACTTGTAGATGACTAATATTTTTGAATAACTCTTCAAAGTTATCACTCAACTGCTTTTCTATATGTTCAAGGTGCTGTCTGTAAAGTACTTGACATACATTTCCATATATCACAACCAAACAATGGTTAAACACCAGAAGATTTCACAAATTCATCTTTTTGATTCTTACATATAATCATGTTGATAACCTCAAATTGTACTTACCAAATAAGTCCTTGCATGAAAAAGACCTACAAAGATGATGTTTTAGTTCTCAGTAGCTCTAAGTCTATCATGGGAAATGCTCTCCAAAGACCTGAGAGACTGAAGAGTTCCTGCCTTAGAGGTAGGATTTGAGTGTGGGTCTTCTGCAGCTGAATGCTCTAGTTGGGTTGACTGCATTATTTGCACTCACTAACTTACTACTGCTGGCTCTCTGCTGTGGTCACGGGCATTAGCCTGCGTTAAACACCTAAGACCTGAAGGGAATTCACATCTGAGAACCTCAGGAGGGAAAAGAGGCAATCAGTGTCCAGCCTGATAGAGATTGGTGGGTCCTTTGCCTGGGAGTGCTGATAGATACCCTTACGAATTTCCCACTTTGTGTCATTTCCCTGATTTCAGTGGATGCTATTCTCACTAGCCTATTTCTTCAGGAGCTTCAAGGTAACAGGAGCCCACGTGCCTGTCACAGGGTTACAGATTCCACAGAGCAGCAGGGTAATTAGGTTCAACATTGCAACAATTTACTTTGAAGTCCATTAGGTGGACATAGCCTTGTAAGTTTATCTCTGAAGACTGGAGAATGGCATACAAGGATAATTATCACGAATGGTGGAAAAGACAGCCTGAAAAAAATAACATCAGGAAAATTAGGAGGTCTCAAAATAAAGGAAGTGACCTTGTAGTGTATAAATAATGACAAACAGTGGAACAAAGGTTGTGCTTTTATTTTGAGAAATGAGACAAAGGACCTGACAATACTCACAGATAAATAGAAGCATAACATCCACAGGAGCCCCAACTGTCAGAGGTCATTCTGGAGTCACATTTTACAAGTCACAGGCTTCAAGCCTTCTTTGGTAATATTTCAGCAAATAAAACAAAACTGAACTTCCAAGATTTCTCACTAACCGTAGCAGCTATTCATCATTCTAAATCTCTACCGGCACTTTCAGAGCTTTTCTGTCACAGTCACTGGAGTGGCAGGAAATTCCTGTATGGAGCTTGTCTTTTCACCCAGCAGTTCCAATTACTTCGGTCCTTGACTGTCGCTTTGACAGCATCACTTCTGAGCCATCCAGCAGCGTGTTAAAAATTAGGAAACAACAAAAACAACACGTGGCTTTTGAATAGGGTATTTCTTAAAAAGTGTTTGAATATGTGTGAGTTAATTACCATGCTCCCATGGTCATAAACCAGAGTGGATTTCATCATTTGTATTTCTTTTATCTGTAGTCAGCCGTTTCTTCTTCAAGACCTGTCACAATAACTGATACAATTTCCCCCTGTCTTCCTGGTGAGGCAGAGTTGGTATTTTTAAATGTTGTTGGAATTATCCTATACTTTATAATGAGAATAAATGGATTTTTAAAAATAAACAAGTATGTTCAGAAATTCCTTGATCTTTTCCTTCATCAACCCTCCTACATTTAAAATTTATACATGTACTTCAGGTGCATGTACAAAACTCTTTTTAAAGTATTAAAAATCTGAAATAGAAAATAGCATAATTTTCAACAGAAAATACTGTTGCTCTTTCTCCACACATGTGCCATTAATTAATAGCCTGCATTTCGAGTATAGTCATAGCCTTGCTATTTGAAACAATTCTTTGGAAACAGTTTTTACAATAATAAAATTTATTAATGTACTTGTGTCCACTGGGCTTGTAAAGACCAATTTCTAGCAGAGTCTGAATAAAACAATGACAGTCCTGCTGAATTCTGTGAAGCCTTAAGACTGAGCTTCCCTTTGTTAAAAATCAAAATGTGTCAGAAATCTACTGACTCAGAATAAAATTGCAGGTTACAATTTCACCCTTGGGCTTAATCAAACATGTGGTGTAATATCAAATTTATTGTGTACTTTTGCTTTGAGCTTTGCTGACATTTCAATGCCATCAGCAGTAGAAATGTCGAAAAATGTGATTGTCTTTTTCTGCATTTGGATATGGTGCCACAGTTCACCTTGGCTTTAACAAGTTTCATGATATTGTCCATTTTTAAGCTGATAGAGGCCATTTTAAAGATCATATTTGTGTATATAAAGAATCTCATATCACACTATGGTTGTTATCATGAACCACTAAAATACTACTTTTCACATTCTGCTATATGGTTGACTTTAAAGTCCACAGTCCTTGATTACCATATTTATGAATGCAAAGATTATGTGACGGAATGTGATAAATATATAAATAATATACTGGATACTTTTTTCCTTTCAGACATTTAATCGCTACATTTTAGACCCCAAAGCACAATTTTTTTATCTTAATCAAAAAAGAAATAAACCTGTACAAAATGTATACATTCAGTAGCATGTTGCAGACACTTTTTTTTTTTTTTTAAGCAGATAAAAAGCTTCCAAGTGGCTAGGACATGTGCATTATGCCTGTGCATCTGTGTAATGTAGATTTCTTGTTTTAGTGTATGTGTACAAAAACAAAGCAGAGGTTTGAAATCTTATTTTCTTTCTGTATTTATATTGTGAAAAATGCTGGTCTTCTTTATCTGGAATTAGTGTTGAATTTTCTGCTATTACTGTCTCATTCAAGCATCTCAATTTTGTGAAGAAATCTTAATAGTGAATGACATCTTTCTTGCATTTGATAAATAAACAAAAAAGTAATTCTTTCTCAACAATGCCCTTTCTTCAAGTACCTCACATAAACTGGAAGTTTATTTTTGCACTCACTAGTGAAGTAGGTATTTTAAAAACACGAGAGGTGAGACACTGTAGGGCAACACTGTAATACCACCAGATCTAGGTGTCTAACTGCATGTCTGTGCTGAAAGCCCTCTCAATGCACACATGTGGAGGCTGTGGCAATAGCAGCTCTCCTGTGGATGGCACTGGAACAAGACAGACAGGGTGGCAACTCCTTATGTTGGTGGTGTCTCTCAGGACCCTTTGTCATGAAACCTATTATGTGAATCCCTCATCTGCCATCTAATCTGGGTGTTCCTTATACTGTCTAACAGAAGTTTCCACCGGCTAAGTTACCTAGATGCCTGTTTTCACATAGGCTGGTCTCCATACTGTTGACCCAGTGGACACCCAATTGCTGCAATATTGCAACTGAAAAATGTGTTCAAGCACAGCATTTGTAAAGAATGGAATGGACAGAACATTCGCTTAAGTATGCACAGAATCTTATGCCATGACAAAATACAGCTCTCCTGAAAGCCAGTTCTACAACTTCAGAGCTGTGTTTTCTTCATATTTTGCTCCTGATGCTCCTCAGGAAATCAAATTCTTTATTTTCTTTCTGTAACTATGAAGTCCATATGAAATGCTACTTATTCAGTGTCGTGTGAATATCAGTGATTACCTTCTAACATAAGTGCAATTCAAAAGATTATTACACTCTGATTAGGTCTTGTTATTGTTGTTTGTTTCTAGGATCCTGTTTTTCTGTAGATCCTCATCTGCTGCCTACAGAGAATGCTGGATAGAACATGAAACAGAAATGAGCTTTAAGTGACATTTACACCTCCTAATCTGAGCTATTTGCAATTATTTTATAATCTTACAGGAGAAGCATTAACAGCTGATTGAGACTACAAATGATGCAGGTAACAGCCACAAGGATGAGTCATCGAGAGTCCACTGCTGCAGACCTGGCTGGGATTCTTCAAATTGTAAACCAATGTTAATGTTAAACATGCTCCATGACTGACTAAATTCTAAACTTTTCTTTGGCAGTCCTCCTAAATACGGAGTGACACCGTAGCAGTCAGCATTGAATGCTATCACATCAGGCAAACTTCTGTGTCCAAATTCTGGTTTACTCACCTGTAAGATGAGTAAAATTTAGCACCTTTTCAGGTACTAATCATACTGCAACACCCCTTAGTTTTATTTAACCTTTCTGAATAAAAGTCAATGGCCATCTCTGACCCACGTAACATTAGTTTTGCCAGTATAATCCAAATTTCCTCTTTACAGACAGTGTTGCCTACTGTATTTGGTTTAATATTTTGGGTTTTTCACAGAGTTTAATCCGTGGGGGTTATTCATTGTCCCATCTGTGGGGGTCAGAGACCACATACAGGTTCTTCTAGGATCATCTTGACATCTGGACTGCAGGTTGGCTGTGCTTATGAAAGGCCCAATGCTACAGTTGCAGCCCTAACATGCTGTTCTTTATTTCTCTTTAGTAACCATATTTTCTGCACCATGTGCAGCCCACCACGTCAGCAAGCAGCTCTGTACAGGGCTTCTGCCTGTCACTGCTCTTCACTACCACAGTGACCTGACTGCCCCAGCACAGTGTGGCAAGACAATACAGATCAGAGAAAGGTGTCAAAAACAAGTGGAGTTCTGGGAAAGAGCTGAATGTGCTGTCACGTGAGGCAACATCCAAGTGGTTGCTCTGGGAGCAATCATCTGTTCATCCCTGGGCCAGAGGATTGAAAAATGATGCTGACAATGGTCCTCAGCTCAGCAATGTGCATGGGACATTGTCCCACTGCTACTGGCTGGAGCTGACGTGGAGGTCACTTGCACTGAGTCATACTGGTCTTTGATTGTGTACTGTCTTTTCCAGACAGAAAAAAGCAGCTATCAGATGAAATCTGAATAAGGCAGGTTTGAAACAACAAGAAGTCCTCTTCACATAATAAAGTTAATACAGGACATTGTTGGTATTAAAAGTTGATACAGGCTTGAAAAATAATTGGAAGAATGAGCTACTCAGAAAAGCTACTGAATAACAACTACCAAGTTCAGCTAGTTATGAACTGCAAATATGTGTGGCCTGGTAGAGTAGACTTAGGAAATACAACTTAATAACGTTCTCCACAGCCTGCTGAGGAAGACTTGGGGGTGATGGTTGATGAAAAAATCAACATGAGCTGGCAGTTAATACTTATTAAAATAAGTATTTAGTCAGTGATACAGAGGCAGGAAGGGGATCTGCGTGCCATTCCGGCAAGAGCACTTTATTGCATGCTTCCTGTCGAAGGCTGCAGAGGCAAATCCGCGGGAACATGGCTGCGCAGTCCAGGGGAAAAGTGGGATCAGCGAGCGGGAACCAATGGGAAAGCTTTGGAGGAGTGACCAGGCTGACAGACACCCGCGGAATCCAAACCGGGACCGGCCACCCCAAGGAGCAGTCCACCTCGGGGGGGGAGACCTCTGGCCACCCCAGCACAATGGAAGTTCCCGGGCCACCACAACTGCTCCTTTTTTGTATTAGACTAAGAGGCCTCCCCCAGGGATCCCAAAACCCAGCATCCCAAAACTTAACATGTACAGAACAACCACAATTATCAGAATCACCCAAAGCTCAATGTCTCAACAACTCAATTATGCATTATCAGAAACACCCCCAACCCAGTGTCCCAACAAGTCCTCAAATCTTTCAGATGATTTTCTTTCTGCATGCTGGATGATCTCATAAGCAGAGGTGAGGTTGAAGCAGCACAGTTCTTTCTGGGCTGTGGCAGAGTTCAAGCGCACCTGCAGGTGGTACCAGAAGCATTCAGAGGACAGCAGGGTGATAGGTGCTGGGTACTGGGCATCATGATGATAAGTGTGGGCACAGGCTCTGGTAGTTGCTTCTGTTGGGATTCAAACAGAGTTAAAATTTCGCAATTTTCAAATGGAGGGGGGCCTTTCCCTTCTCCCCTCTCCTAAAGGTTTGGGGAAAGGGGAATGGCACAAGGGTTACAGGGATATGGGAACCCATGGCTAGGGAAAAGCCTAGCAGAGGGGTAGTAGTAGGGAACATTAACTGTTGGGGAATTAACAGAATGGGGTAGGATATGGGGAGACACCACAGGTGTCCAACTTAGCCTTTCGCAGTCTCGTTTGCAGTTCTGGCTCTCGGGATACCGTGTGTCTGTTTCTGTTGCAGTCGTCACTGCTGGCTTGCGTCGTCTTCGCTTCCAGGTGACAGATGTTTCATCTTTTGACTGCACTTTGTTCTTCTTGATTGGTGTTATGTCTGCAGCAACGATGTTTGCTGGGCTGGTGCAGTTCTTCTCTGGCAGCTTCCATCATCATCTGTGGCTTTTGGCTTTTTCACTTCGGTTTTTTGGTCCTTAAACTCAGTAACAGAATCTGAAAAGTCACTGTTTTGCTCCTTTGGCTGCTGTTTTGCATCTTCTGGCCGTGCGTGCCAGCTGCTCAGGTTTACTGCTTCCCCTACAATGCTTTCACAGCTTTCTGGGAATAGTCCTATAGCCTGGCTCCTGCCACCCCCCTTCTTTTTCTGCTGTTCATGCAGCACAGGAGCAGGGGATGCGGGCAGGGCCGGGGCCGAGGTGAAAGGCAGCACTTGGGCGGGGTTTTCGCAGCCGGAGCAGGGCGGCGGCAGCAGCTCGGTAGCCCCAGGGCATTTACGAAGCCGCGGCGGAGCCGGCAGAGGCCGGGCGTGGCCCCGCAGTGCCGCAGCTGCGAGGAAGCGGCCGGGGCCGGCCGGCACATTTGGGACAGAGCGTCTTTCTAGGAGCTGGCTCCAGCTCGCTGCCACACCGCGGGGAGCCAAGTCCACGATGTTAAAAACAAGAGAGAACTGTCCTTTTAACTTTCGCACCACGTGGCTGGCCGGGGCGAGACGCACCGAGCGCGGGGTCCGGTCTCGGGCCGGCTGCATGGCTGGCCTGGGCGAGCCCTCGCCTCGGCGAAGAGCCAGGCACGAACTGGCAGGGGGCTGCCGGCGGGCACAGCCGCATCGGCGACGGGGGAGGAACGCTTTGCCGGGGCTCTCGGGAACGGCGGGGCAGGCGGCCCGGCGGGGCTGCCGCGGGGGAGGAGAGGTCTGCAGCCGGTCAGCAGCCCGAAGGGGTCGATCAGCAGCTTTTTGTCTGGGCTGGCCACGCTGCGTGCTGCTCGGGAGACTGAAAGCGGCGGGGCCAGGCTTCTTGACCTGCCACACTTGCTGCTGCTTTTTCAGTCTGTGTTCTAAAGATACTAGATACCCCCTGTTTCTAGTATCGTCAGGCTGTTTCAAGCCTCTTAGGGAGTCTTTAAATTCCACCTTTTTCTGCGGCTGCAAGTCCTCGGGGCTTATGTTAAAGCTCCTGCGAGGCTGCTGGGGAAAGTCTGGGATACAGGAGGGAGAGGCAGTGTCCGCGGCTCGCCCGACGGAGGGAGAGGGACCCGACGCGACGTGAATCGACGCGAGGGAGGGGCCCGGGACGGAGCGGGGACCGCGCGCGGTAGCGGGAGCGGGAGCAGGAACAGGAGGGGCAGCGCGCGCGGGCGGCAAGCCCGCCACTGTGGCTGCGAGCACCACGTGGTGTCCGCCATCTTGGATGAGGGAAGCGGAGCCGGCAAAATTGAAATTGAAAACTGCAGCTTGGATTGCCGTGTGGGCCATGCTGCCATCGCGATCTTGGAACAAATCTGGAGCGGCAGTAACCAGGGAAGTGGGTACAGGAAAGGGCGTTGGGATAGAGCTGGAGGTAGTTTGGCCTTCACTACCCCTGGCAGGGGACAAAGGAGACCAGGAGGCGGCAGGGACACGATAGCAGCCCTGTGCACTTTGGCAGGCTCCATCTCCGGGTTTCCTCTGAATTAGGACAGAGGGAGTAGGAACACAGGGGGAGGAAAGCGGCAGAGGGTTTTTTACACTGGGATTAACATTTTTAAACCGTTTTACAAAATTATCAATGGCTTTTGGTAACTTATAAAGGAGATACCCTCTTCCAGACATAAACAACCATCTTACAAAACGTTTTAAATATTCGATCAGCCATTGCTTGAATAACCATTGAATAAAATGTTTTAAACCCTCCCTGGTATAACAAAAATTCTGACAAACAAGGGCTCTCAAAACTGGGAAAAAAGCTTCCCGCAGGAGATGAGAAAATTCTGTTCCCATCTCCCTTCTCTTCCCAACCTCGAGGTAAAAGAAATTTAAAAGAAAAGGATACAAAGGTGACCCATATTACCTTTGGGGTCAAATAAAAGTTTCGAGGGTGGTCCACTGACTCAGACCAGCCTTCTGTTTCCGTAGAAGGTTGTTGGTCTTCCCCGCCGAGCCGCTGATAAAACTCAGAGGTTTCTTTGGGGGTATGGCTGCTCCGAAAGGCGACTTTAATTCCAGCGACGAAGCTGTGCTGGAGACGCTCTCCAGGGACGGCTCGAGGCCATCTCACGCTCAGGCGCCATTTAATACTTATTAAAATAAGTATTTAGTCAGTGATACAGAGGCAGGAAGGGGATCTGCGTGCCATTCCGGCAAGGGCATTTTATTGCATGCTTCCTGTCGAAGGGTGCAGAGGCAAATCCGCGGGAACATGGCTGCGCAGTCCAGGGGAAAAGTGGGATCAGCGAGCGGGAACCAATGGGAAAGCTTTGGAGGAGTGACCAGGCTGACAGACACCCGCAGAATCCAAACCGGGACCGGCCACCCCAAGGAGCAGTCCACCTCGGGGGGGGAGACCTCTGGCCACCCCAGCACAATGGAAGTTCCCGGGCCACCACAGGCAGTGTGTAGTTGCAGCACAGAAAGCCAACCAAATCCTGGGCAGCTTTAAAAGCAGCATGGTTGGTAGATCAGAGGTGATTCTCCTGCTCGACTCTGCTCTTGTGACAGTCCTGGAGTACTGCATACAGTTCTGGTGTCCCCAACATAAGAACACAGAGCTGTTGGAGCAAGTCCAGCGGAGGGCCGTGAGGCTGGTAAGAGGACTGGAGCACTAAGAAGACAGGATGAGAAAGTTGGGACTGTTCAGCCTGGAGAAGTTTGTGTGCAGACCTCATAGCATTTGTGTGCACTCCTCACACAGCTTCCCTTCAAGGCCCTTCACCATCTTTGTTGCCCTCCTTTGAAAGCTCTCTAATAGCTTTCTATCTTTCTTACACTGGGGTGCCCTGAAGTCCACAAAATATTCAAGGTGAGGCTGCCCAGTGCAGAACAGAGCAGGACAATCCCCTCCCCTGCCCAGCTTCTGGTGCTGTACCTGATGCACCTCAGGACAAGCTTTGCCCTCCTGGCTGCCAGGGCACTGCTGACTCATGTTCAACTTGCCATCGACTGGGACCCCCAGGCCCCTTTCTGCAGCGCTGCATTCCAGCAACTCATTCCTCAGTCTGTTCGTGCATCCAGAGTTGCCCCATCCCAGGTGCAGAACCCAGCCCTTTCCCTTGTTGAAATTCATGTGGGTGGTAATTTCCCAGTCCGCTAATTTAGGTTAGGTATTAGGAAGAAATTCTTTACTGTGATGGTGGTGAGACACCAGAAGAGGCTGCCCAGGGAGGTGATGTGTAAGCCCTGGTAATTTTCAAAGCCAGGCTGGATAAGGCCTTGAGTAACTGGGCAAGTGGGGGAGGTGCTTATGTCCGTGGCAGTGGGTTTTGGGACTAGATGATCTTTAAGGTCCATTCCAACCTCTTAACATTCTATGATTCCATGAAATGTAATTGTTTTTGCAGAGGCATCTTCTCCAGGCTAATGCTAGAGAAAAGATAATAAGGTACTTTGGACTTGTTCTTACCTGGTACAGGGATGAGTGGTCTATTTTCTTCTCTCCTTATTTTATGTATTTCTTTAAAAGAACCATTGATTTCCTTATATATTCCTATAAACAGGATTAATTAGTGCTTAATTCTGCTTAATGTTGTATTTGGTATAGTTTTATTTCTAGAAAAGTTTATTTAATTTATTAAGATATGCAAATGTACCTCAAGGTTCATGCTATAAATGGAGAATGGGACATTGTTACTGTAGACAAAAAGAATAGTGACATTTTGGTTTTGAGGTATTGACTGTAATGTTACTATGAATAATCAGGTTTTTTGGTACTAAGATCTTTGGTACTAAGACTGCTTATGTTTGATGAGGTAGCGATTTCCTAGTGTTTCTTTGTTTTAAGGAGTCTGCTAGCCCCACAAATTAGAATGCAATATTAAAGTGGAACACAATATATGAACTACACCCATACAGACAAGCTGATCATCCTGTTTTGCTTGAGGGTCCAATTTGTCTGATTAATATCTGTGCATATACATTAAGATCCAACCTCAGCTAAAAGTACTTTTGACAGAGAAGCCCAGGCGGGAATGAGAACTTTATGCAAGGCTCAACACTTCACCTGCTATAAGGACATGGAAGCAGTCTGCACAGGTGCTCTCTGGCTGAGGGCCACAGGGCATTTCCCACTGGGGATTGGAAACAGGAGGCTGTCCCTGAGACCCCTTCCTTCTGCCCTGATGTATTTTCTGAGCAGTGACAGAGAAAGAACCTTAAAGTCAACAGACACCACCAGGTAGTTTCTCCCGCACAGCTTGATAGCAGCACCCTAACTTCCATAACTGAAGTCTGTTTCCTAGCACATTTCATTACATGGCATGCAAATGAATTAATCTTCAGAGCATTCCTGTGCAGTAAGCAAATGTTGCTCTTAAATAAAAAACTCCAACCAGCCAACTCATCAGAAGACAGGAGACAGGCAGTGACAGGAAGGCTTCTGAAATTGCCTTGCATCTGGGCTCAGAATTCAGGAAGTCTTTTCATTCCTGCTATTGCATAGAGGTCATCTTGTTCTTTGATGTAGTCTAGAAAATGAAATGAGCTATTAACATCTGGATACATTGCCCCATTAAATTAGAAACATTTACAAGCCCAGCATTGCACATAAAATGTAGATAGCACTTCTCATGATAAAACTATAACCAGACTTTGTTTCCTCATTTTGGACAGTGTGACCTGTGGTCTCTCTTTTCTATTTGGCTTGTGGTTTACTGCATTATGGAATTTTACATTGACTTATAGGCCAGCCAAAGTAAAATATTTTGTTGGAGGTGAAATGTAAACAAATGTTTGATCTTGCCCTGCCATTTTTCTTAGGCCTTCTGCAGAGGTGGGTTAAAACATGCCAGTATTCATTAAAGGAAATATATTTTAGAATCCATACTGTATTGCTCATAAATATTTCAAGGTACCTGCAAGCCTAGGTTAAGAGCTATCTTGTCTCAGGAAACTAAAAAGACAGCTATTGTACACTCATTTAGTTCTTTATACTACAACCATGTTCAGGAGTAACTAACTGGACACATATGAATATTTATTTACAATGCCAACTTTCACCACTGCTTCCACATGCTAGCTTGAAAGTAATCAACTAAACAAAGAAAAGAAAGCAAGGAATTCTCGCAAACCTTGTTGTTCTATATCTAAAATCTAAACCCCGAATATAAATTATTGAATATTTTGTTATAAGAACCTAAGTATTTTTCCCTGTATTTTTACTTTAAACAGATGATGTAGATACAGATGTAGTCTTTTTGTATTTACATAAAGCTGCTGTTATTAAGAATACCCACATGAGAGAAGGTTACAAAGATGATCCTTGTAAGAAGGTGAATCAGATAGCATATATTGTAATATAGAGTACATTTTGCTGTTGCTGAATGACACATTTAGAAAAGCTGATACTTTGATAAGATCAACTGCACAGTATTCTCCCAGAATCTTCTCCAGAGTCTCAATGCAAACTAACATAAGGATGCAACGTATGTGTCAAGAGAAATAAACACACATTAAACCAGACGTTCATTTTCCTCAAAACTGCACTCTGAAAGCATATGCAACAAAATACTGAGAAAAGATAGGAATACCAATTTTACAGCAACAGTCACATTTCAGATAAAGAAAAGCTTTTGTATGAAGTTGTATCCACAGTCCCCAGCATAAAATATTAATAGTTGCAGCTATACTGCTTTATAACTGAGGATGAAGCGTCCCTAGGAGAGAATAATTTGATTTAAAAAATCCTGCTGTTCAACAAGTATTTAGTATTTGTAATTAAAAATGTATATCTCTTGGCTAATATGTAGGAACATCGGTGAAAAATGTTTGATGATTTTATTCAGGTGTGTGATCAGAGCTTAGCATAAAGAGCCTCATAGAAAATTGCAAAGGACTATTGCAGAACTCATATACTGAAGCATTAAATTATCTTATTTTTAATAACTTGATTGACCTAAAATGCTCTGTTTTTTGTGTGAGGAGAACTCTAGTTAAATGCTGTATTCGCTTATCTTCTTTTTTTAAAATAGTCTGGGAGGAACTGAACGGCATTGTTCTTCCCCTCGCTATATACTGGAGGTCAGAGATTTTTGTTTCTCACAGGGCACCTTTGCTTTACTCTGCCTCACCTCCTTACAACGTCCAGAAGAGGTGGCAAGCTGCTTTTGACAACGTGAACCTTACTACGTTCAGTGTGAAAAGGGAGCTGGTTGTGGTCAGATGTGGGCAGCAAGTTGTCATTTAGAAAGAGCTCCCAACTAATGGATAAAGTATTTTTAAGCATGCTGGAATGGTTCCACAGCCAAGCTGTTATAAATGAATAGGCCTTTTGTTCTGAGCCTTGATCTCTTCCCTCCTTCCTCCCTTTCTCCCTCCCCCCACCTCTTTGTCAGGATGAGTCAATATCCTTCTAATTGGGTGTCCTTTCTGGACTTTTTCCCCAGATTTTAGGCATTAAGAAAGTTCAAATCCTTAAATATATAGCCCAGGTGCCCAGAAACCCTTTTTTTTTTTCTTTAAGAGATTTATTGCTTCAAGAGGTATTCATTTCAGAAGGCTCAACAGTATTGTTATGGAGTTTTTTGCTGCACACAGAAAATGTAAAAGGAACTCAGCTGTACTTCACTGAAATGGCATTATCATCCCAAGAATGAACAAGCTGATTTGTTATGTCTTTAACAAGAAGCCCGTCAACTTCTAAATTGTGTTGTGGGATTGTTCTGAAACCATGGCCCAGTATGCTTTCAGAGATAACTACCCTGCTATCTTGGTGGCAGCTCTGATTTTGTCATCACATCCTTTCTGACTGCCTGAGAAAGCAAAAGTGGGTAAAGCCTTCTCTGTCAATAATACCACAGGTGAGAATGGCCAAACTGGAATGCTGATAGTCAGGCAAGACTAAAAATCTGGTAATGGTGCCTCCTAATGGAGACCCCTGACGTGGTCCTGCTGAAGATTATTTACAGGTGTGTTCACTGATTTTTGCAAATTCTTGTCTTGAGAGTTTTAATAAATAATAACTGCTTGGAATTCACTGGTACCTGGCATCCCAGCATCCCAGGCGAGTATAACTTTCCTGGGAACCAAATACTGCCATTCTTATTTTATAGGTAATTAAAAGGAGACATGCAAAGATTGAGTGCTTTGCTTATAGTTGCAGCGAAAGTTTGTGGTAGATTTTAGAAGAGTTGAGGTTTCCTGCGTTAAAAAAAAAGAAAAAAAAAGGATGCAGAAGAAACTATGTTTAAAGAAATGCAGCTGGGACTCAGATTTTTTTATGCGCTGAGATCATGTTCACTTTGAGGTTTGAGTGACTTTTAGAGAACAAAAATGGAATCCCTTATCAAATTAGAGGGAAATTTTATACATTTCTTTGTGCAAAACAGAATGTTATGATCGAACTGTATAAACCGTTTATGTGTATGTATGGTCTCTTGTATGGACCAAGTCTGATGTCTAAGGTAAAGAAAACCAGCTCTTTGCAAATTAGTATAATATGTCATTACATGTCGATGTGAAGGAATTATTCCACACTTTTACTGTGGAATTTTTCTTGCACCTTTCTCTGAAATCACTGGTGTTGCCTGCTCCCTGAGACAAGCTGCTGTAGGACAACCTCCAGAGTGATTCAACATGGCAGTTCCTCGGATGTACCCTCTCACCACATGAGACCATGTGAGTAATGGGAATTATAGAGCAAAGAGGAGTGAAAAATCTATGAGCAAAGATGAGAGAAAATCTGTGCCCTCTGGAGTGCTGTGTTCCTCGGTCTTCCTCCCCGCTTCTTCTCCTCCTCCTTTTGAAATTAACTAGGGAGAAGAAACCAGACACTGAAATCAGACAACTAGCAACTGTAAATAAAAGTACTCATCATATATTTTACTGTGCAGTCGTAGGCCATCTCCTGTCCTTGCCAGGATGCTGTTTAAAAAACACTATTAAGTATGTTCACCAATTCAGACTTCCTCTCTTATCTCTGCAAATCATTTGAAATGAGAATATCAGAAAGCTGAAGACAGAAAACTGTTGGGGTAAACGAGGCCTTCTATTCTTTTTTTCTGTAATGGTCAATGGAAAGGACAAATGTTATATTTGTTTTCTGACTAATACTCAAGGAAGTGCCAGCTTGACAGTGGAAGCTAAGTTACCTGCTTCCTGCTTAGAGAGACTCTCCAAACCTGCCCGCCCAACTCTTCAGCATCTTCCACTTTCCTTCTTCATTTCCATTAAATTAAGAGGGTTGAATTTTATACAGCTTTAGACTGATGCATATGAATTCAGAGGAAGAGGGAGAATGAGGATCAGAAATGTCACCAGGCATGTTCAGATTAGTTTACCCTGTTCTGGAAATCACTAGATTACAGACTATCAGTCCTGGGTTTAGTAGTTCAGCTGCAGAAGACATTACCTCCTTTTGACCTGAGTACCAGTTATGCCTTCTTTGTAAAAACCCCCACATTAACCAAACATGGCTGTTTTGTATTTAGCAGACTACTGTGTGGGAATGTTTTGAGTTTCTTGGTATTCATTGTCTAAATAAATATGAACTAATATCCTTGCATTGGCCTTTTACCTATAACTCACCACACTAACTAAAAAAAATTCCCCCAAACTCAACTTCAACTTCCTCTCCAAGCTCTTAGGAGATTTTTCCACTAGAACCACCCTTCTAATTCTGTAGTGGCCTCTTCCTAAGGTGTCAATCCTTACTTCATCGATACTTTTGGGGATATAAATGAAACAGGCTTGTTCCCATGAGACTGGACAATTGCTGCCACTCTGGACTTGTTTCCAACATGTGCTAAAAGGCCAGTCTGGCAGATGATAATTGTTACCCTTCTACAGTGGCGATATGAAAATCATAAATCCTAACTCGAATCACGTATGTTCACACCTCGGTCTCAGCCCTCAGTTTCAATGCAGGTAACTCCCTCGGGCAATTATTTGTCATTAGCCCTGCTCTCAGGGAGAGGAACATACTCCTGAATTCCACACAAACTTTACCTATGCCTGGCCTTCATGGGGGATGAGCTGGGGCTCTCAAACCTTCATTTACCCAGAAAAACCTGTCTTTTTAATGTTGTTTGTTAAATGTGCTTCTCTTACTGGCTGATGGGAAAACAGTCATGTGGCTGGAATATTCATTCCAACAATAAATAGCTGTTGTGTTTATCAAATGGCTTGGCTCCATTTCAGCATTTAATCACTCTCAAAAGCCATAAATTGCCCCCTATACTCCTTCATTATGAACACTGTCTCTTACTCATACTGGATTAATAAGTTTAAGAGATAGTACTCACTTATATGTGAATTTTGGCAGGTTAGCAGAATAATGAGCCAGATGTACAGAAGATGTAAAGAGCAATATAAATTGCCAGTCCATAACCTACATCTTACAGCCTGCAGAGAGCAGAAACAGATGATGTTAGCAGAGAAAGCTACCAACAGGTTCATAGTAATTTACATTCAACATGCAAATGTTTACATTACGTCTTGCCCCTAGCAAGCTTAGACCTGTTGTCAGGGGCAGGTTTCAGTACTGTCTGATACTTAGTACTAACTATATTTTTACTTGGAAAGGCCCTTGTATCCCAACACAGAGCTAATGGTTTGCTCTGGATACCCTTCATATATTGAATTTACAGTACTGTGAAAGAGATTGATTAAATTATTTCATTCTTGTCATTTCTGAAACTTAAATTTATGTATCAATTACCATCTATACGTTATTTATCCACACTTAGAACAAATAGTCCAAATATTTGTTTATTCTATTCTGTTTAGGTGCTGTAAGCATTCTTTCTGATAGCTGTCCATAAAAGTCTACTGTACACACACCTTACCACTGCTCATTAACTGCATTGGAAATTAAAGTTTTTAACTGCTCGTTTATCCCAAAGTACCAAAATTCCACTACGTGGGCTATTACAAAGCACAACTTAAGCAAATCCCATCTATGGACAGCAGCATGGAGTGTGTGCATGTTTATGTTTTGAACCATAAAGCTGTATTGAAAATATTTTATGGCAGGATCCGCTCAGTTCCAGCTCAAGAGCTTCAGATCTGTGTCCTACAATACAGGCTCTGCTAAGCTAAATATAATGCTGACTTGGTTCAGTAGTTCATGTATTCACAACTGGAAATTAACAATCTAGGTTATGCTAGGGGACTGCAGGTGTAGCCTGTGGTTTGCAAAGATGAGTGAGAACTGAACTGAATGAATGTAAATCTTCTGATTTTGCACAGAGTATAGCACAGGTGACAATAGTAAAACTTTTCCAGTTTTAACAGAGCCATGTTTCCTTTGACTTAGTTATATGATCAATATCACGAACTGCACATGGTATGCAGAAAACGGATTCTTTTCTGACAGTAATATTTTATGAGATTGGCTGTGGATTTATAAACAGACAGAATATTTTAAAATGAAAGACAGAAATCCAAAGACAGAAAGACTAAAGTAGAAAGAATCTG
Source organism: Monarcha castaneiventris obscurior (assembly GCA_026261815.1). NCBI lineage: Eukaryota > Metazoa > Chordata > Aves > Passeriformes > Monarchidae > Monarcha > Monarcha castaneiventris. Next base: position 2,672,457 of record JAMPIT010000482.1, read on the forward strand.
GTCATAAATTAATGAACGTAAACATACTTCATACATTAAAAAATAAATTTTAGTATCAATTAATGCCGTGAGAAGCACAATTCCATCCCATTGATACCATATCGTCACTTCAACCTGAACTTGCAATTTTCACAAGTTTCAGCATTTGTCTTTGAAACTGTTACCTGTCATGCTTAATGAAACTAAGTGACAATGGTATTTCTTTTAGTACGTTAATATAATTAGAGTTTTACAAAAAACCCACTTCAAGGTTAAAATAAATCATAAAACTTCATTAATTATTGCATGATAAGAAGTCCAGCTTGCTGGGTTTTTTAGTAAAGTACTGTAGGTTTGCGCTACTGTTACTTTGTCTCCTTTAATAAATATTGATTAGGATTAAATACTTTAAAACATATCTTTTTCCATTCATGAGTTCTAGGCATCCACCATCACAAATGAGGATAAATGTATAATCTCATGGTCTAGTGTAGCATATCCTTTATGCATGCACATTGTGAGTGTAGTTAACTATGGGTGTCTAGACGGATACTTACACAAACATTAATGGGTATGTATAGAAATCTATTGTGTATTTTCTTCACTTTGTTTTACCAAATTCCCAAATCATGTATTTCCCTGCAAACTATAGAGGAAATTACTGCAGTAGTTTTCAAATTGCTGTATCCATGGGTTTGGAATCTGATTTTTTTTCATCAGTGTGAGGCCTAAGTCACTCTATTTTTCCCAAGTTCAACCATTTCCATTGAGAAAAAGACAAAATATCTTCTGCTTTATTTTAAGAAGTATTATACGGTTCTCCTGTGTCATGACACCTTGGTGCTATTCATCAGTTCTCATTCAATAACAAATCTCATGTGATGTTAATATGTGATGTTAGAAGCTTTGGATGCCATAAAAGAGAGTTATTTTTTGGTATTAAAAGGGGAAAACCAGCATTTTTAGTGTTTCTGCTTACCCTCATATTTTGTCTTTTCCAACCACAGTTTTATAACAAGAAAATTAAACGGCTGATAACGTCTATGTTTCTGACGATTAACTTCCATATTTTTCCCACCGTAACAAATTATTTAATTTTTTTTGAAATTCCTAGCATACTTGATCACATATACAGAGGCAGGCAGAAAGAGATACGTATTGAATATATGCCTTGAGTACTCCTTCACATAAATTTTCGGGTGTATATTTTGGTTGTTTCTTCAAGAATATAACCTTGTTAAAAATACAGCATTTTGAGAGAGCACTTCAATAACCCTTTTCTAAATTTTATATAATTCTCTTCAGCATTACTCACAAATGGCAATTTGAAGAAGAAATTTACAATTCTGGTGAGAAGTATTTATTGTTTTGGGCTGACAGTGTGTGATGATCATAGGAGGAGCATTCCCACTCCTAGTTTCAGAACAGACAGGAGCTGAGGTGAGGAAAAGTGGAGTGGGTGGGAATCTCCTGTCACCACTGCAAGTGACAAAATCATGAGAGAGAATGGCACTGGCATTTATGCTATTCACTTGATGTATTCCTTAATTATATTTGTGGTGTAAACTGATTAAAAATGTACCTTTTATTCTAAAATCCAGGTGTCAAATCTCCTTGAAGACCAGAGTAAAAGTGCTTGAAAGCTCAACTAACTACTGGAGAGCATTGGATCAGGTCAGGATTGGTTACCACTATTATATAATTAAATCTGACTTAAAAAAAAAAAAAAAAAAATTTTTTTTTTTTTTTTTTTTACTAACATAGCAAAATTGGGCAAAAAATCTACGGAACTAGGCAGAGATCCAGGACTGGTACGCCAGAGATTTGACAATGAAAGAACCCATGCCACAATTGCTTAAATTTTCCTTGGCTGTAGTTCATGGTCATCAGAATTTTGCTTTAAATTGTATTAGGTCAAAAATTCAAAAAATTTATTGAGGAAATATAAAGCTCACTTTGGAAAACTACAGAAAAATATTTCACTTGCTTATGTTGGTCACTGATTATCAAGGCAATTTAGTCTGCTGGCATTTATGTCTTGAAACATTCTCTGAGAGAGCAGCTAGTATGTTAGAAGGATAATACAACTGAGTACAAACTATCTTATTTTATTTACAATAATAATAAAAAACCCCTCACAGCTCTGACCTCAAAATAACTTATTTTATAAGTTTACAGGAGCCTGTTTAAAGATCTTATAAATATAAAACAATGTTAAATAAAATTACACTTTAATGTTACGGCTTTTACAGCATTTTCATTAATACTTTAAAATATCTGAAACAAACCACGGAAAAAGTAAAAGGGAAATAAAGGATTTTTTACACTGTAACAGGCTTCTACAGTAAATTTAAATGTAATAACTTCTTTTAAAAGCAAAACACTAAAATTCCAGTGATTTTATGTCCACATACAAACATACATACATACATTCTTTCTCTCTCAGTGATATGTGGCAGATATTACACATATTAATGAACAATATCATTATGCCATTTTTCACTGGGCAGGACTGCATGTCCATAGATAGGATCCAAAAACACCAGCTATATGAGATTCACTTTAAATCTAGCTTGTGTTTTCTGATTTTATTAGTATTTCAGCTGAGGTATTACTATAGTGTTGTGTAAATATTTGGTTCTTGCATGGTAGGTAGTTTAGAATTGCCACTAATTGCCAGAAAGCATAACTGAATACTTTTTGGAGTTAATATCTCTGTTGTGATATCAGAACTATAAAGTAACTTTCGGTATTGCTTATTAAAATAATACACCAGAAATTATTCTAAAACTAATTGTCAGTGTGATGACTATGCAGTCCTTGAAATGATATAGGTAATTTCATCTTGTATCTTTCCACTTATTCCTGCTACTCTATGGGATGAGGAAGGGAACTGGGCAAAATCAATTGGTCTTAAGCTTTTCTTTTTCTTCCTCGGGAAAATCCCCATCCTAGCAGCATAGTCACAGAATTAGATCAGACCTGGACCTAAGATTTGTATAACTTTCATTTTTCTAAGTAAGAAACTGAGGCAGAAGACTATTTTCCTTCATTCCCTGTCTTAGAAAAGTGAAAGGGTGTCTTTTTCCATCCTTATTTGCATGGGTTGCCACAACAGTCATCTGTCAACCTAGACAAACAATAACTTTTTGATCCAAATGAAGTTTTGTAATTATGTTGTGTAATATTTCGTAAATGTAGTTCTGCTCAATCTAGAGAATTGCATATTCCTGGCTGCAAAAACCTCCCATTATTTTAGGCAAATATACAAATAAACAAAATCATGGTGGTTAAAAGTACTAGTGGAACTGACAGAGGTTTATATTTATGTTTGTTTTTCCTAGGATCTGCATTTTACATATACAATCTGACTGAGCACTTGCTGCTAAGATTTTAGTCCAGTCATTTATATGGATACCAAAATGAAAAACCAGGAGCATATATATTCAGGCAATTAAAGGAAATATTGCTTATGATACAGAGCAAAAACCTTCACAAAATATTTTACTTCAAGAAAACTATAATTCCCAGAATTGTTGTGGTACTGGTATTTTTTTTCTTTTTTCAGTTGTTAAGATATGGGTGAGAAATGACTGTGCAAGACAGCACAGTTGTGAGTGAGAAGCATGAGAAAATAAATTCTGTTTCTATGTATAGCAATGACTTTTTGTCAACGATTTGGTTGTGCATTCAGTATTATGGACTCATAATATGCAAATGCATTTGGCTGTTAATACACATTCACAGCTTACATGTTAGTGATTCCAAAGGAGCTGTTACAATATATGCTCTGAATATGTATGAGGAGTAATACACAATATGTAAGTAAGAGCATTCTATATTATGAAAATATAAGATAGAATGAACAATATTTTTAATACTTATTCACAGTGTACTCTCTTGCAGCTCAAAACGAGCATCTGTACTCCATATTATGAACTCCTATTAAAGATGTACAAAATTAACTAAATTTTTATAGATCTCAGGATGGGTTACTGTGATCTTACACAGCAATATAACATACAGTCTTCTGTTCCACTGCATTATTTATTCTATTTGTAAAACATATTTGGTTTAGTATTTTCAGTTTTAAAATTTTTGGGAACAGATTGATTAGATATTCTTTTCACATGGAAATATTTTTGGTTTTGTAGAATCCTAGATAAGGTATTTTTTTAAACATCATTTGATACTAGCGATTAGTTTGATACTGCTGAGAAAAGGTAATGTAAATTTCATGAATACTCACAATTGTAAGGAATGTGCATGAAATACTAATGTATAATATTGCCAGATCCAGATACCTCTCGGGCTGCAAAAGCATAAGGAGCCTCATTAACCTGAAAAGTATCAGAAATATTTTGTTTAATCTTTTTGTATGCTATAAATACAGCCTCTAGGATTATTAGGACTAAATGTTTCAGGTAAATTCATTAAGTGATTATAAATTTACTAAGTCTCTATATAACTCCTATTACAATATTCTGTGTTAAGATGGCTACACTTTTTAATCAATAGTCCCTTAAAATTCCTGCCCAGTTAACTCAAAAGATGCTGTTGTCCATCACTTGCCTTTGCTGAGATGATCTTTTATGTCAAGACAAGTTCCAAATAATCTTCAATGCCTTAAAAATCAGTGCAGAATTTGAAAAATTAATTTTTGCTGAATTTTAAGTTTCTTCTGATGTCCTAAATAAGTTTTTTATTAATGCAGGTGCAATTATTAACTGTAAAGTGAAAAGCTGAATAACTAAAGGAATAGATGCAAATTAATTAACTGTTGCAATCCAGCACAGCTGTAATTGTATACTGAACACTTATTGACTTATTTGTAGGAATGTAAGGAATGACTAGTTGACATTTTGTTGTGATAAAACATCATTTTGCATGACTCAGTGTATGATCTGTTATTTTTCATGAGATCTACTACCTGCTTGAGTGCGCGACTTGCTTGAGCTTGCTAAAGAATAGCTGAAACTACCATAAACCAGGCCATGTGATGTGCTTTGCCCTAAGCAGGACAAAGCTTGTTGAGCTGAATTCATCTTCATGCAACTCCTTGAATTTCATTAGAGTTACATCAGAAATAATTAATCACAGAGAATCTTCTTTGTTTTACTTAATAATTTATCAATTTTACTGAAATCTTTACCACCTGTGTTAGACAATGTTTTATGGAAACAAACTATTTCTTACACTAGTATATTTCTTATACTTAGTATAAACAGAAAAAAAAATGGAGAAAAATACCTCGAGCTGGCAGAAAGCATTAAGCACCTCATATTCCCTTTCTCCCCACCGTGGAGTCCATCCCATGGCAGAAAAACAAACCTGGATAAGGATTGTTTATGGTAGAAAAACATCTTGCTGCCAGGTACAGCATTACTGGAATGAGTTGCTTCTCTAAAAATTAATGCATAACTTTATTCCAGTTATGGTTACGGAAGGACTTAAATCGGTATGTCTCTACTTTCATTTTAGACATTCAACTGTTTATTTGTTTCTATGTTAGTGTTCCTTCCAGGTGGATTTCCTTGGCCTAAAAGGGGTTGGTTGCCCTGTTAAGACCAGCTGGTGTCTAAGGCACCATCAATCCCACAGTACTTTATGCTTTATGAAGTACAAATCCTCATCTACAACACAGCTGCAACCAGCTTTGCCCCGGCACCTGACAGTTTACATGGCTTTATACAGGGTGCTTTGCAGTAGGGCAATGTACAAGCCAAGTCATGAACATCAGAGACCAAAATTACTCCAAACCAAGCATGACAGTGATCTTCCAATTCTCATTTACTGTCCTCTTATACATATATTGTGGGTATTTCTGCTTTTAATCTATATTAAAAAAAAAACCAAACCAAAACAAACAAACAAAAAAACCCCCAAATTGTGTCACTTGTAATTATGTTATTTTACAATATAATTTGGTTTTAACTCCAAATTTAGTTTATTATTATTTAGTCCTTTCAACTATAACTGTCTTTCCATTTCAGCATTGCTGCACTATAAAATACTTAGGACAGATCCTAATACTGAAAAGACCGGTAAAGTTTGGATTACTACACATATATTAAAATTACAAAGTTCATGTTGTCAGACATAGCAGAAGAGTAACTTGAACTCACAGGTATTAAGGTATAAGCAATCAATCACAAAAAGATTCAATAACATTATTGTCCGTTATTCAGAACTATTTAAGGGTGTTAAGAGGGAAGTAAAATGTTTTCAGTTTCCTCTGTTCCTCCTGATAGAAGGAAATCAGCATCAGTTAAAGAGTAGCCTGGGGAAGTAAAGGGTAGTGTTAGGATGGGGGAAAATTTAAGTACCTAGTCCTTAATTGATCCTTAAGTAATAGCTATTGACTATATTTTTAATTTGAAGAGTTATGCACAATTTTCCTACAGCATTTCTGAGATGGGCATCTCTCCTATCCACAACTTCCTCCAATACAAACTACCTGAAATTCAAAAACCCACAAACACTAAAAGTTTGCCTTGGAAAATTCAAGCTAGAAATATAGCTCCAGTTTTTAATAATGTGAGCAAACAACCTCTGCAGCTGTTAATTTTGGAATGATGCAGGTTTACTTTATAAAAACAACTTGCATCTTTCTGGAACACTTTATTTTGTTTGGTGAGAAATCTATTTTGACTGCAGGTAATATCTTTTGTATGGCTTGTGTAGGAACTCAGTCTAGGAAATGGTGATAAACAATTTTGTCCTGAAGACATACGATTATATTCTACATTTTATGCACTTTTAATACAAGTGTGTTTTAAAGAATCTAATAGAGAAAGAAACTCGGAGGGATTTTCCATGGTGATGGTGGTGTATAGGTATTTTTATGGGGTATGGTTTTGTGGGTTTTTTGTTTTGTTGGGTTTTTTGTTTGTTTGTTTGTTTTTGTGGATTTTTTTAGGTTGTTTTGGTTAAGGGGTTTTTTGGTGTTTTTTTTTTCTTTCATGAAATTTTAACTTGTCTACAAACTGTATTTATTTTCTATTTACAAGGCTTTTGAATTTCTCTTCACATCAATCCCAAAATCTGCCATTAATTGCCTACAAGACCTGAATTTTATGGTTTAGCAAGGGAAAACTATATTGGAAGACATATCTGCAACACCCAATAACTCAGTTGCTATAGTAAGATACAGTATATTGTAGGCTACAATTTGTAGCCTACTTGAAAACGCTGCTGGTGTTAGTATCTGAACTGCCCTCTTCCTAAGAATTTTCAACAATATTTTAGAATGACACGTATTTTACAGGAAAGTAATACAACATTTATTTTAGATTTGCTGAGTATTTGTTCGAAGTATGTTGTACCGTCAGGAAGTGCTTATGCCAATGAGCTTTGCCTATCTGTGGTATCTCATTAACAGGCACCACATCTGGACCCATGTTTTTACAATCACAGCCTTTGGTATGTAATGTGTTGGGTATTGCACAATATTTTTAATGTACTATTCCAGGAAATTGTGCTTTTTGTGTATTGAATCCTCTTACCTTTTCTTAATCTGATTTTGTTTAGGACTACCTCTGACTGCATCAGTTGTAACGTCTGCTGAAGATCCTGTAAATTCACTTAGTTGCTTTTAACTCTCTAACTCAGCCATGTCAGGGTGAGCTCATCTCATCATCTTTTTAAAGAAGATAAACTGAACGTCATGGAGTTTACCATGTGGGTTTCATAGATAAGGTTAAAAAAACCCACCAAAATACCAACCCTGGGTGGTATCAGCTCTTCATAGGCATTTATTATCCAATGAAATATTTTGGAAGCAGGGTGTGGTTGGCTAAATTATCACTCCTCCCACAGCTCTCTGCTGTGTTTCCAGTTTCACAGGGAAAAACACAAGCTTGTATGTTGAGAGTGAGTCATAACCTTTCTTCTGCTACTGACTCACTTGGGAGTTTGAGGTAAGTCATTCTACCTTATGGCTTGATCACTCTGCCCCCAGGACAGCAAGGAGGGGACTATGGAAAGTTATGCAATGTTTGCACAGATGAAAAGTGTAGCTACTGAGACCAATATTATTATTATACAGTAAAATAATAGCTTTGTGTGCCCCAAATGGATTTTTTTTTACACAGCTGCTTTCCTACATAAAACATATTTTTTTCCCATTTTCCCATATAAATATTTAAAGAAAGACTATGCTGCATCAAAGAACACCTTAGGTTGCTAAAATACTTTAAAATTATAGTATTTTTCAGAGTAAAGCATATGTACCTTTCACCACACTTCTCTTCTGCACCAGCAATGACAACAATAAAGCTGTACAGTGGTGCAAAATTACTGATGACTTCTGAAACAAGTTAGCACTGAAGGGTGTGGAGTTCACACAGAACTGGCTCCTAGTCAGGTATTTACACTTTATCCTGGTGGTGTTGCAAGCCTGTCAGAGAAAGGCTAAACTTTAAAAAGTTAACTTTTAATACCTGAGCATATTCCTTACCATGTGTGATATCAAAATAAGTATCTATCAATTATAGTCTCTTATGCAAGGATGCTGATAGTCTATAAATTGAATATTTTATCTTCCTACTTTTGTTTCCCAAAAAATATATCTAAGTATCTCACTGTAATGAGACATACCAGTAAAACTGGCGTATTTACTAAACCCTAATAAAAAAAATCTGCTTGTAAATTTTAAGGAAAATGCACTTTAAGCCTGGACGCACTTCAATCGAGAAAGGTGACATACTGTGATAGCATAAGCAAGGCAAAGCATTTAGCTTACGGACACCAGCACATATGCGAGCAATAATTGCAGTACCCCATGTCGTGGGCAAGAACAGAGCATGAGACTGATGATCACATCAGACTGTGCCATGGGAAAGAAACGTATTCCCTATATGGAGAAAGTCCAGGTAACACTGCTTGGCAGATGGTAGCAGAGGAAGTAGTCTGCACTTTAGGGTTCTACTTTTAAAAACTGCTTGTTCTATTATTCTCCGTGTTCTCTGAGTATTTCTATGTGCCCGCTGTGAAGTCCTTTTAATGGATGTTACCAGCCGGGGCAGGGGTAGGAGGGCCGGCGGCGCCAGCCGGGCCGGGCCGGGCGCGGCGTGGGGAGGCGGGAGGGCAGCGGGCCCGGGGCTCTCCACGTGCCGCTCCGCACGCCGGGGCGCAACTGGTGGCGGCCGCTCCGCGACAGCGCAGCCAACTCGGGAGCCAGCGGCTGCGCCAGCAGCGTGCCCCGCGCCGCTGCCAGCGCCGCAGCTGCAAACCCTGCCGGGCGGGAAAGCCTCACTTGCACATCCTCCTGGGGCTTTTATCCCCTTCTCGCCTACTTCTGTCTGACGGGTTGCGGTCTCCCGGGGGAATTTCCATGGCTGGAGGCCCGGCTGGGGGCAGCGAGGCGCCCCACAGCCGGCCGGCCCCGCAGACGCGGCCCCGCGCAGCCCAGCCCTGCCCTGCCCAGCCCGCGGGCCCGTGGCTGGCGGGCGGCGGGACCTGCACTACCGCCGCCCCGAGCCGCAGCCGCCGCCAGCCGCAGTGGGACGTTTCCTTGTCCGGAAATGATGGAGAAGGAGTGACTGTGGCGGCGGTGGGACAGCGGGTGTGAGAGCCAGGCTGTGCGCGCCACTGCCGGGGGCAGGCCCGCGGGCGCGGGGCGGGCGGCGCGGCGCGGGGCGAGAGGAGGCGGCTGCCGGGACGGGCGGCGGCAGCGCGGCAGCGGCGCGGAGGCTCCCGCGGCCGGGGCGCGGCGCAGGGCCGGGCGGAGCAGCGGAGCGGGAGGAAATGCGGAGGTAGGCGCCCCGCGCTGCCGCCCGGCTCGGACGGGCCCCCCCGGCCACCCCCCGCGGCCGCCGCCCCCCGACCCCGCGGGCGCTCGCTGCAGGGAGCGGGGGGCGCGCCCGCCGCCGCGCCGCGAAGTTGCCGCCGCTTCCCTACTGTCCCTCTTCGGTCCCTCGCCCCGAGCCGTGAGTTTTCTGCATAAAATACATTAACGAGTCCTTTCATTTGCTTGTTCCTTCAGGGTCGCGTGTTAGTTTTGTTGGAGAGGGGTGCAGGCACTCTGTTGCTCGGCGAGAGAGCTGGCAGATGTCCCAAGTGAGAGAACCTCTTCCTCCGGGGCCTGGAGGGCCAGAGCAAGCTCCGACTGAAAACAGCTCTTTGATCTCTCTCCCTCGAGGTAAGTTGCTTTAAAGTTTCTCTGTAATTGTTGCGCCTTATATTTGAATGATACATTTACTGATTTGATTTGTGGGTTTTAACCCCTCTTTTCTTTCCCCTCCCCTCTTTAGTGTATCTCTGTAGCACTTTCACTTCACCACTTTTTTGTTTTAACCTGAAATCCCCATAAAAAAAAAAAAAGAAAAAAAAGGAGGTAAAAATGCGCTACTCTCAGCACTGATTTTCAGTACTTGAAAAACTGCAGTGATTCAGAGGCAGATGTTGCTCCTTAAAAATTGCTTTTGTTTTTCTCAGCTTTGTGTTTGTGTTTAGAAGTTCTTTCCCGTAAAGCTGTCCTTCCAGGTCTTGAAGTAAATTATGGAGGGTTGATCCAATAGCAAGAGCATTGTTCAGGTTGGAGGTCACTTTGCTGTTTTTTTCTTAGATTACTCTGTGATGCTGCAACTAAAACCAGTTTCTCAGCTGTTCAGAAGGTTGTATAAAAGTACATTCATCTTAAAGATAAATTATTTAAGTTATGTCTTATTTGAACAAAATACATTGATACTCTGATCACCTTCATGTAAGGAAGTTTGACAGGGTATAATGCAGATTATCCTCAAAACTGAGAAGTGTGTTTGCCTGTCGAGTCCTGGTGTGTGAAGATGAGACTTTCTTTTTGTTTATTCATTTACAGCTACAGTTTTCCAGAATTCTCACAGGAGTTTAAACAGTCTCTGAAAAACAGACAAATAATCTTGTTCAAGAACTGTAACTTTATTCATAACTGGTTAACTGGAGCAGAGCCTGGTAACACAGTTGAGCAACTGTGGATTAAAGATGCAGTCTTGTTTTTGTAACTAGGAAAATCAATAGCTATGTGTAATCAGAGCTGAAGACTCCTTTCAGAAACCAGAAAGTATCCGTAGCTAAGTAAAAAATGTTTTGGCAGGGAGACATAGCAAGTTGGCTTATACTTATCTTATTGTTGGATGGGTTTTTTGTGTCCTAGAGAATGACTCATAACTTCTAAACAGTAAAAAGTAATAATAAAAAAGATTAAATGCAGAAGATGAAGCATGCAGAACTGGACTGTTGGAATCACATTTTTGCCAGAACCATCAGTACCTGTGATATGTGTTTATTTTCAGTGTGGTGTTTTTGTCTGTCAGGTGGCCAGCTGGCTGCACTGGTTAAATTCTGCATGTAGGCCATACATCAAAGTTGCTGAAGTTGTAAATCAGTGAACTAACCAGCATGGAAAGGCATCTCACAGTACCACTTCAAACTGAGTTTTCACTGTGAAGCGAAAATCCTATGTATGATTGTAAATACATGCTCTTTTTTTAATGAAAAGTAAAGAACTACTGATCTGCCCCTGATAATGCACAGAAAATCCGAATGACACAATTAAACCTCTCAGCTTTCTTAGGGATCAGTAAGGTACAAACAAGCATTATGATTATGGTTTGCTCACTGGCCACACCTATCAAGGCACATGGTTTTAAAGTTTATGTACAGTTCACATAAAGACAGAGCTGTTTTTTAACAGAATTCAGCATCCAAATACATAATTTTTATTCTAATGCACTTAGATTTAAGGATAATATAGATTTTTAGTGTGGATATTTGTTGCTTTTTTCTAGTCTAAGTCTGTTGGGGAAGTGGGGGTGGAAAGAGGAAAAGGTGAGTTCATAACATTTCCAGTCTATATTCCAGCATTTCTGTTGTCAGCTTTGCAGTGTGTGGTTACAGGGTAAGGTAATTCAGATATTCCAGGGCTGAGGAGCTAAGATAGTATGTCTGGGACTTTCAATAGCTCCTATCCTTCTATTCTACCCCCAGGACATCCAAAATTACACTGGCTTCTCTAGAATTTGGTGATAATTTTAAAAGCTTTGATTGAAGTTTATATTATTGACCTACAAATGACTTAGTGTATTTACAGTGAGATACTTGAAATCTGGGTTGACCTAGAATTAAAGATGCCTTAATCAGGAAAAGATGGCTTATCTTCTATGCATAATAAAGTATTAAGTGCATTCTAATGAGAAGGAATTTCTCATTTGTAACAGCATACTTCAATGTGTTTGTATATTTGTTTGACTGATACAGATGCCTTATAACCTGGGAACAAACTTTCACTCTTCTGTAGTTCTGTGAGGTGCCATCAAGAAATCCAGATATACAAAGTGCTCCTTTTGCTTGCTATCATATACATGCAGATGCTGAAGATTAATTGTATTTTTCCATGAAAGGAAAAGAAACTTCAGTTGAATTTTGAATATTCCAAAATGGATATCCTACAACTTAATTAAAGACCAGACAAACTCAATAAAGCTTAGGCAGTATGCAGGGATATTCATCAGTTGTGGAAAACTGGGTTGAGGCATAGTTTGGCCTACAGATGTTGTATGCTCTGGCTTTCATGATTTAAAAGAATTTTTCTGTGTTACTTTAACCAATGTGCTCTCTCAGCATCTCCCCCATCACTGTTCTTCCTTGTAAGTTCATTTTTGAATAAATGCATAAATATTAGTGAGAATCTGGACACCGCCCCTATGCAATTAGTGTGCTGAGAGAGAGCAAATGAAATCCTAGCATTTTCTTTCGTGACAATGTCAAAATTCAGCTTCAGTCTTTAAAACCATTATCTGTGTCAGTGGGGTCTGCTGCTCTAAGAGACACTGCAGGATGGAAGGTTAACCATTTCTGCAATCATGTTAATTTCTGTCACATCCTTCCAAAAGTGTAGCTCTACTTGTGCAGCCTTGTTCAAGATCCTGGTGATGCCCTCTTTCTTCTCCTGTAGCTCATGGACCTTGGAACCAAATCATGATTACTTCTACTTGTATTGTGTAGTCAGTGAATAGTGTCATGCCTTTGCTCAGACCACTTCAATTTGGTTGTGATCATTTGATCATGTGACCATTTCTCAACTGGTAGGTACCAAAATAATGTCCCTGAGGAAGGAATGTGGCAATTCATGACCATTGGACTCTGCTTTAAGGAAAATATTTCATATATCAGAGGCTATGTTGTGAATATTGCCTGGACTATTGGTAGACTTTTCTTATTAAATCCTCTGCATTTGAATAAACCATGGAATACATGAGAGAAATTCAGTGGACATGGAACTATATTTAGAGAATCAGGCCACATTTTAGAAAATGTGGGACTGTCATCTATATATTATTTGGAATGCTTTTATCTTTTCTTTTTGGTAACTAACTGTAACCTAGAATAACAAAGGAATAATATTTAGCTTTCTCAATTAAGAAAGAAAATCAAAACAATCGTTATTATGATAATTAACTTATTATGAAATTGATAATTTCACTATGATACCTCTTTACATGATGGAAATCCACTAGTTTTTATTTTAATGGGGTGGGGAGGATGGAGAAATCTAGTAGAAATATTAAGGGTCAGATTCTATAAGTGATTGTTCTCTCTGGTGCAAATCATCTCACTGTTGCTGGATGGAGATGCAGTTCTGATTTGCTATCTCAAGAAACCATATGCAGCAACTAATACTTTCATTCAGTAAATGTACAAAGTACTCCTCTTCAAGAATGTGATTCTAATCTCATCATGTTTTCTGTGCTTAACTGTTTTCATGATGAGGAGCACTGAAGGAATCTGATGGCTACATGAGATTGGGTGACAAAAGACTTAATGCAGGGAATGTTTGGATGTTCTTGGGGCAACAATGATTGCTATCACAATAATTATTCTGCTTTACCAGCAACGCCTCAGTGTTATGAGTAATGTATTTTTATTTTAACGTTTAACCAGTGTGCTCAGATTGCTCAAACTTACCAAATATTTCCTCTGTAATTGTGTTCCCTCTTGCTATCTGACAAGAGTTGAGAGAATCTGTGTTGTTTCATTGCTGTGTGCCAGTACTGAGGCATTTATTTAATATTACTGACTAAAATATCTAAGACTTTGGTAAATAGATGTCTGACTCTAGTTTGTCATGAAAGTATATGTCTGCTTTCAGTTTCACATGCATACTGTTCCAGTGAAGTGATTCATGCCCTCGTGGGTGTGATAGACTTGTATTTCACAGAGTTGACTGTAAAGGTCTTGTATCAAGTTTGAAATATTTTTGTTCCATCTTATATCACAGGTTTATTTTATATCACAGTAATTCTTCTTCAGTTCAGTTCCAGACTCTTAGAAGTTAGATTTCTCTTTGTTTCAAATGCTTTTTTTCTTTTTTTTTTTCCTAATAAGTAATATCCAGCAATGAGTGTGTTATCCTACTGTTTTTATTTGGATCAGCCATGCAGTTTTAAAGTAAATCTGTTCACCTCTACTTTCATTTGCATTGTGGAGTGATCCTAGGGCGTGACCTGGGTGGGATTCCTTTTGCTCAAAATAATCTGAAAGCTGCAGGAATGTGCCTAATACACTCCAGCCACTAGTAAGCCTTCAATCTTTGAGATTAAATCTGAGAACTAGTTCAAAGTAGAAAGCCCCTGGAACATGTATAATATGGAATATCCTTAAAGTTAACTCTTTCACTGTACAGGCAGGCCCAGTTTTATTTGCCCATGCTTTTGCTAATAGAGCCGTAGCTGCCAAGTATTGCTTAGCACTTCCATGAAACTGGTTTTGTATACAAGTGAAACTTCTTTGGATGAATGACATACATTCATAACTGACTGCGTAATTAGTGTGATTGTTTTTGAAAAGTTTTCACTTAGGTGTTTGACTTTTGTAACACTTAATGCAGAATACCTATTTTCACATTGCTGTTCATTTTTATTTTATCATGACTCAAATTTGTTCAGAGCTACCACACTTCTAGTACTTTCATAGTTATACCATGGCTTTCACCTGCAAAATTCTTTTTAAGTTTTCCAAAAAATTGCTCAGTTAAATTGCTCTAATTTTGAGAAACTAATTTTTTTCTGTGGCACTTCTGAAGCCATTGAAAGTTGGAATGAGACATTTAAGGGAAAGCCACTGAAATTAAATTGAATTCAATTTTATTTTTTTTTTAGCTCTAAAACAATCAAAAACCTAACTGGATACTTCCAACTCCATAATTTGTGGATTATCAGTATTAATTAGATGTTCTTCGTGAAGCGAGATTGTTTCAGGCAAATGCCGGAAAAGGCATTCTGTTACACAAATTGTTGAACTTATTTGTTACGTAAAATGCCTAAAAGTTTCAGGCATTTCATGAAGTAGATGATAGGTGTTACTGTTAATGGTTACATTGTGAAATGTGGTATTTTCAGGATTTCTTTGTGTTATTGTTGTGAACAGTGGAATTTCCAGCAGGAAGTAGCATCCTTAGTGGTTCCTTGACAGCAAGGTTATTAATGAACAGAGGAAGTGTTAGAAGTGCAGTGTTTGCCACATGCTCTTCAATCCCTCCCAACAATTGTAGGCTTGAGACAGAGAACTGATTGTTACATTTCCTTTTGGAAACATTCTTTGACTTTTTTATTCCTTATAGATCTTCTTACACATTTTTGTTTACGTTTTGTGGCAATCGTTTTTCTTCTGTAATTTTTCTTTCCTTTGAAGGACAAAGTTTCATTTGGGATGATATGAACTTTGCACATGTATTTTTAAATCTGCATCTGCTTGTTATAGGATAAAATCAGGCCTTCTGAGGATTCATCCCAACAACTGGGTCAACTTTAGGTGCCTAAGTAAACTTTGACCCATGCTTCCAAATTTTTCCTCCGCCCCTAAGCCATAAAACTGTTGAACTGTTTGTGATTGCAGATTTGGAGATCACAGTGATCACTGTGCCAGTCTATTTTGCTTATTTCTCTCTCCTTGATGAGAATGCTGCACTCAGGTTTCCAGAAACCTTTCTCAGCAGTTGTTTTTTCTTGCTATTTGGAGCAGTCCACCTCATTGCTGGTGAACAGAAAATGAATGTATCATAGCAGCAAAGCCTTCAGTTGTTGCAGCAGAATTCATTAAATTCATTTTACGTACAAAGTCATAAATTTTATAGACAAACTTGAAACCTGTTTCTCAAGTCCAGTTTGTCATTTTGCTAGTCATGCACTCTTATGATTCACATTCTTGAAAGTGATGGCTGAGTCAGTATATAGGGTTATGTGTCATCTAATGAACAGAAATCAGCTGCCAATCACACTCTGAGGGCATGCAATCCACTCAATGTGGGCACTTGTTTGCATTTTTGTGTGTTACTTACTTCATGATACATGATACTATGTGTATGAACACACAGAGACCCATTTCTGAATAAGATGTGGTGGGGCTCTTGGGGGCAGCTGGAGTGTGAACGTACAAATGGATGAGCACTTGGAGAAGAAGAGTTAGTTATCTGTCAAAGACTTGAGCTCTTTGAAGTGTGTCTTGCAAATACACATCCATTACCTTTTTTGTACTCTCAGTTTTGTGTATTAATTTCATCTCCACTTAATATCCTCTACATTATAGAGAAAGATACACAAATAATAGCTCTGAAAAGAGAGATGATTCACTGGGATGGTCTAAGAATTTTTCAGGAATTAGTTTGACGTGTGTTCCAGCAACTTCCCTAAGACATAGAAGGCAGAATTGGAAGAAATCGGGGGATTTTGCCTGGTATACCCTTTTTGCCTAATATACACAGGTCATTCTTGACAGCTTTGGCTATTTGCTAAGTTTTCTTTTTGATAGGGCTGTTGTAATAGTAGCCTTGTTGCTAATCCAGACTGCTGACATTCACTTGGTGGGGTCTTGCAGAATGTATTTGTCACGTTGCAAAGAAGCGTGTGTAACCAGAGGCATATTCTCCAAACTCAAACAAAAGTTAACAGTCAATATTACAATAGTCTCAAAGGTGAAAACAAGTTTCTGTTCTATGGAATATATATACTGCTGTGTAATTTAAAAATAAATATAACAAGATTATGGTAAAATGAATGTATGTACTGTAAAAATGATTTATATATACTTAAGTAATTCCATAGAGAAAAAGCAGTAATTCACTTTATTCACTTATTTAATGAAGCAATAATTTTAAGATGTGATTACAATTTTAATTTTTTTTCACGAAGTGGCTTACCAGTTGTCTGTATCATAGATATGATTTGGCTGTTAGTCATCTCAATTCTATACTTTGTGAGCATGTCATAGCTCTTATTTAAATCTTAAACTTGCATTAATCTCTGGACGAGTAGAGTTTCTGCCTATGCTTACCTTCAGGATAAATCACAGGGTGTTTTGTGTGGGTATCACTTCCTGGGGCTTTTGACTAGAAGCTCTTCAGCCCTGGCACTGCTGTTAGTTTAGGGGAAGTACAGAGCCACACAAGTTGCTGATTTGGGGCTGAACTGTGGTAGGTAAGAAGTCTGTGTTGCTTTTGTTACATGACCTAGAGTAACTTACTGTGGTTTTGAAGAGAGATTGGATTTGTACTTTAGCACTGCCAGACTCAGAACATAATGAGTCTTTTCTTTCCATTATTTGAACTGTTTAAGAGGAGCATCTCTTTTTCTTCTTGGCTGTCAGCATTGGAGGTTAGCCATATGAGAGTGGAAGGGCGTGCTAAAGGAAGCAGAAGCTAAAATACTAAGGAAGTCTTACAGAAAGAATTCTTAAGCTTGATTGAAACAGAAAAGTGTTACAAATTTACTTGAAGATGCAGTGGAAAAAAGTCGTGCTTGTCTGTGTTCAGATCCATTAGTATTTCTGTCAGACTAAGGTGTTTGTGTTGATTCTTCTACTATTGTGATTATTCTTAGGCACCTAATGTAAAAGTAATGGCATCAACAAAAGATGGGAATGTTCTTGAGACTGTCTTCGTGTGTGACTGGGTGTAAATGGTATGTTGTAGTGGCACCTCTAGTATTAAAGAAAATATGATCCCATTATCAACTGTATGTTATAAGGGAATAATCAGTAAATTCCTTTGTACAAAAACTGAGATGTGGTACATATTCAAGGAAAAGCAACTGAATCAAGACACCTGTGTGTGTGTCTGTTTTCAGTGGTCTGATGCATCAGAAACGATTTATGAAAAAATGCTCAAATAAAGAGATCATAAGATCTACTATTTCTGAAGCCCCATTGTACTAAGTCTGGGTGTGATGGAGTTAATTTTCTTCAATGCAACCTCTGTGGTGCTGTGTTTGGGATCAGTGACTCAAACAAGGTTGATAATCAAGCATACCAGTGGGTTGGCTATTGCTGAGCAGCATTTGCACAGCATCAGTGAAGGTTCTCTCTTTTCCCACTTTTCTCTCCACTGACTAGACTGCGTGTAGGCATGGGGTTGGGCAGGGACACAATCCAGGCAGCTGGCTCAGGTTGACAAGAGGGCTATTTCATGCCACAGAATGTCATGCTCTGCAGTAAAATCAGGGGAGGAGGTTTTAGGGGAGGTAACCATTGCTTAGAGACTAGCTTGGGCATCGGTCTGCTTGTGGGAGATGTTGAGTGATTGCCTCTCCTGTTTTACTTTTCCTTCCTCTTTTCTTCACTTATAGACTATATGTTGACGCACAAATTTCCTCCCTTGGGTCTTTCTGTTCTCTCCCCTTGTCCTGCTGGGGGCTGGGAAAGGAGGGAGAGGCTGGGTGGTCCTTAGCTGCTGCCCAGGGTGAGCTCACCACACCATAGAGCAGCATCTACCAGGGTCAGCTGCTCCAGTGGGCAATTCTGGGGTGAAAACAAGGATACCAAACACATGATTAATGGTGTAGGTTTCTGTTGTGCACATTTACAGGGAAGTCTTCATGTGAATCAATGGATCAAAGAAGAGATAATTAATGTTAATTGGTTTGAATGTGCTATAAAAATTGCTTGGTGTTCAATTGCACCATTGTTTCTTTTAAACTTTTTAATGTTGCTTCTTCTTTCTTGTTAAATGCTACTATTGTTTACATGGTCTTGACTGGCCATTTACCATATCCAGCTAGAATAATAAAAGTGTGCATGAAAAATACACATACAGTGTATTTTTCTCACTACAGATAATGAGAAAAAAAAAAGAAAAAAATACTGAGCTGAAAACAAGCAGAGGGATGAAAAATAAATTTGTATGAATAATGATGACTGATTGTATTCTGCACGCCTTCAGATTTCTTAGATAAAAATGTAATCTAGAACACTGAGGGCCCCATAATATTAACATTATTGTTTCCTTATAGCTGTTCATTGTTTACTACATGAAATAATAGGGTTCTGCAAAGTCATATCCTATACAAGAGAATTGTATACCGCTACTCTGTGAGTCTGTACTAGCACTGCTGGGTACATATTGTAATTTTGGTGTCATTGCTGTAGTAAAGTAATTTAAGAGCAAAATCTCCTAAAATAGCTCATTTAAGCTTAGTGTTTGTGGAAAGCAGACTGCTTTTACACTAGTTCTGTCAGGACACTACTTATTTTTATTCAGTCCATTCCAGAACACTTTTCAAACACTTTTGAAACACATTTGCACCTAATACTTAACTGCACAGGCTAAATCATCATACTTCAATATGGTCAATTTGTATTTGATAGATACCAGGCAGAAATAATTTGTATCTGATGTCTGTCAAAGGAGTTGAAAAACTGTGTGTTTTGGTTTGTTTTTTCTTGTTGTTGTTGTTGTTTTTGGTTTGGTGTTGGGTTTTTTGGGGGGGTGGGGGTTGGTTTTTTTGTTGGGGGTTTTGTGGGGTTTTTTGAGGGTTTTTTTTAATGTTAATAGGATGAGTATCTAAATAAGATTAAGTCATCAGTGCAAGGGGCAAAACTCATTAAAGTCAATATCTTCTTATTCATTTCAATAACTATGCCAATCCCAGTGAAACAGTTCCTCTCAGGATGGGCTTGAGGGGATACGGACAGGTTGTTGTTGGGAGGGAGGACTGAGAGCGAAGTACCACGGAGGTAGCTAGGTCAGACATTTCAGAGGTGGAAATTGATAGAAGGGGAGCAGCAGTGCTTGAAGGCATATGCTACTATACACACAAGATGGCATATATTATTTTGAGTGATGTTCAGTGCCTCAGTTTAATAGGGTGGATAACAAAGGAAGAAAGTTAGGATTTAAAATCAAAGTGCTGTGGGTTACATGAAGAAACTAACCTTTACTATGTCATAGTAGCAAAAAGTGATTTTTCTGTGTCTCAGGACTGGAATAATTGCTTTACTGGAGGATACAGTATCATTCACTGTAATACGGGCTTTATAAACATGTTCTTGTTTGAAACAAATAAATCTAGCTAACAGACTTTTCAGCAGTTGCTCATTTATATTTACTGTAAATATTAAATGTTGTAGGTATACTAAAAAGAAATACATGAGACTGAAAACATTTAGTGTTTTACAGATCCCTTGAGTAAATAATATAAACCAATAATCTGTTGCTGTGAATAATGAACAAAGTAAACCCAGATTTGAAAATGCTTCCTTGAATGCCACTAGGAAAAATCTGTAGCAATCAAGAACAAAAAGATCTGTGTGTGTGGCTTTGATTATTAAAACATTAATGACAGTGAAGATGTAAACTGTCACTTACCTTGGTTTGAGGAAATTCTGGTCTGCTTGTGATAACTGGCAAAATCATCAAAACAACAATATCTATTACATTGTGAAATAAGCTAAAGAATCCCTCAAATAACCTTACTGTGGAATTTTCCCTGCATCTTATGTATACTTGGGGAAAAGAAATGGATTTCTATTCATTGTCTAAATGTTGACTTTTAATCAGCAGTGACTTTTAAAAACTATTTTTTTCAATGAAAAATAGGTTATTGTGTTATAATTTTTTTCTGAATTTTTGTACTAATCACTTTTGAAGTTTCACCTATATTTATATTTGATTACGTGATTAATTATAAAAAATAGAGAACAAAACTTTGTGAAATTTCTATAGCTTTATATGCTAGAGGCACAGTATGTGGGTAAAAAATAATGGGGTTTTTTGTGTGACAAAGCCATTCAAATTTTTATCTGAAAATTTTGTGGAAGCTAACTAAATAAGAAAACACCCCCCCCCCCCATAATTTCTTACAGAAGCTGTTGAGTATTATTTTGCACAATTGGATACAATATGACTAAAAGTCTTTCTTAAAGAGAAATTATATTGATCTAGGACAGAAAACAAATGGAAAATAAACTTTATTGGAAGTTAATTCTAAGGAAACAAAAGGAGATACTAAGACAAGTTATATTTTATGCCGTCTTAATTTTCAAAAATTCGTTTTGCTGACATAGAGAAAAAATACTGTAGAAACTAATATCTTGAAATTTCTTTTGACTTAGGAAAAACTGACCAAGAGACTACTGTGGCAGGAGATAAAGACATAAACCAGCCTTCCAGTAATCAAAGTACACAAGCAGAGATACAAGAGCAGTCCATCTGGGGAAATCGCACTGATGGTGACCTCATCAGAAGTAAGTATTTCCAGAACAAATTGCTGCCGTTGAGGCTTGCTTTCACAGTGTAACAGGACACTGCCTGTTGACTCTGTTAAATGTGTGTCAAATGCAATTGTGTTGCAACTGCTATGCACATCTACTGAATTTATTTCCCAGATTGACTCCTGTCAGCATGCATAAGCAACGAGTATAAAGAAAGGTGCATAGACCTCTGTAGCATCTATGCTTTCAAAGCCTTAGTGTTACATTCTTCTCTTACCATTAATAGTGCTATAGTTAGTACTGCGTGTATGCAGCTGTGCTAGGTGTCATCACCTCAGTTTCCTAGGTTATACATATATAAAAGCAGTAGAGTAAACTATGCTAAAAGCAGTTGCTTCCAGATGCACTGAGTACTGGTCAGGTGTATGTTTTTTAAGAGTTTTGAATCCTAAAGTAGTTATTCTTTTCAAAACTGGAAGAATGCTGTAAGATAAGGTTTTAGACCTATGCTGTAGAACTGTGGAGTTTTTAAATTAGTTTTTTTGGGTCCAAATTCTTAGTGTATGTTCTGTATGCTTTAAAACATAAAAAGATATGCAAGATTATTCCTATTCTCCTGTGTTGGACTGAAGATCATATGCTATCTATTGCACCCTCCCAAGGCAAAAATATTTCTGTCCACTGCCAGAGGTAATACTGCTCTAAAATTCTGTGAATGCTTGAATGTTAGTTGCTCAAGGGAGGGGCAGCATGAGGAACTGTTCTCTAATTATAGGGTGTATTCAGAAAGAAAATGGACTAAATGCAGAGTGGTGCTCCAGCTCTCTTGAGGTCGTCTGTTCACACATTTCAGGGTTAGTCTCTCTTTACAATGCACACTGTACTGTAGAAAGTGGGGTAAATTCATTTTTCTGAGCCTGCTGTTCTCAAAACTGGTGATTTTTTGCTGAAGTTATCTGTTTATTTTTAGGTTGTTTTTTCATTAGTTTTGTTATTTTGCTTAGTTGTTTTTTAGTCTTTACATTCAACTTCTCTGGAACTTAGTGTTAGCATTTGAAATTCTTTTCAAATCTTAGTTAATCCTTTACTTTTCTGAGTAATTAATCCCAATAAATACTTACACCTCTAATGTATTGAATAGTTACCTAGATCCTTTACAGGAAACTTGAATTTAACATACCAGATATTTATCTGATGATTTAGAATTATTTTTAAAGGGTTACAAACAGGGAGAATTGTCTTGCAGAGCTTGAGAGTTTACTTAGCTCCAAAAGATTATTATTTTAGACCTAACTGTCCCTGGACAAGCAACTGCTTTGCATTTGTTGAAGATATGGATAGGTGTGTATGGCATCTTCTGCTTTTGGAATGGCCTCCTTCTCATTCCCTCTTCCTAGAAGCTTCTTTATTCCCAAACACATGAGAAAGCAGGTTTATTTCACAGCAGTTAGCAGCATGCCTGAACTGTGGAGGAAAGGACCAAGGACTGTAGGGTCATGCTGTACATCCTCTAATCTGTTCACCACCAAGACATATGCAGTGGCTGCACTGGGGAGTGTGAGGAAATTATATATTTTTTTCAACATATAGTAGAAATTGCAGCAGAGAGTGGAAACCCCTGGTAAAGTGACTTGATGATTATATGTGGTTATATCTCTGTGATGGGAGGGTTATTTGCTGCTGAATTATAAAAAAAAAGGAACAGGGAACAGGGCAAAGAATAGGATAAAAAGTAGAGGTAAAAGGTACTGTTCCAGTGTACATGACTGTCCTTATCCTGGAGCCACGAGTAGCTTTACCTCTGAGTTTGTGAAAAGCGAGTTTGGCTGAAAGCTGTAAGTTTCTTAAACACTTACTCTTAATAAGTATGTAGTAGAGGCTTTACTAGGAGTCATATTTGATTAGATGCTATGATGCAAACCTCCTTGCTTCTGATAACCTTTAGTATAAAGTCTTCCAGATGGAAGAAACAAAAATGATGAAATCAAAGCAGTTTTTTTGGGTGTTTTTTTTTGGTGGGGGGGGAGCTTATGAGTAGGGAAGTTTGTTCTTTTAAAAATTGAGGAACAGTGAATGACTCAGTTATACATCTTGTAGTTTGTAGAAGTTTTACAATGCAATATACCTAGTAACTTAAGTTTGAAAACTAGAACAAGTGCTGCAAAGAGAAGTTTTCTTATCAGAAAGAAGAAGAAGAAATACTTAGGTATTTCATGTAAAAAATAAATATTGTAGCTCAGAATGGTCTTGATTCAACCAGATCTATTACCCTACCAAACTAAAGTTTGCAGACTGTTGCATATTGAAAGAAGTTTGAGGTTAGAAATAAACAGTGTTTTGATTATTACAGTATATTTTAAAACTCTTTCTTAAAATTGTTTTAGGCAGTGCATACTTCACAACTATTCACCACTATCCTAATGATCCAGTTTCTTTTTTCCCATACAGATTGTTTTCCATCCCCACAGCTGATACATACTCCATTTGTCTTAACATTAGCTTTTACTTTATAAATGTTTCCAGCATTTAATTTCCAAGGTTTTCCTTGTTTGCAGCTGTTTTATCCTGCTGTTATATGGAATTAAATTAATCAGTCAGTTCTACTGGCACACTAACAACGAAGTCCACTGTTAGAGCCCCTGTAATGACTTCATTATGTATGATTTCTCATTTGCACTTGTGAACTCAGTTTACCAGGCAACATCAATAAACTAAAACACTGCCCCTGTTTTCCACAGTAAGATGTTTTACATTCACCTTGCTTTGCCCTTTCAGTCCTTTTTTCAAGCTCCCTTTTTTAACCTCCAGGGATTTCCTCCAAATTAGCCTCTTCCCCACCTCCTTTGGAACATCCCTTCTCCCCATTAATGAAAATGTTCATAATATCCTGGCTAAATGGTTAGTCTTATGGGAAGCCTCAACCAAGGAATTTATTGTTTTTGAAGACAGCTTGAGAATCAAAAGATTACTGTATACTGACATATAAACAATGAAGGGCTATATAAGAAGGAAGCAGTTGTATTACCTTTCTGTAGTAATTGTGAATACACTTGCATAACTGTTACTGGAAGACTGTTCAGTTGGAGAAGGGTCAGTGGAGAACCACAAATATCTCAGGAATGACTGGAGTAGCTGAAAACATGCCTTATTGTGGAAAACCTCCTGGAATTCAATCTGTTTAGTGTTAACAAGGGGAATAAAGAGGGGCTTTGCCTAGTCCCTAAGAAGCATACCACAACAAACAGAAATTTGGTAAGACGGTTCTTCAACTATAGCAAGACAAAGGGAGAACTAAGTATAATGTCTGGAAGTTCAGTTGGACTAGGAATAAGGTGTACATTTTTTAACAGAGTGTTTGAGAACAGGAAAAACTGCCAATTACTTGGTGGTTTTATGTGTGTTAAATTGGTTTTAGTCATCACAGGGTGGCAACTGCTATCCATATCCTTCAATTTTAGGATCTGAGTACGGGAGAGTCTTTCCACAGTGGTTCCCCCAGTTGGAAATACATCTATTTTTCAGTACAGTTATTCTTCAAGAAAATGTTGAGACCTGTTCCCTTCCCTTCACAGATGCATACATATTTTTTATTTTATTTCTGACTGTAGAGGTTCTGCTTTCCAAAAGAGCTTTAGAATAACCCCATCTGCTATCTTTTTTGGCAGTGCATTTTAAATATCTGCAAACACCTTCTGCTTATTTTCATTGTATGGTCTGGTGGCCCATAATGGAGTGGTTCTGCTTCTGTTATCACTCACTGTTGGCAAGTGAGGAGGAGTGCATGTTAAAACATGCATCAGGGTAACCTGTAGCTGTAGGAATGAAGCCATAGCAGTTTTTGCTGCTCTCTTACTACAATGCTCTGCTTTGTTCTCTGGAAGAGGTATGGGATTTTTTTTTCCCTCTTACAGAAAAAAGGCTATAAAGACGGATTTTAGAATATTTAGGCAGGATTTTTGCAGGGGGCATTACGTTATCTTCAGTGTGTGTTGCTATGCAGGGAAGGGAGTGTTTAGGAGGGAATAAAATGCCAGTCTTCAACACTATTTACTTGTGAGGATTTAATCTCCTTTCTGGTTCTCAAGCAGAACCTTAGCTATGTGATATTTAAGAAAACAAAAAACATCTACCATAGATTCAAATTGTCATGAATAATTGATTAATAATAATCCAATTCTCAAGATTAAATACCTAAAATATGCCCATGTTTTACAGATAGAAAGGTCATTGCTATCCATCATTTTCTAGCTTCAATTGCCTCTTTCTTGTCCATGGAACACCCTCCTGATAAGAGTGGTTCTTCAGAGAAAGGGATGCTTCTTTCAGCTCTGTGGGGATCAAACAATTTTACATGTTCTTATGGCAACTGTTTTATTTACTATATTCTTCTGAAATATAAACGTAGATATTTTTATCTTTTTGTTTCCTATATTTTTATGTTGGAATTTTCACTTTACATTATTATTTATTTAATTTTAAGGTTTGGAGATTCTTTGTCTGGCTAAATCAGTGATTTCTGTAGTTTAAGTTATGCTGTTCATGTTTGGAACTTTTTTTTTCAACAAGAAGTAGATAATCTGCTGTTAGAATTCTTTGTTTTGTTTGATAATAATCCAGATAGCTTTTCTTGTCTGTTCTATGATGCACAGTCATCTTACAATTACTGTGATTTCAAATGATCCTGTTTATTCTGTCTATAGAATAGTGCAAAGTGCTTGAGTTAACTTAAATGGTTCTTTTCAAAGCTAGAAAGTATGACAAATACAGTCTTCTTGCAGCATAACAGTGTGTGACTACAGAAATTGTGCAGAATAGATTAATGGAAATTATTCCGAATATATTACTGGGTTTGAAAGGTGTATTCTATTAGTTACAGAAGTGATTTATGCACAATGTTCCAAACACACCCAGGTATAAAAATCTGTTAGCCTATGAATGAACAAAACTTAATCAGTTCAATATTTATACAGCACCACAGTATTTGATATTTAGAACCTTCTTTAAAAAAAGATTAATCTTTGAGAAATCTGGCAAGTAGAAGTAATAGAATAGAGGTCTTCCCTGAGAACTTCTGTCCCAGAGGTTTTCTAATCCTCTCCCCAACAGAGAACGGGCTTGTGTTGCTTCTGTTTCTCCCCCGACCTGGCAGTTCTCTTTCTACAGCTGCTCCAAAAGTCTTTGAAAAACTTATCAAGCCTATTTAGGGGCCTGGTGAGCTGCACAGCCAAAGCCTTTCCGTTTGATTTTCATTTTACCCTCTCCTGGGCAGAGAGGGATTTTCACAGATGGCTGTACCATTACAGTTACAGTCTTCAGAGTCTGACTGGGTCTTTGGTAAAAGGAAGAAAAGGAGGCTCAGGGGAGACCTTATTGCTCTCTGCAACTGCCTGAAAGGAGGTTGTGTCCAGGTGGGGATTGGTCTCTTCTCCCAGTACAAGAGGACAGAGTCTCAATGTGCACCAGGGGAGGTTTAGATTGGTCATCAGGAAGAATTTCTTCACAGAAACTGTGATCAGATGTTGGAATGGACTGCCCAGGGAGGTAGTGGAGTCATCATCCCTGGAGATGTTTAAGAGAAGACTGGACATGGCACTTAGTGCCATGATCTAGTTGACATGGTGGTGTTCTGTCATATGTTGGAGTCAATGATCTCAGAAGTCTTTTCCAACCTAACTGATCCTGTGATTCTGTGTTTACAGAAGTCCCTGTGAAATGATGCTAGTGTTGCTGAAATCAGTAGTTCCTTGTAAACAGAGCTGCTGCAAGTTGCAAATGTTTTCTGTGTAGCCTCTTTCCTTCAACTCTGTGTTGAATGCTCTAAGGAAATGCAGCTAATGATGGACTGAGATAGATCAGGAATTTGTATATTCTGTTGCCACTCCATGTCAAGAAATAAACTTCTTGCTGTTGTTGATCCATTTACAGAACACTAGTCAAATTTCAGTGAGAACTTTAAACTGTTCCAGATGGCCATAAGATAGATATATGTATTCTGCATATCACTAATAGCCAGAATTACTTGGAGCCTTTTAGTTTCTGTTTTATTTTACTTCTGACTCTCAAAAAGTTATCTGAATTTATGGTCCGAGGCTGAGGAAGTTTGGAAGGCAGTAATCATTAGTACCAGACAAAGGTAAAATTCTTTAAGTAATGTGAAGATTGCTCTGCTTGCTGTGTTTGGGCCTGGAGTAAATTGTATCTTAATTTCAGAATATTTTCCTGTGTTGTATTGGTACTGTCTCAGAATTAATCATGCTGTTATGCCTGTATGGGAAAGAATAGTTATATTCTTTTTCTGGTTAGTTCCTCATATAGGGGAAAAAGTAGAATATTCTTGTAGTAGTTCCTTAAAGAGGAAGAATAATAAAACTTTTGACTGCATTCTCTGTGAAATATTATACTACCGAACCAATGAGTCAGTGTTGTTTTAGTCTTCTGTTTTCAGTACTAAAAGGATTTAGTTAGCCATATTTAGCAAAGAAAACACTAAATTACGAAGTGTAAGAAAGTATCGTCATCTAAGACATACTTTTAGGAACCTGTCTGCTGGCAAAAATGTAATGAACTTAAACTATGGCAAAAGTTCTCTTTTTTCTATTTTAGATTTAATTTTGTATTTGCTATCATGGGCGTGAAAAGCACAGAGTAGGTTTATACAGCTCAAAAGTAGTACTGTATATTGTATTTTGATGTATATTTACATCAAAACAATTAAATGAATTCTTCAAAATTTAAGAGTCAAAACAGTTTTTAAATATTTTTGAATTTTTTATTTACTGATAAAAAAGTGAAAGAGGAGGAGGGACTCAAGGTCACAGGAGAAGCCTTAGCTAAGAAATTGTGGTTAAACATTTTTCTTCTTTATATAGCTACAGAGGAGGAAAGAGAGGTCCGAATACTGCTTCCTTCTTATGCATTCTGACAATATGATATCTGTAGTGCAAAAGTACCCACAAGTACCTTTCCCTGAAGGTATTTTTTATAAAAGACAAGGGAAAACAGGAGCTTATGACCTATGGGTGTGTTGCTGTGGTGTGGTTTTCTGTTTTCCCCTAAAAAATTCTTCATAATCCAAACCCAGAGGAGCCTTTTGAAAAACATTAAAATGTCAAACAGCTGTGGTCACTCAGGCTATTTCTAATACCAGTTTTGTTAAATCATTTTACTGAAGAAGTAGGCTTCCAGATATATTGAGACTTGATTTAAGAGAATGATTAATTATTTGCCACCTGAGCCTTAACTCTTTTTGAATGAACTGTAGTGTTCTGGCATGTGAGAAACATTTTTGTGTGGAGATTGCTCTTGAAGTTTGTGATTATAAATGCAAACTCATGCATTCTAACACAATGACTTTTCAAATTCTGAGTTTGTCTGGACCCATGAATTTTAGAGGCTTTAAATGTTGCTTCTAAACTTTCTTCCCTCAAATGCTATGCAGTATCTCAATTATCATGTTTTCACTTTGAACTATAAATATTATGACACTTGTTTGGAGAAAATTTAGCAATGCTAATGTTAATTACAGCAGAATTTCAACTAAGAGGCTATTTCCTCTTGCAGAGGTTCCTCAAGTTTAAGTGAGTTTTATTGATTTATAGCTCAGACTTAAGGTTGTATAATGTTTGCATAAAATGTTAAGAAGTTTGCTTTTGAGACAAGTCAAGTAGAGCAAACTGTTAGGCAAACCTATAAAAAAATGGCCTCTGAGTCAGATTTGACCTTCAGGGCAAGTTTTTGCTACTGAGAGACAGCATAAACTATTTGCCCATTCTTTGCAGATCAAGGGCAAGCCTGTCTTCAGGTATGGGTAACTCTGAAATACAGCTTCAAAAATAAAACCTCTTAGCCAGTTAGAAGGCATCTACCTTTTCCCATCTCCTTTCTTCTGTAGGAGAGGTGCATATTTTGACTGTGTTCCATCAGTTGCGAGTTGAAATAGAATTCATATTTTGACAGAAAAGCAGTGAAAGATTATTATGCTGACCAGAATTGGCTGTAAGAGCAGTGTCAAACCAGAATGGAACATCGTTTAGGTCTGTACAATTCAGGAATACAGGAGATCAGTGAACAATGCTCTTTTTGCTTGAATTTCAAAATGAAAGAAATTAAGTTTTGGTGGGAAATTTAGGATTAACCTGCCTGAAAAGTTTGTCTGAGGGATCAAATTCAGTTTTTCACAGAGGTGATGCAGAAAAATATTTGGATGGTGAGGTGGGATACAGAGATAACTTTGAATAATGTACATTTAGTTTTCTTACAGGTGATTTTATCAAATTACACCATCTCATTTAGTATTTCCCATCTCACTTTGTAACTATGACTTTGTGAAGTATTTCCCTACCTCAGTATATATTCTTTTTAATGTGTGATGACTTTTTAGTGATGAGTCACTGTCATATTTATAATGTAAAATCAGTATTAGTAAATATTTTTGTACAGTAATAGATCATTCAGCTAATCACACAATGAAGTAACTGGCAGTGTACATTAAGGCAGCTGAAGTACCTGGGCAGACCTCTGTGCTTCATGAGAGTCTTCTGTGCAGCCCTTCTGTAAACTGTTCTGTGCTGGATCAAATCCTGGAAACTTGCAACTAGTGTGAGTTTTGTATTTAAAACAAATAAGACAGTGTTTAACTTTGGAACTATGGAAGGGAAAAAGACAACTCACAACACTTCTTAAAGGAAGAATTCTAGTAAAAGTTACCTTTTTTTATCTGTTCCTCTTCTTGTTCCACTCCTTTAACTGTTACTTGATGTACTTCATGATGTACTTCTGACAGCCTTCTTGATGTCCCTTTCTCTGTCCACTTGAGTTTCTGACTCCCATTTGTAGCATAGTGTTTTGCCTGAGGAATCCTTTACTTACAATTTAGTTGACAGACTCAGTTTTAAGTAAATCACTATTTGGTTTTGACAGTTTATGTTTTTACAGAGCATCTGCTACTCTAGCTTTGAGAGCAGCAAGATCCCATTTGCAGTGTTATGCTCCCTCCTTGAACAAGAGAAAATAACCTGGCAAAAGCTTGTGTTTGTTATCACATCTGCATCCACACCAGGGATTCTGCTGTGATAGCTGGAATAGGGCAAGAAGTTCAGGTCTCATTATTAATATTTGGTTGAATATTTTTTGGAACAGGTCCTTATGGAAAGGGAGAGAAGGCATGTTTGATAGCATAGGGAAGGTTTTGATAGAATAATACACTTTGCTTTCAAAATTAAGAAGTGCATTTCATGATGGCTATAGTGGAATGGCACTTCAAATTATTGATTTAAAAAAATTCTTTATAATTTAGGGTAATTTTGGAAGAAAGTAAAGGGTGTGTATCAGTGATATGGTGGAGTCAAAGTTGGAAGAATGCTAAAGGTTTGTTCCCATTTTTAATAAATTATTCTATATCCATTTTCCCATATTTGTCTTATAAAGCAAAAAGATAAAGAAAAGACTGACCCATCCCTATAATAATTCGGACACCAAGCCATTTTTATCTTTTCTGTTTGCATAATTTTCTCTAGTGCACCCTTTTCCTATTTTTCTTGTGTTCATTGAGCAGTCCTTTTTATCCCCACTTCTTTCTCGATTACAATGACATACCTGTAAGCAATGAGTAAGGTTGTGCTTAGAGGCTGACTGGAAATATTTCAAAGTGCTTCAGTACAAAAGCCTGTTTCAGCATCCATGTGTTAACATCACCATTTAAGCT
Organism: Monarcha castaneiventris obscurior; assembly: GCA_026261815.1. Lineage (NCBI taxonomy): Eukaryota > Metazoa > Chordata > Aves > Passeriformes > Monarchidae > Monarcha > Monarcha castaneiventris. The sequence continues at coordinate 2,703,598 of JAMPIT010000482.1, forward strand.
GGTTTTTAAGTAGCAATGAACCTTCTTGTTAGCATGAGTAATCTGACTGTTGGAGAATTAACAGTGAATTAAAAATTTTGTAAAGATACTGTGCAGTTCAGGCAAAAACCTCAGCTGTTAAATTTTACAACATACTAAGAAAATCAGTTTCTAGAGCCATGTGATTATGTGATTTAAATTTTCATAAAATAAAAAAAATTAACCTGGTGTTAGTTTGTAGCAACTGACAAAAGCAGAAATTTAAAGACTGAAAATTGCGAATGCCAATAAAAAGGATGTATTTAAAAATAAAATATTGATGATTTTCAGGTAGTCTGGCTTCTCAGTACTGCACTGTAAAGAAACAGGGAATTTTGGCTAAATTATCATAATGCTAATTAAATGAAAGGTGGTAGGGAAATAGTCCCATTGTGAGTTGTTAGTTCTAGCACCCTTGGAAAACATTATGGAGCAGTAAAATGTAGCCAGTTACACTGAAGGAACATGAAAGAAAAGGGTGCTGGAATTAAGTCCAAATGGCAAATAAAATGGCAGATTGGCAGACTTTTCAACAGAGTGGATAAGGTTGTATCAAAAACAGTGTAGTTCTGTCCCTGTAGCTGTTGTTTGAGTGGTTTCCTAGGTGTTTTTGTTTGGGGCCAAGAAATGCAAGAAGTGAGGCCGAGATGTTTACCAGGCAGGGAATAGCTGCAGCAGTTTGGCTCACCCATCACCAGCCTGGTCAGGTGCTGCGGCTGCTGCCGATGCCGTGAGTGCTTCTGTGTGGCTGAAGGCTTGTGTAAGCAGCAAGGGTTGTGCTTGATGTCTATGCTATGCTGTACGTTGGATCTTTTTGGGTAAAAGAAGCTTTCTGCCTCAGCTGAGACTTTTCAAAGCTCCCGAACTGTAAAAGGACAAAAAAAAAAAAAAAAACCAAAATTCTAATGCTTTCACTTAAAATGCTGTTTCTCTTCTGTGAAATCCTTCAGCTTATTGCAAAGCCTTGTAACAAAATGTTTTTAAAATGTATAAATGGACATTTTTCAGTATTGTGAACAATACTGACATTGCACAGATTTCACTGCTGTATCCGCACTCCATTAAAAAAAGCAATTGTGATTAGTGTGCAGAAGGATATTTTTTTTCTGTGAATAAGGAGAAGTATGTCTTCTAAATAAGACAAAACATGGTTTTCAAAAAAAAAATCTGTGTTGCAAGAGCTAATTCTAATTTAAATGCTACTTAAAAATATTTTTAAATAAAAGGTGAACCAAATAAACTTCAGTGGGTCACATTGCATAGTTTTGTAAGTTGAAAGAAATATTTTTAATAGAGAATGAAAATAATTCCATAGGTAATGTTGAATGCTTTTAAACATGTTGGAATGAGAATAATCCCTATCTGCATGTTAGAGATAAAAACTAGTATTTTACTCTTAATATTGTTTGGGCGCAACAATTTCATAGGGAATTATATCTTGCTTCATGAATAGAGTGGAGAATCAGAATTTTAGCTCAGTTGTGGAATGAAAGAAAAATGTTTTACAGGTAATTTCATCCCATTAAGACAATTTATCTATTTCTTGAGCTAATCTGATGCTTTCCCCTTTGAGTTAGTGCATTTGTTTCTCTGAATTTTTGTGCCTGTAGCTGTTGGTCACTGATGCGGCACTGTATTTTTCTAGCAGGACAGATTTGTAACTGTGTCGCTCAGATATCAGAGCTTTTCTGTCTATTGTTTGAGCAGCTTATGCTTTGCTTCCTTTCAGGAAACCAAGTGCACCATTTTTACAGGAAGTTCGGTCTTCAGGGCATGGTCAGCAGTCTGACTTTTGTGCTACTCTGAGGGATGTACCCGTGAGCAACAGGCAAAAGTTCATTTCGCTTTTTTTTTATTACTATATTGAATTCATGTAATGGAGGTCATTATGAAAACTTGGCCAGTGTGTGTGGGTTTTTCCAGCCAAGTCAAAAAGAGGTCTTCCTAGATAATTTTCGTAGAATACGGTAAATAAGCAGTTAAGTAAAAAATATTTGCCTTTTTTGCTTGGTATTGGTGACAATGATTGTATGTTGAGTACATTCAGTTTTGAATTTACCACACAAACTTCTCAGTTAAAAAAGGTTTATATTCTGAAATACTCCTTTTCCTTTAGCATATAAAACAACCGTTTTTGAGTCAAACTACCGATGGGGTGTGGTTAGGAAGGGAAAAGACAGTGAGCTCTGATACAGAGGTTCAGCCTTTTAGTCCATGCTTGCTTGTGGCTTTGAATCTAGCAAAGAAAAGAAAGAGAATTTAGGGTTTTCAAGGACTCTGCTAAGAGCACTTTTCAAAGCATATTCTCAAGATTCTTACTTGTACAGCTTGCACAAAAACATTTTGGGTTAGATGGTGCCTTATCACTTCAAGGCACACCAAAACAGTTAGTTCAAAAGAGGAAAAAGAGCTCTCATTTCTGGGTCATCCTGTTGTCAAGCTGGTGCATTAGTGGCATACAGCAGCCCATGAGACAGCACTGGTGATGGTAGCTCTGCCTGGACTTTCCGTGTGTGACTCAAAATCCTTTGGTGACCTGGGGTACCTAGAGTGCTTTGGGGTGGGAGAGCTCCACTCATCCAGCCCATGGGCATGGGAGCCGGGTGGATTGGTCCTGTACCCATCTGCTAGACCCTGCATGCCATAAGGGAATTCTTGCAGCTGAAGAACATCCATAACAGAGGCTAAATCTTCTCAGTGTGTTTAGTGTTTCTGTGCAGATAAGTGCTGCTTCTCTTTCTCCTCACACTTCGCTTTTTCAGTATCAAGAAATAGGTGGACATTTGCTGCTCTCTCTGCCATGTTTTCACATCTTTTTTCTCCTACTGGCAGTCTCTCTGTTAACTATGCAGTCTGCAGTTATGAAAAGCTGGGTCATGAAGAGTTACTGTTGTGGACCTCAAATCCTCACCCTGCTTTCTGACACAGAAGTTCCATTTTCCGCTATGCTGCTGTTACTGAATGTGGCTGATTTTTGGCCTGGGCTCCAGGACCCCCTCTGACCTCGAGCAGAAGGGGAGCTATTGCTTCAGTGCTAGATCACTGTATAAGTATTAGGTGTTTATCTTTGTTATAGTTCACTGCTTATCAACTAATAATCTATCATTTCATTCTTTTCTTACTTGTAAAATCTGTAGCAAATACTTCAGATCTGCTGGGATTTTACTTGTGATTTTTTCTTCTTCTTCCATACTCTTTTCTGCCCTCACAAAAGTGAAGTGGCTCAGCTCACTATGTACCCCCCCCCCACCCCCCACCCCCACCCCAAAAAAAAACCAAACCAAACCCCCCCCACACCACCTCTTTGGTTTTCTGGGGTACTTTGTATCAGCTGATGCCAAGCTTAGCATCAGCTGTAGGTTATGAGAAAGAATAGCAGAGAGAAAGTAAGTGCAGCAATGGAATAAAAAACTCCGTTTTTATCTATTACTCAGTATATATATATATATTATATATATATATTATATTAACTGAGTATATATTACTATATTTATACTCATGTTCTGTGCTTCCCAGCCACCTTTTAATATGATCCTCTTTACTGCTGTTACTATGTTTTCTTGTTACTATGTTACTATGTTACTATGTTTTCACTCCTAATTTCTGCAATTAGTATTGTTAATAGTAGTTAAGTAGTTGGTTATTACTTAAAATGATAGAGATTACAAAAGATAGTGCACTGAGAGCAGGCGATCACATTTGAGGTGGAACACTTTCTAGAGTCTTCTGATATTCTGTCACTTTCATGAGTTGAGGGCTAGAAATCAAGGGAGCAGTGAACATTAAGGGAATTGCTCATTCCAAGCATTTCCCTTCAAGTTCTTTTTAAAACCAAGTACAGCCAGTTTATATGCATTTTTTGTATGAGTTTAGCTGACCACTGTAATCTTGACATCTGGACACTTGTTATATATGGTCAGTGGAAAATAAATCTGACCTCCGAATAGGTTCTCACCGAGAGGTGAGTGCTGAATTGGCTTGGCTGAGAAGCTATTGCCTCACCATCCCACATTCTTTCCTGCAGTGAAAACAGAGTCTAGTTTGTCAGAGGTTGCTGGGGCTTTGAGGAAGGGAGCGGGAGGTGCTGGAGGCAAGAGGACCTGTTTGTGCACTTGCTCAGGTTACGGCTTTTAATGACATTGAGGTTATCTCTCCTGTCTGGTGCATCCTGCTGTGCCGCTTATGAGGCAATACCCAGCAAGCGATGTCCTGTTGTTTGTAGCTTCTCTTTGATGTTTTTTATTTTATTTGGGAGCAAGTAACACAATGGTGAGGGGCATCAAAACTGTTTCAAATATTTGAAATGTCTCATTAATTTGAAATTAATGTCTCAAATTCCATGGGACACCAGTGTGTCTTTATGCATTGGTGTAACTATATGTTGTAGCAGGTATGAATAGCATAACTACTGTAATGTCATGCCAACAGCTTGAATTACCTTTAATGGTTGATAAAATTTCTTTTAAAATTGGAGCTCCAGAAGCAAAGCATCCTGTTCCTCAGTGAGATGGATTGTATTGCACTCCTAGTGCCCTTCATCATTTCAGGGATTGTCTTCACATTTAGGAAATTGCTAATTATTTGTGTTGAAGTAATAGATTGATTTAATTACTTAAAGAATTAGCAAAAAGCTAATTCTCTGATTCTTAATGGATTGATTATTTAGTTCTCAGATCAATTTTTACAAGCCACTGTGCCTTATAGAGGAAGATTTTACATCAACCAGTCAAGCAAGAAAAACCCCAAGTAGATGAAGATGCCTCTTAATAAATTACCTCTGTGGAAAACACAGGACAAAAAACTAAACATCTCACCTTAAGTAAAAAAACAAATCTTAAAAAAATCGCCAAAAAACCCCAAAAACAAAACCAAAACCACAACCAAAAAAATACCAACCCACCAAACAACAAACTAGCTGCAGTAGTAATTAATGAATCTATTAAACTCCACAAATATGCCTTAGGAGTGTTGGAACGGTGACCACGAGATAACCTGCCATTCCACATGTCTGTGCAACTGTTACCTCTGCAGTACGTAGTTGTAACACTATGAAACATAAGAGCAAATACAGTACAGTTCTCTTCCGGTCCTAGCAGAATGTGTGAGAAGAAAAATGGATACAGAAATATTGCAAGTGGAAAGCTTGCAGTAAAATTTCCTGCTTTTGAACGCAATTTTTTATAGGGATTTATTCCCCAGGTGTATGGGTGTCTGTTACCTATAATGCTCTGCTTTGTGTTTGGCTCTTGGTATTTTGTGTACCAAGAAGTGAACATTCTCAAGAAGTGACAAACTATGCTACAGTAAGAACTATATTCAACTTTATGCAGGTGTAGTTTAACAATCATTGCTTTATGTGAATTATCTTTATTTTTAATTATATTGTGATCTACCAAGAATTCCCAGATCATCTGCAAAGTTTATCATTGATGACAATGTTTGCATTCTCAGAAAAACCATCACTAACATCACAAGATGTGTGTTTGATAAAGAAGAATAATTTACAGACAGTCTAATGGTAATTAGAAGCCAAAGGGTATTTTGATTCTGAGATAATTGTTAGAAGATAGGTAACTAAAAATGTTAGGGATTTACTCAGTTTAGCAAAGATTTAAAATTTGCTATTGTGATCATTAAAGAAAATCAATGGGCATTTATTCATTTTCCAAAATCATATCAGGAAAAAGGATTTGTAAATAGAGAAATTCACTCCATATTTTCAGTTGGAATGGTTATCAACTTTGTAAACCCTGGCTACCAGCCGTTTTCATGCTTCCCTGTGGTAACTGCATCTTTCTGGGTATGTCAAAGACATCTTTATACAATTCCTGCAACCCTTCAAACAGTGTGTAAAGCCCTGCAGTGCTTCCGAAGGAAGGCACTGCAGGTGTCTTTGCACAGGTGCAAGAGTACTTTGGGCACTGTCTCGTGCACTTGTGTTGCTTCTCAACCCATTACCACACATGCACACGTGTTTGCTGTTCTTGTCCACCCTTCACCAAGTGAGAGCTGGCAGGATAAAATGTCTTTTCCCTTTGTCCCCTGCCAGCCTCGTTTGTGTTATACCAGGTGTTCCCTGGATGTTCTCTCAGACGTATTCTAACAAAGTGTTCTCAGTGTGGGTCCTGTAAAACTCGTACCAGCAATTTCACTACAGTATTTTCATTACAAAGGACATCCTGTTTCATAATAATATATTGTATTCATTTTGAAGATGTCCTCACTTCTTACAAGAAGCAATTCTAAAAAGGTGGTTGATGCTGTTAGTTGATACTTTGTTTTCCTTGTAAAGTCAGCATGGTATAAAAAATTCAGTGTAAAAAAATGATTTTAAAAGATAGATGGTGCCTTGATGGTACCTTGTTATTTAGTTAATGTATGCCTTCTGTGATATGGTAGCTGCAGTATATGCTATTTATGTCCCAGAAAATATTCAAAAATAATTGCTGACAAAAGCCACTTCACAGGTTGACTCAGAGGTACATCTTGTAATCTGAATGTTAATATTCTGGATAGGTAGACAGAGAAAGCTATTGATGTAGTTAGAAGATCATATTACAGACTAGTCAGGATTTTAGCTAGAAAGTGGGGGTGGAGGATGGCGATATTTGAGTTTTCCCAGTTTCACTAAAATGTTATTCTTATTGAGCATATAACACATACAATATATAATATTTTTAAAAAGTTAAGATTTTTTGCTAGTCAGTGGGAAATGTTGCCTATTATATCTAAAGAATTTATGTTTTCTCCAGAAGTAATTTGGAGTGACCTTAATTTTACTCTAGAATTCAGGCAGTCCCTGGTTTTACTGTGCAGTTCTTGACTGTCATCTGCTTTATTTTCTCCCTTAAGCTTAAATCGTTGTTACGAAGAAGCGCTGATAAAAACCAGAGGCCTGATTCTTACCTCCCTTTCGTGTGATCCATGTGATCCATGCAGGGGGAATGGGATCAGTGACCATTGAGATCAAACAGTTCTTCCAGCTCAAATCAACGTGTAGATCTTGGCTTTCAGTGGTAGTGGACCTGATGAGGACCTCTGTATTTCCGAAAAAGCTCATCTGATTGTATTTGCAACTGTTTTGGGAAGAGAGAAGTGTTAAGAATACTGTCATGTGAAACAATATGTTGCATTTTCTCAATATTAGAAAATACCATTACAGTTTTTACAACCAGGAGTTATGCATTTTATTCTTCCCACATCCGCCTGCAAAAATACTGTTACTGTGGCCTGATTTGTCATCATAAACTGTTGTGTCATACATAAAGAAAAAAATAGTTCTTACCTCTCTGGGTGTGTAGTCAGATAACCCAGGCTGTAAACTGGAAAGTATCTTTTCCATCACTCTCATTGGCCAGACTAGCAAACTCCATGGGTGTCTGTATCAGCTGCCTTGGAATTGCTTTTGATGTGATTAGGCTACTAATTAACTGTCTCAATTCTTCTCTCCCTCCTGATGTTTTCTTTTGATTCACTTTGACTCAGAGGAGTCTGCATTCAGTGTATGTTTGTTTTTGTGTTTTGTCTAAAATCCCTAATGATAGCTTAGACTGTCCTCTTTTGGTTGAGAGTTTCCCTCTGTTGACATACATTTTTATGCTAAATGCATGCATCAGGATTTTTCTTTTAAGAATAGCTAGGACTTTGCAAGGTGTAAAAACAGTGTACGGTCAGGGTGCATATATACGTGCATGTTCATTTAAGTGTGCTAAGGCTTTTACAGTCTGAAAGAGAATGTGCATAGTTACTTCAAAATCATCAAAAACCATAATAAATGTTTACTAATTGAATTCACCATAGTAACCTTACAATCAAATTATTGTGTAAAGTCAGTTAAATAACAGCAGAAGTTATTGTATTAAGGCCCACTTTGCAAGGAAACCAACTACAAGGAAGTGTGAAACATGCTAATAGATTATATGCTATAGCAATATATTGCCTTTTTATTGCTTTTCCACAGGCAGCAGATTCATGTGCAGTTATTACTACCTATATTATCTGCTAGTTTTCTATCAAAAAAGATTCAGTCTATTGAATCATTAATCTAATATTTATCATTCTTATTGAAAATCCACTAGTGTTAGCACTGTATAAAATATTGACTTAAATCTACTGGTTTTGCTAAAGATTAAAAACATATTAACCTGAAAAGCATGGTATTTCTTAGGACATTTTGAAACTACTCATTGTAGATGTTTGAAATGACAATTTTTCTATGTTGTCTGAAGAATGATTTTTTTCTTAAATCTTTAACATATAGTAAGTGACCAGTACCATCCTGATTTGACGATGCTGAATGTTCATCCAATACACATTTGAAATTTTGATGTGTATTGCATTAGTTAGTGAATATCAAGAATAACATTTTTGCTCATACATAGAGTGTAAAATGGGATCTTTTGTAGCAGCACACGGCCTGTTTAGAATGATATAACAGGCGCTGGATGTTCACATATCAAACAAAATGCCATCTTTCTGTAGAAAAGAGGTGTCAAAAAGTTTCTTTGTACCTTTAACGCATGTGATTATGTAGTACAAAATGCAGAGTTTGTAAAATTTCTTGAATATACAGGCAAAAAATGAATAATTCAAAACAACTCATAAGTTCTACATTCTATTGTATCTTTTATAACGCAGGCAGAAGATAGCATTGTGTTCCCAGTAGAGCTGAATTTGCACAAGTTACACCTCGGAAAATGCCAGATGGTCTATGGTCTACTTTTGAGAGCTGTCACATATGTAAAGATTTGAAAAAAGAAAGACAGCTGAATGAGAGCAGTGGATCATTAAAGAGAGAGTGAGAGTCCCTGGGTATCACTGTGTTTTAAGAAGCATTGTGTCGTTCTCCATATTACACATTTTTTTTTTTTTTAAGATATACACAACCTTTAAAAAATAAGGTAAAAATATTTCTGTTCTAAACTGAGTGGTTGTGGTTTAATCTCAGAACTGTCAATTGCTTTTGTTCTTTATGCTAGAATGCGGTCATATGGTTCCTAATTGGTTTCAAGTGTGTTTTAACCATAAGATTCAAGTCTCCCTAGTGCAAAATTATCAATAAAGTTAAAATAAATTTAAATTGAGATAACTAATCCATTTGGGGTTTTATTCCATTTTGATTTGACCTGTGTATCACATGTGAATACTGTAAAGCCAGTCAGCTAAAAAGTTGTATGTTAATGCTAAAAGACTCAAGTAAGAGTACTTTGGGAACCGGATTACTTAATAAAAAATTAAAATTAAAAAACACAGAAAAGTCCCTAAACCCTTAGTAAAAATAATAATAAAAGTGAAAACATAAAACTGTTTAGATTTCCAAGACTTTCCACTTACCCACAGTTTGACAGAAACACACCTAATTTTGAAGATTGAATTTTGGATATTTTATCAAGTTACTGTATTGTAGCAAAGCCCCAAAAATATACAGACAATTTGTAATCTGCCACCACCAATTTATCTGGCTTAGAAAAGGTCATAACTGTCAATTTTATAAACTGGCATCAAGACATAGAGAATTTTTTGAATCGTCTATCACTTGTGTTTATTGAGGAAGGTTAACTTCTCCCCAGCAATTCTAGTTCATTGATACAACTGCACTACTCCACAGCAGGGAATCATAGGCAGTGCAGGGTGAGGAAACATCATTACCTGAAACATGGAAAACACTGTTCCTTAATTACAAAATTTGCATTTAAGTGGGCTAATGAAGGTAAAACTGTGGGGTGCTGTGGACATAAACACTGAATTTTTAGAGAGTAAGTTTTAATTTCTGACACTGGCAAAGGTTTTTGACCATGGTTATGTCTACATTGACTGTTTTTAAAATTGAAGGAATAACTTTTGATTTTTAATGAAATTAATTTTGCACATACATGGAAAGCAAATCTACGCAAAGGGTTCCTGGTAGTATACTTTTAATAATACTTATTCAGATAGGAGAAAGTTCCCTAAAAATTTGTTTTAGCACCTTTATGAGAGTTTGGAAATGTTAACCAAATACATAGCACAAATTGAATTCCAAAGTGAAGAAAGGGCCTTGCTTATGCTTCTGTTCAGAAATTTTGCAAACACTAATGCAGAATTGAAGGAAAAGCAGTTTCAGCATTGTCAATAAAAAAGTCTTTGGGCAACAGTTAGTTCTTCAGGTCTCAGATAATGTGCTCCCCTTTTCTTGGCTTGGAGGTTTCTGAGCAGTTACTACTGGTAGGGAAGGGAATGATCTTTGATCTTTGTCTTCCCTGTAACATCTCTGGGGAGTCTAAAACACAGATGTTTCCCCCAACCTCTCCTTTCTTTTCTGCAATAGAAAACTACCACTTTGGTCAACTAGGTTCAAGCAAGGTTACTCTGACCTAGATAGGTGTGGGCAGTCAAGACTATCTTGCAAAAACTTTACTGGCAGTGACTAAAATATCAAGTGGCAAGAAAAGCATGAACCAGTTCATATTTAAACTATTATGAAAATGAATCTTTTGTTGCCTGTGAGCCTGACCAGGACATAAAGTTTAAGATTTTTGTGAAGTTTAATCTGGAAAAGTTTATGATAGTGGAGAAAGCAGTCTGAGAATGGTGTTAATGTTATGGATAAAAGGAAAGCATTGAGAGTTCGTTAGGCAAATTTAGAACTGAGTACTTTTAGAGACCATGTTGGGCTGTGTGTCCCAGTAGTATTTGTTGGAAAATTTGTTAACTTGAACCTGAAGTGATCAGAGGAGATGTTTCTTTTAGAGCAAGCTAACCATAATTAATTATGTGTATTTTTACCTTGTACACAGTGTAATCTGTATGTGAATCTATACTGTGAAATCATCAGAAAATTGATACGAGCCATCTGAAAAGAGAATGAGCTGCAGCACTGTTTTTCCTTACTGCTGGGGCTAATTTCTTTTCCATTGAGTATGTAATAGAATCTGAACTTTTTCTTCAACATAACATTTTTAAATAGTTGAAGATTGGACGGTCTGAAAACCTCTTTTTGTCCAAGCATGATGCAGTAGTGTTTTGATTAGGAGAGGTGATTGGGCTGATGCTTTTTGATTGTGAAATCTTGTTGTGTTACTGTGTGTACAGTTTAGTTAGTTTCCCCCCACAAAATCTGCTTTTTTTTTTTTTCCTAAATAAGAATTGTTAAATTGAGACCACTTTTGTTGTTATAAAACTTCACATTAAAAAATCATGCATCTTTTCTTTAGTTACAGACTAAAGAATGCATAGGAAATCCCTTTTCCATGTTGTTACAAATATTCTCCTTTATGATACAGTAGCTCAACACAGAATGGTCAAGTTTCATGCTTACTCATTAGAATGAGTTTATAACATGTACTTTTGGACACTTAGGTCACTGCAGATTCCTGCCTTGATGGGGTTTGTTTTTTTTTTTTCTTTGACCATTTTAGCATTGCCATTAATCCCTAACTGTCCCATTACAGCCATTTCTAAAACTCTGATTCTGAGTTGAAGAATATGGAGGGGAAACTCTGGCTTGCCATAGCTCTGTGGTGTTTGAATGCATGTTCCTTCTGGTTACTTCCTCCACAAAACCACATTTTGATTGGTTTTGTGCTTCTCAGTAATCCATGATCGTTATGAATTTAAGCTCGAACTTGTTAGTTACCTGGATATTCCTGTTCTTCTGTAACATACTGGTCTGTGACCGCTGAGTGTCACAGGACCCCTACCACGTCACTCAGGTTATTTTCTGAAGGCTGGCAAGTTGGCCAGCTTGCATCTTAGCCTGTTACTGGTCTGCATGTTTACTCCTACACTTTTTCTCTCATTTGGGTATATTTCACTTGTTATTCATTTGATTCCCTCAATACAAGTTTATCTCAGTTTTGCTACATTCACTCCCACTGTTGGCTTTTTCCGTTTCTTCAAATTGCCTGCATTATTCTCTCTGTGTAGTTCACAGAGCCTTGCAAGCATTTCCTTGCATTGCCAAATGGGCAATCTAGGCCTCATGCAGATGAGAGGTGCTTTTTGAATACCTAATAGTTATTGTTAATCTAGAGTTATTTTTTACTTTGTTATCTTAATGGGGGAATGTTAAATTGTCAGGCTGTTTTTAGATCAGTAAGGGCCAGGAAAGTTGAATTCCCAGTCTAGCCTAAAGTGTTCAGTTATTAATTTACAATTTAAATTAACCCTTTGTTTCTTGCACTTTAAGCACAACCTCAACGTTTGCCTCAGCCAAATACTTCAGCACTGGAAAGGAGTGAGGAAGAAAGTGGCAAAATCCAAAATGGCCATGTGGGTCTGAGTAATGGAAATGGAATTCACAACGGGGTCAAGCACATGCCTGCAGACAACAGAAAGCTTTCGGCTCCTGTTTCAGAAAAAATGCACAGAAAAATTCAGTCCACCTTGTCTGTCAACAGCAACAGCAGCAAGAAGAGTAAAATAAGCTCTCCATTTTCCCAAAAGCCAGGTACTTCACCAGAAGGTAAGTGATATTCTCATTTAAAAACCCAAATTGAATAAAGACCAACCAAACCTCAGTAAAAATTATACAATCAACTGAAAATAATTGAAGAGCATGACTCATGCTCCAGAAGCAAATAAAGGTTACTAAGATAAAAGACAAGCTTCTTTCCAGAAGAAAAACTTTAAGTATTTGAAGGAAAGGGAAGGAATGGGAGAATTCTTGCTTTCAAACGTTTGGTCAACATGATCTGATAATGTTTTAGTCTCTGTACTTAGTGTCCTGAACTGATAGAAACTCCTGTCAACATGGTCGCACATGCACCAGAAAAAAAACATTAAAGTACTACTAGTTCAAAGCATAGTAAATATTTAAATCCAGTAATGGCAGGCTCTGTGAGGATAGGCTTTGCTTTTGAAATGTTCTGTTAGCCAATATCCTTTTTAGCCGTGAGGTCTGGACACTAGATAATAAAACATCGACCTGTGCTTCAGTGTGCCTTATGCTATATTTGGGATGTAGATAATGTGCATGAAAAAGCTTCATACTCCTTCTGCATAGCTTAAATAAGCAAAAGTAAATAATTTCTCTTACGTTTTAGCTGTGTCTCTGTGCTCTCACTGCTTGCATTTACACTCAGGGTTCCAGAGTTTTGAGCTTCTCAATCGATGGCCTCCCTATTAGCGCTAATATACTCAATGGATTTTGCTACTGCCCTTAACAAGAAGAGTGTAGAGGCGCCAGAAATTTTATTGGTTTGAGGCAGGCATAGATGTGACTGGTTCAAAAAACACCTCCAGAGGGAGGGGACAGACACAGATTCATAGAGAAATGGGAGATAGTAGTGTTCAGTGAAATGGGGAGGATTGTCAGCCTAGATGAAAGGAAGAGGGATCAGAAGGACCACATGTAGCGGCCTGAACGAAGACTACTGATGTCAGTGGAGTGACTTCTTTTGACTTCAACTACTTCAGTGAAGCTTACTCAGTGAATATGTGTAGTAATATCAAGAACATCTTCACTCAGACCTTTCCATGTGCTGGTCCTCCTTGCTATTGTTTATTTTCATATTTGTCTTCAAGAACCTACTGTTACTTCTCTGTTGCACTTTTAGTCCCCTAACATTTTTTTCCAAAATCACAACTTCATACTTCCTGTATTCCCTTTTCTGTTGTGTGAAATATTCTTATATGGTTCTCCTTAGTGCACTTTGACGAGACAGCATCTGAAGTCCTAGATCTGTTCATGTGACTGAAGCAAAGTGCAGGCCTCTGAATTTTAAGAAATTCAACCTCTGAATAATAATAAAAAAATTGTAGTTTCAGAGAGGCAGTGCCTGCCCTGTTCATTCCCCTATACAATTAATTATGGCAAACATTTCCTTTTTTCTTCTAAAATGATCCTGTAATAGAAACAGTTGTTGGGGGTTTTTTTGTTGAATAACCGAATATAATTATGTCAAATGACTAAATGATTGAGGAGAAAATTAATGATCCCTTCAGATTTAGCTTTAAATTCTAATGTCTGATTTTAATATCCTACACAATTGTTAGTTGCCTGAAACTGCTATTTTACAGTATTTTTATATACAGTCAGAAACATTATTCTTAAAGGCATGTCTGATTAGAATATAGATAATTAAATAGTGTTGTCACATTGTATAACTTTGATTCTTTCAAAGCACAGAAATACAGGGTAGTCCTGTTATCACATGCAGTTTCTCCAGTCACCTAATAGCTAGGGTTAAATATAGTCAACATTTTACATCTGGCATTGTAATGTTCTCACTTTGAATGTGAGAACTTGGATATATGCTCTGAATAGCTTGTCCCATTCTGCAAATGTCTGCAGCTCTTAAGTTTGCTGTTACCCAGTCCGAGTGAAGCACAGGTTTTATCTTGCAATGATTAAAGTATGTCTGGTGTATTGGAATATGCCCATAAGGGAGTATTTGTTTTTAAAGTGATTTTCTGGTTTTGAAATTTATTTTGCTTTACAGTTCTCTGACAGACATGTTTTATATTTGTGTAAACACATCTGGAAGCACACATGTACAAGGCTTCTGACAGCTTCTTCAGCTTTTCAGCAAGGTACCCTATGGGGCTGCATGACAGAACTATGAACTATAAGTAGTATTATTATCAAGCTGTTGCCTTCCAGGAAGTATCAATATATACTTTTTTGTTCTGTCAGCCCAATTTTTTAGAAGACTCACAATCAGAAAGTCTGGCAATGGTCACTTGAAATATCTAAATTAACACAAAGAAGAGCTCTCAGTTTAAGGAAAAAATGATTTATTGAAAACTTATAACTGTGTTATTACTACAAGTTATGTTAACCCCTTATGACTACTTCTGGAAGACTGCACTACAAAAACCTGATATAATTACCCCAGTTACTTGTTCAAAGGACTGTAATTGCATTTAAATCAGGAATATATGCATATATATCCATATACATACATATATAAATGCTTGATAAATACATCTAACTATACTAAGTCAGAAGAGTATATTAATAAGTTCAGTGACTGAGGATTGCATAGACACTCTTTCAAAATGGTATACACAATTAAATTTGAACCTAACTTCTACAGCTTTGTATAATGAACATTTTTGGGCAAAGAGGTATTTTTCTGAGCAGTTGCCTGTTCTGATTCAATGACATTTCTGTAGAGGCTATTGACAAGGCTTACAGGAAGATGGAAAAGATATGAAACTATTAAAAATTATTTGCAGCATTGCTTAACTACTTGGCTTTGCTTTAACTCGTACCACGTTAACCTCATAAGCCACTGATTACTGCAGAAAAGCTGCTGGGTTTGAATTTACTTGAAGCTGTGTATTTGTATTGGGGCACATATACATAGTGTAATAATATAAATTCTAGGCAGTTTTTTAAACGGTCTTACGCAGAAAGAGACAAGCTATATTTATTTTATACTGTGAGTAATGAATCACCTGAATTAACTCACCTACTTTGTTTACTATAGCATCCAGAAAGTTTTAGTCGAAAGAAATAAGGTAAACTTGTATACTTTCAGATATTTCAATTCACTTTAATTTTGCTATTCCTTATGTAGTGCCTTGGATTTTATAATCTAATTCCTAGCCTTGTTTGTTTTTTTAAGCCTGAAAATACACCCCTTGTATTTTTACTTGGTCTGCCTTGTCTACCTCATTAAGTGTTCTGTTCTGTTGTCAGTCAGGAGACTAACTGAATTAAGTGAAGGAAAGTGGCCAGAGAAAATAAATAGATTATTTCCTCAGAAGGAAGAGAAGTGAAAATTCCTGGCTATCGAGCTGAGTTTAAACTATAGAAAAGAGAAAATATTTTTCATTTTTTTCTTATTCCCTCCCAAAAGATGCATTCTTCTTGATTCTTCTTAAAAGACAAGATGTGAATATTTGGAGCACCACACTCGGTTGTAATGCAAAGTTTGTCCAGGTCTGGTAATTTGCTCTAGAATATTGTATCTGTTGATGGCACAGAAAGCCTGAAGAGGCTTGAAGCAGGATAGAATCAAGAAACATGATGGGCTTGCCCCCCATCCTGCACAGCAATATATTCAGCCTCATGCTTATTTGAAATGTAGCATGCTGCTTCATATACAGCAGATTTCAGTGTATTTACTAGAAAGCTAAATGAAGCTCAGTATTACTTTACCCTGGGTAACTTCTTCCCATGAAGGTCAGTACTGCTCCAAAGTACTAGGCAATCCTATCGCAAGCTATGAAGCCTCCCAGTCTGCCACCCTTCAAAAATTCACGCACCACAGTTAAGAATTCTTTTATCAATTGTTCCAGCAGCAAACTTCACTTGTGCTGAGGGTCATACATGGTGAGCTTTCAGAACTGAATTTGTGTAGGAAATGCTTAAAATATCACAGGCATTTTGGTAGCAGTAGTATAAAAAGCTTTAAAAACTCCTTTTTTAAATGAGTCTGTAGTACATGTAGTTGTGTCAGCATTCCAGAATATGCTGGTTAGAAATACTTTCACCTCCAGTGAGACTTAAGAGGGTGTGAGTGCACTCACCAGTTCTGCTTTTCCTCTGCATCTATTATTAATCCATATTGTCCCTGAAGAAATCTTACTCAGCTCCATAACTTACACTACAAAAAACCAAAGGAATTATGAAATAGTTGGAGTGTCACTCCTAAAAAGCAGTTTTTAAACACTGTTTCAGTTCTAAAGATTTTTCAAAGGGATTGGATAGGTTTCAGTGAATATTGGGAATAATTTTTTTTTTAGCTCAAAGAAATTTTAATAATATTTTGAATTATTTATGCCAGAGGTGTCACAGTACTTCCAAAACTCTGGTTGGTAGGCCACTAGCAAAGAGAATTGTTACTGTCTTGCACCTGTTTGTTATGAGCAGTGGAGAAAAACACCTTGGAAACATGAAAAAGCAATTGTAAATGAGTAAAAAGGAAGGCAGTCTAGCTGCTGTGATCAGATGCATCGGTACCTGTCCAGAGCAACTTAAAAGAAGAGAGGAGGTCTAAAGGAGACAGCAATGAGGCAGCAGAACAGTAGATCTAGATGTCAGGAAATGAAGAAAGATGAATATGTACATACATACATACCTGTATCAGAGTGGTGGAAGGTAAGTAATAATGACATGCAGAGTTGGAGGAGGAAAGGAAAGAAGTTGGACAGGGGGAAGGATGGAAGAGGAATTTAATTAAGGGAGTGAGGGGCCAAGGTATGTGCTTATTATTTTCTAAAAACCAAACCAAGTTTTCCTACCAAATCCTTATAAAGCTTGATGTTAAACCCTTTTTGGATCAAAGCAATCGTTTATGAAAAGTTAAGGATGGAGAGAGGGAATACAGGTTTTAATTAATTTTTAACATGGAGCTCTTGCTTCTGGTCAAGTTGCTGTGACCTCAGAAGTTACTGCGTTTGGAAGGGAAGTTCCCACAACTCCAGTGACTCGATAATTTGAGTTTAATGTGGTACTTCGCATACTCAAAAGGCTTTGAGCATACGCAATTGCTGTATTCATTTGGAAACAGAAGATTGCTATGCTGAACAGGTCATGAGCATGCCTCCTGTATGGACAGTGAGATCTACTCTTTATTTCTTTTTTCCCAGGCCGTCTAAACCAGAAAGGCACTGGTTTTCAATGGGTTTCTTTCAGGAGAGGTCTTTAGGAAGCGTAAGAAGGCTAGATGCAGCACTGAGCTAGATAAGGAAAGCTTGCAGCATGGGGGCAAGACTCTGGGGAAGGACAGTCAGTGCAGACTTGCCGCCACATTTAAGTTACCACTCATGTTTTTCCAGAAGCAAAGCCTGAAACAACCTTTCTCAACTTTCTGGACTGTGCTTCTTGTGGTACTGAGCTTAGAGATGTGATGAACTATTTCACCCAAAGTGTGGGTGTTCTTTTAAATCCGATGTTTAAATTTAACATTTCAGGCTGCATTTAAATGAGACATCCTTCTCCCCCTCCCCCTTTTTAGTACAATGAAACTTCATCTGTTCTAGATTTTGAATCAATGCAGGGGGTTGGTGGACACTATTTAACTCATGCTGCTGACTACATTAATTTATTAGAATATCCCAAGTGATACTGATGGCTTAACTGAAGACAAAGCAAGTCCAACAAATAGCCTTTGTGTTAAGCCAGGGTCTTAAGAGCCACTAGGTGCATATATACATGGAAAGTAGTGAGTAGTTGTCTTAGCATGCTAGCAGACTTCTGTTTGAAGTAGGAGTATTTTACTTTGGTTTATATAACTTTATATATGGAAAATGGTTTCCAGGAAACTTTCCTTTAGTGTACATGATTTTCAATAGGATTGCGTTGGGTTTTTTTCCTCTTGAGGGACACCAGAGCAGCAGTAAGTTTTCTTTTGTATACTGTTCAGTCATTTGATCAGTATTATTTCCTGAAATTCAGTAAGAGTGTGCATCAATAGACTGACACTACAGAAATATGTTTGCCATCTCAACCTGTTTTTTTTTTAAGCACATATACACTTCTGAAATCAATCCCCTAGCATTAAGTAGTATTTAGACAGCTACTTGTTAATATCCTGCAATCTCTCTACTTTAGCCAACATTTTATTTGTTATGTTTTAAAAATCGGTTCAAAGTGGATGTGTCTGAGGATGAAGTGCTAAACAGGGGGGTTTGTTAGACAAGGTTGTATCAGAACACAGTTGTCAATCAGGCAGTGGGCAAATAACATTATCATATGGTCAAATGTGACCATATGATTTTGAAGTATGATGTGTTTTAAGCATGGTTTACATTGTTTTTTGCACAGAAGTCTTGAAAGGTAATTTACGTGTTCTTTAAACGGATTGAGTGGAAAACATGGCCTGTAACAGAAATACGGGTCTTCCAACAGCATTTGTTTTATAAGGACATGGTCTAGCTAGCAGCTAACTTGTCTCAGTGTTTGCAGTGATGAGCAGTGGCAATGAAGGCTTCATATTCTAAGGAAGTCTTAGGTATTGGAAATTAGCATATTTCTTAGTATATCTGTAGTTTGAAATGGATCATTTTACTCTGGGGTTATATCTGTATTGAGAGCTTAGACTATAAGCTTTGATGAAGGTTTCCATATGTTCAGTGTGATTTGCCTGTCCAGGCAACATTTTAATTTTCTTGTTCAATAGAGATAATAGTTTTATTTTTTAAATGGTGAAATTTATCACCTAGGCTAGGCTTTGTAATTATGTTTTCCCCTGTCTAAATAAATGTCACTCTATTATTTAGAAATAACCATACTCCATATGACATGTCAGTTTGTTCTTTCTGCCTTTTCTTATTTTCCTGTGAACATTTTCCTGGGTGCAGTGGGTTTTCTCTAAAGAGGCTGCCCATGGGCCCCATGCGTTGGGGAGCGGTGGGAGGTGTGACGGTGTGAGTGCCTCTGCTTGGGAATTGTGCTGCCCAGCTCTGCAGCTGTTTAAGATCCTTGTGCTGGGGTGGTTTCTGGGCGGTGCTGTGCCGCTCTGGCTGCGGGCTCTCGGCCGCTGGCGCAGTGTGCCGGTCCCCGCCGCTGCCAGCTCCCTCGCCGGGCTGCGGGACGCCTGTGGCACCTGCTGGGGCTTCTGTTCAGGGCTCTGCGGGGGCCCGCGGAAAGCCCCTGCTGGAGACCTCAGCTGTCACTTTGATTGTGGGTTTGCCCTTTGTGATTCTCTCTGTGAGACAGCAGAGTGCCTGGAGATTTGTTTTGAGTTGTCTGAACTTGGTGAATATAGTTAGTAAGACGCTCACCAAGGTCACCGTCCTGTAAGTGAGCTTATTTACCACTGTAGACATGAAAAACTTTTATCATATGTGACCTGCCTGCTTGGTACGAAAGCTTTTTGAGTCAGTTTGTGACAGGTTAGTGTCAAACATTATAAAAGCAGAGCATGCCAGCCTGCACATGCATTTCTCTGTACATTTTTCAGTTCACCTTCTGCATTTCCTGTACAGTTTGGATGGTTGATGCTTCTCTTAAAAATCTGTTTCTTAAGTAGAGCGGCACCTTTTCAAAAAAAACTAAGAGGAGGTGATACAAGGGAAATTGAAATTAAAAAAATATGTATTTCAGTATTTGAAAGGAATTGGATACCATGGTAATACGTGTATGCAGAGGTTTTAGAAGTAAAAAGTGTTGTGTACATGCAGATGTTTAAAGATATGGACAAACATTAAAATAGTTTTATTGTTGATATTGTATCTTTTCCTTTAATGTGCATGGCTGTTATAACTGGAGTAAGGTAGAGGTGGGCTGTGAATAACTATGTGTAAACAGTTTGAAGGGCTCTTAAGCCTATTTCTTGTCTGGATATTGTCTGTGGTAACATTTAGAACCCGGTTAAAGTAGATGTTACATGTACTGTACACATCCTCTGGTCAAATCAGCACATAGTGGGGGTGGGGGGGGTGTGTATGGATGCTGAAAAAGCTTCAGCAGGGAATTTCTTCAGCTCTGCAGCATTTTGTGAGAACTCTGGCTTTCCCATGCTGATTATTTTAAACAATGTTGCAGTTTTGTAAACTTCTTGCACCTGCAGGTTGTTTTGCAGTATTGTTATGATTCTAACTACATAAATATTTAGAAATGGGTGTCTTAGAACTTGACCAATCCCCTTAAGGGATGGATGGCCAAAAGACCAATTACCTTATGCCATTTAACACACTTTTTGCAAACTAACATATAAAAGCCTTTGGAAAAATTATTAAATCACTTCCATTTATCCCTGAGCCTGGACTCTGTGTCGTTTCTCTACTCGGCCGTGGTGAGAACAGCGACAAGTGTGTATGATATAAAGCAGCAAAAACTTGAACATGTTGGTTGGGTTCTATTTGCGTTGGCATTGTTTAAGAGTTTTGATGAAGTTCCCTATCAAATCTGTGCCCTTTGGGGACGTGCCAAAGGATTGAGGAAACACCTTTACTTGCATTGGTTTTAAAAAATGTCAGATGGAATGACCCTTTTAACTTGAGGTCTAACTTTCATCCCAGACAAAATGAAAGAATATTTGAAGGTAAGCTTGAGTATCTGAAAGCTCATCTTTTTTCCCCAAGTGCAGTTGGTCTAATAAAATGTACTAGCACTGATGACAGACCAAGACTGTTGTAATTTATGCCACTCAGCATAGCTTATGGGAGCTTGAATCTGGTCAACAAATGTGGTACAGTGCTTCAATGAAATCAGGAACCTTTGGTAAAAGAACTAAGGTAGATGTACTGGTTTGGAATATTTATTTTTTCTTTTAAAGTATGCCTCTAGACAATGTTCATACCTCACATTCTCACTTTTGTATAGTGACAGTCTCTAGCGGAGCATTTCTCAATTAGAGAAGTGTGTAATACAAGAATTGAAAAACTGGAAATTTGAGACTGGTGTGGTGTAGTGTAGAAGTTTATCTTCTTTAATGATTTGCCCACGTGATGAGAGTTAAATACTTCCACAGAGAGGGAAATCGGTTTAATGAAAACTTAAACCTCAAGGAACTTGGGAGTTAACTTACTATCAACAGTAGTGCATCATGAACATCACAGCTGATGGGGTTTCGTCCACAAAAAAGAGATGCCCCTAATTCTTGATTACGTCAATGTGTCTAATGGGAAAAGAAGAATGAGAACCTTTAATTCTCAAACAAAGACAAACAAAAAAGAGCCAGTGTCATAACTGGTATTGCTGTATCATTTACTTATTAGAAAAGACTAGAATATACTAAAAGTTGCCAGAAAACACATTATCAGACATTAACATCGCCAACTTTGCAAATACGTAAAATATGTTTAGTTCTAGTTGGATTAAAGTGTTTCCCTCCTCAATCATCTGAAAAAAAAATTAGGATTTTGATGGGGTTAGGTTAAAGAGTAGAGGTCAAATATAGTCTTTATTCTTAATGTACTAAAAAGTTTTGAAATTAAGAATTATGTGTAATTTAAAATAGTCTCCTTGATCTTATAAGCAGGAAGAAATTACTGGAGTGTCTTGTGCAAGCAATGAAATATATTGTAATGGTCTCCAACATGTGGTCCTCTCTTTTGGAGTGAGCTTTGTATAGCACCTTCATGGCTGCATTCCTCTGATCATAACAGCAGTCAAAGGAAGTCGGTTTTAGCTGTATAATGTTTTCTGTGGAATGGACAGGTTGCTGTAGGAATGTAGATACTGGAGAGAGATGAGTTTTGTGTAGCATGTAGGTTTGTTATTACTACAAAAATAAAATGTAACTGTATCTTTTTCCTATAATTGCATCTGTAGATAAGAAGCCAAGAAGTGGGGGTCATATGTGGAAGAAATTATTCTTCCACCTGTTTTATTGAAATTTATTACAGCCTTTTAGAGTCATGATTCTGAATTCAGCAAGTTAGGTAGGACTAGGTAACAGCATGCTTTGTCATGTGTTAAATAATTGCTACCTGGATAGCTATTAAAAGTCAATAACATGAAGAACATAAAAGCATGATTATTTCAGGTTTGTCCTTGAAATGTGGATCACAGTATATGTTCATTGTACAAATGAGTCATTGCAAGAATGAAGAGAGCACTAAAGGGTATCTCTACTTTCTCTTAATTGTTTGTGGAGGTTAAGTAAAATTGCTATATAAAGATTTTCTGAATCGAATATTAGGTTTGCCATCTGGGGAGAAGGAAATAAAAATAAAGAGTAGGTAAATAAATCCTTTTGGTGTTTTAGTCAGTGAAGAAGAGATGAAAAGAAAGACCCCCTACAGAGTTTCCGTAATAACACTAAGGCCCAAAATTTCTTACAGTGTCTTGGACCATTTTTGATAGCTTTTACCTTTGAAATACCTTTATTTAACAACACAGCCTCTTCTTTTAAGTCTTGATTTGGTGGGTTTTTTAAATTAGGAGGGGAAAGTTCTTTTATGGGTCCAAAAGATGCTTTCTGAGTACAGTTCCTTTTTTTTAACCTATGAACTCTGTTCATTGCCCATGAATAAAAACATATTATAATGTGTGTGAATGTGTATTTCTCTCCCTGCAGTTTTACATATCCCTGCATGAAGCAGGAAAGATTTTTTGAACATCTGACTTACAATACCTGTACACACAAAGTTTTATTATGGTATACTAAAAAAAAATTGTAGAACAACATTTGTTGTTGTATTCGCTTCTTCAGGCTGCATTTTAAAGATGCAATATACTAAAACCTTAGTTCCTTAAATATGAAGGTTTCTTAGATAGAACTCTTGGCTTCTTTACCTTTTTCCTTCATATTAAAAGAAAATCTGAAAGGAGATTTTACCTGAGCATATTTAACACCGTCTCCATGACAACCAGCTAATTAATCGCTATCAGTCTGGCTTTGGTCCTCTTCAGTGAATTGATACTCCCCAGCTTTTTTTCACGTATCTTCTGTGTTTTCTACGAAGGTCATTTATTTAGTGACATTATGTCATTGGGAAAAGAAACGTTTTAATACAAGAAACAACTTCCTTTAAAGCACCCTAAATGTACCTGTGGTTTCCTCTCAGTTATGCTTCCTGCACAGTAGTAGGAAAATTTTAAGGTTAAGGTTTTGGGGTTTTTTCCCCCTACTTGCTTTTCCTGATATTTCTGTTTTTTCCTTTTGAGCATAAGGGTTCATTAGTACATTATGACTGTGGCCACATTCCAGTACAGGAATGTGCTCACTAAGTCTCTGTCTAAGTCATGTAGTAAGTAGGAGTGGGCGAAGAATTCAAGTAATTCCTTGGCTTCTTGGGACAGATTTGGCAGGTCTGAGCCTCTGTCACTGCATTGCTGTAAGTATTCACTCTTGCGTATGTAAGTCATAGCTGCACTATCATGCAGTCAGTTTCTGCAATGGTAGAGGTATTTGGAATCAATCAAGATACTTGCCATGGCTACTGCATATTTTTTTATGTTTAAAAATTTGTTAAGAAAGCCTGATAATAGTATTACTGTTGCAAGTAATTGCAAATTTTTCCCTATGACAACAGTCTTCAGCCTGCGAACTGTAAGAACTTAACATGTATAGAATATAATGTCTGTAGGTGGTCAGACCAGTTGTCCATATAGATCAATATCCTGTCATTCCTAGCAGCCTCTCATAGAGGATACTTGTGATAGATTGTAGGGACAGGGAAAGGGTGAGGTTTTGCAGGATATTTTCCTCAGAACATTTTCCCTGTCTTCACCTGTCTGTGGCTCAGCAGTTCAAAGTTTGCAAGCAGTAAAAAGAAAGAAAGCTGAGGCTAGGAAAGAAAAGTATTTCTCCATCCTGAACACTTCTTGTATTTTTGAGTTTTCATTTTGTTTCTGAATGACTATTCACTGCCTCTTACAAATCAAATATGTTTATAATATGTAATGTACATTATATATATTTATAATATATAATATAATATTATGTACAATTGAGTATATCCCTCACTCCTGCAGCCTCCTTTTCACTGGCACATGTTTAGTTCCAATCCTTGTTTTCCTGTCAAGTCTCATGGATGTATTAATTGTTTGAAGTTATTCCATATATTTACTCTTCGGGTGCCATATTTTTTGCAGATAGTTTGTGCGACACCTTAATTATCTCATATAATTTAATAGTACTTCTGTAAGCTCTATATTGATGTTCAGGTGTAGTTATGAACTCTCTTGAAAATTGAAGCAGTACATTAAAAGGATTGCCAGTAGATTTGTGTAGAAGAGCAGTAGATAAAAAAATCTGTGTTTTGACTGAATATCTTACATATTGTCGAAAGTAAGAAATGCATATAACATGCTGTTAAGCTGGTTTTGACGTGTGTGTAAAACAATTAAGAAAGCAACAATGCTGAGGCAAGTCCTTTACTTTTCTTCATAAGTATCAAGCCAGAAAAACAGATTCAAAAGGGTGAGATGAACTGGGAAAGGCTGAAAATAATTTTAGGTAGTTTCCCTTTGTTTTTTGTTTGGTCATTTTTTTTAAATCAGTTTGTGTAAGAATGTATAACTGAAAATAATATATATGGATATGGATATTTTGCATAATAAATGACTGAGGAGATTGATCTCAGCATATCTGAGCAGTTAGTACTTTGGATTTTCATGATGTGGTAACGGGAAACTTGCACTGAGTTGGAGAGGAGTTAAGCTGCAGAGGTGACCATGAAGATAGGAACAAATTTTTTGTGGTAGATTATGTCTCCTCTGAACCATTTTCATTTAGCTACTTATTTGCCATTGTGATATATCTGGATTTAGAATAACACATTAATGATTTTCTCTTTTCTTCTTTGCTTTTGTTTGTTTGTTTTGTTTGTTCCTGACATGCTACTGAACAATTACATATGAAGATTGCTGTGTTCACTGTATCCTGGCTTGCTTGTTCTGTGAATTTCTCACCCTCTGTAACATTGTTCTGGGACAAGCATCCTGTGGCATCTGCACATCAGAAGCCTGCTGCTGTTGCTGCGGGGACGAGATGGGGGATGACTGTAACTGCCCATGTGATATGGATTGTGGCATAATGGACGCATGTTGTGAATCTTCAGATTGCTTGGAGATCTGCATGGAATGCTGTGGGATCTGCTTCCCATCATGAAATATTTATCCCTTTCTATTTTATTCTCTATAAAACTGGAGAGCTTTTCTTTAAATACATTTGAAGAAAGACAAGGTAAGATTTTCACACTTGCACTGTTAATTCCCTTTATATAAATATTTTTTTAAAAATCAATCCTCAAATCTATATTCTAACACAAAATGTATAGTTTTGTATATGAGACTAAAGCTACATTCCAGCTTCCTTTTGGCTTTGCAAATGGAAGAGTTTATTGAAAGTGAATTATAGGCCTGATACTGCAGGCCATATGAAGGCAAAAATTGCTGTTTGAATCGAGTGATAGGCTCTGGTCCGGGAACAGACTGCAAGGCAAAGCCTTAAGTATTTGCCTTTACCTACTTTAATGTTTAAACACTCAAATGCCTCCACGCATAACATGCCTTTACAGACATTCTGAAAATCAAAATGTCTTTATTTTTCTCTCTTTGGATTTGCTCTGTTGTTTTAAACTTAATTCAAAAGCCAGCATCAGAAATCTACCATTGGTTTTGCTACAGTGGTCATGTTGGCAATATGTCCTCTGTTTTGATTATGTCATTGATTAGAGAGCAATTAGTGGTATTTCATTGCTGAGATTATCTGACAAACTAAAGTCAAATATAAGTTTTGCCCTGGACTAGAAGAGTACCAGGATTTCTTTGTTATCAATCAAGACAGAATAGAGTACTTACCATTTTATTTCAGTACTATTATTACTTGAAATGCTTTGTCTTAGAAAGAGACTTTGGAAATCTGTATAGACATGAAATATATCCTTAGAGTAACAAACTAATAGACTAACAAATCTTCAAAGTTTGTCTGTAAGAGGAAAATTATTAGAAGTTAGCTCAAGAATCTACACCTGTACATTAAGTGGTCTGGTCAGTGTTATGAGGCAGAGCCAGTGCCACATAACCTAGTATTTGTTTCTTTACAGTGTGAAAAATATCTACAGAGGGTAGCAGAATTTAAACAGGGTATAAAAACCAAATTAAAACTGACTTTATCAAGGAATTCTGTCATTAAATGCAAAAAGTAAGTGAAAAAATGTTTATTTTCAGATACATTTTAAGTGTTATTTTTAAATAACTGTGTAAAAAAAGGTCATTAAAAATATACGATATAAAAATAAAAGGATTGGGATTTAAAATGTTTGAAAAATACAGTTAGGATCTGTTGGACCTAACTGTATTCCCTATTACGCCATTAAGGTTTTCCAGAAATACCTCTCTTTTGAAATTGTAATTGTGGAACACATAGGGTTTATGGCATTCCCAGATTTAGGGAATCAAAGTACCCATTTTCTTTACTATGTGCTAATTTCTCCCCTCCATGTCTGTAGCTCATGAACTTTTCTGTGTAAACAACCTCCACATCTTGATCTCACATATTTAAACTTTCCTGTTTACACAGGATATCCCATTTGTAGATTGTACATTTGTAGATCTCCTAAGTCCAGTCCTTGTTGCAAGAGTCATCAGTAGCCAATAGCATGTGTTGGGTGACTTGGCCATAAATGTCTCTTTCTACTATAGTGAATTCAGTTTATGCAAATGTGACAAGCTAAAGATCACAGGAGTGTGAAGCTGAGTCAACAAATGGTCTGATAGTAACCAAAGCTTCTTCTTGTGAACACTGACTAGTAGTGCATACTACTGCAAATTATCACTGAGGCCGAATCCTTAACTATTGGAGCTGGGAAGTGCTTTGCTTTAACGTATGCAATATTGTGGTGTATTCTGATGCAATGCAGATTCACCCTCAGAGGATTTCCTAATCTGTTTTTTGATAGTTGCTACAAGTATTACTTTTATTATGTTTTATTTTTTCCGTAGATTGGGCCAGATTCTGATCTGTGTTGCGTAAACTAAGCGCATTTCTATTCATGTCAGAATTTTTCTTTGGTTAATTTCCAGTTAGAGTGCACTAAAATATTATGGTAATAGGCAGGCTAATAAGGAATCGTATAGTTAAACTGATAAATTCCCAGTGCTCAGAATCAGGCCCATGGGGCTCAATTATGACTCCTAAAAGGCTGAACCACATTGGGAAGGGGGAAGAGGTGCCTTGGTTGAGTGGCATTGCCTGGAGGCATTTTGTCTTTGTAAGGCATAATGCCTCTGGGGAAACTGGGGGCATCACATTGAGCATTGGGACTCAATGCACCTTGAAAAAAGTCTAGACGGTGCTTTGTCCATTGTGGGTCTATGGTTGACACCGTGGTTGTGGGAACATGTTCTCTAGGGCTAGACAGCACCATGAACTGTCTTTCCTCATGGCCTTCTGGTCACAGAGAGGTGAATTATGGCTGTTTCTTGTCTGATTGTGCTTTTGGGACAGAGAAGATGACTTCCAGTCTCTTGCCCTGCCCCAATATCCATGCCCTGCTGGAACAGTTCCAGTTCTGTGCTTGGAAAACTGCACATTTGTATCATGCTTTTAGTGAATGCTAGATCTTACTAAAAATTACTTTTACCACAGGCTGATATGGTTTAAAAAACAAAACAACAAAACAAACAAAAAAAAAAAATATCTGGGGAGTTCTCTTCCTGTGTAAAAGTTATCTATACAGTTTGCCCTGCACAAGCCCTTGTTTCTACTTACTGGAACTCAGTGGGTTTTTGATTTATTGAAATTATGAAAACAATAAGAACTTTGTTCATGGATATATGCATATGTGTATAAACCTTTTCTCACACACATGGGCACGCAGGTATGTCTTTTCCCTCTTTATTTGTGAAATACTAAGAAGTGAAAATAGTGTTACTAAACCTCATAGTGATTAGAAGTATCAAAGTATTACAGACAATTGAAAAAATAAAAACTTGTGTATTTTGACATTTAAATGTAATCTGCTACTGTTTGACATAGAGATATTAGCACTTTTGAAAAATGTATCTTTGTAGCAGAGGATATTAGCATGTAGTTTAAGAAATTCCTTTTTGTATTTATATTCTTAAATTCTGTTTTGTAATTTTCACTCTATAAGCAATCTTGTAAGCACCTTGTGTAATGAAAACAAGCAGAATTAGAAGTCAAATGTGAAAATAGAATTTAAATGAAATGAAAACATTAGGACTTAACTGTCTATTTTATAATAGTTATTGTGAATTTGTACAGTGTTTCAGTTTATAGTTCTGCAAACTGGCCCATTTAAAAACATGCTGTTTGTATTTCATATCAATTGGATGTGCTACTTGCAAACACTATTTTGAAATAAAGATCTTTATTTTGAAACTTTGGGGTATCATTGTCTTCTAGTCTTGCCTTGTTACTCCTCTGAAGAATAATTTAATGTCCTTGTGTGTTTTTTTTCTTCTTCATTAATAATTCCGAAAGGTGTTGGCCTTTGGGTGATTTGCACAGAGGGTGAACCCGTGTACAAGTTGTCTTGGAGGTGGAGCTGAGCCAGTTCAGGCACTAGAAGCTGTGCTAGCATGAACCTCCAGCAGTAAAAAAGTTTTTCATTAAGAGGGCGAATTCATTCCTTGGTGAAATTGGATTAATTAGGTGAAATTCCAGTAATGATTAAATTTTATCAAAATTAAAATTATTTTAATACATCCACAGCAAATCTTCAGTTTACTAAAAACAAGCTGAACCAAGAGTGTAATTGGCTCTTAGTATTCATAGTATTTTTTTTCATGTTGGCCTAAGCTAAGTGTGAACATCCTTACACTACCTTAAAACTGCAGAAACTGCATGTCTACAGTCTTTTACACTAATTTTTCTACATCTA
This sequence comes from Monarcha castaneiventris obscurior, assembly GCA_026261815.1. Lineage (NCBI taxonomy): Eukaryota > Metazoa > Chordata > Aves > Passeriformes > Monarchidae > Monarcha > Monarcha castaneiventris. The sequence continues at coordinate 2,732,791 of JAMPIT010000482.1, forward strand.
TATCCCCACAGAGGGTAAAAAAATTGCTTCTCTGGCTATTACAGAGGAAAGGTGATAAAACTGGCAGAAACTGTGTTTGAGTGGGTATCATGAAGTCTTGCACTGAGACTGTGCATGAAAATAATTGTTTTAGTAAAAGAACTGATAAACACATAAACAAATAGTACCATTTGGCACCTATTTTAGTTGGTTTAACCAGTATTCATAATACATATTTCTAGAAAAAATGACTCCTGTGAAGAAGCATCAGGAACATTCAGGAGCTTTCGGATTGAATAATGGCTCTATTTCAGCCATAGTCCTCATGTTAAAAACTGTTTGTTGACTTTGATGAATCACTGATTTTATAATACTCTAAATGAGAAACTTTTCTGAGCTCTTCACATATTTAGGTTTTTTCACATTATCTTAATTGTTGCAATATTTGATGCATGTTCTTAGAGAGCAGTGCCAATTGTATTGATGTATTTCCATGATAAAGCTCTTATTGTCTCCAGTCTTCTAACTTTCTAAAAGGCAACAGATAGATCATAGAATGAATCATGTATCTGAAATCTTACTCTTGGCCCCAAAATTAAGTTAAACAGATTATTAAAATATTACAGATATATCACCCTAGTGTCTTGTCTTAGTCTTTAATTGAGTGCATACACCATGTACTGGAAAATTCCATGTGGTGTTGATGATGACAGTAGTAGCTCTAGAATCCTATGGACATTAACCTTACTTTTTTCCTTACCTTTCAAACCTTTTGCCAGTTCTTAGCACTTCCAAAGAAAGCAGGGAGACCTTAATTCAATTTTAACATTGAAAGAAGTTCAGTAAAAATAATACTCTGCACTCACTTCTAAGATGCACTTGTTGAGTGTGCTCAGTGCACTTGAAGTGAAGTTAATTGCTTGTACAAAGTTTAGCCTTCTCTTAAACACTTGCTTATGCTATTTACCAGTGATTTGGTGCTAGTGTCATAAAAGGATGGGTTTTCTCTCCCATAAAAATCTTTAATATGATGGGCTATTTCTGGTATAGTTAGAAAGAAAATGTTTTCTGAATTACCATTCTGCCAAACAGGCGGGTGTTGAATTTGATTAGATGTTCTTAATGTTTTTATGGGTTTTAATCAAAGGTTCATAGAATGGCTTGGGTTGGGAGGGACCTTAAGCACCATATGGTTCCAACCCGTTTGCCATGGGCAGGGACAATTTCAAGTAGATCAGGTAGCTCAGAGCCCCATCCAACCTGGCTTTGAAGACTTCCAGGGATGGGGCATCCACAACTTCTCTGGACAACCTCTTCTAGTGCCTCATCACCCTCACACTGGAAATTGCTTCCCAGTATCTAATCTAAACCTCCCTTCTTTCAGCTTAAAGCCATTCTCCCTTGTCCTATCACTACATGACCTTTTTCCTTTTAGGCTCCCTTCAGGTAACTGGAAGGCTGCAGTTAGGCCACCCAAAAGGTCTTTTTTCCAGGCTGAACAATTCCAATTCTCCTATCAGTTCACCACACTTAATAAAACACTGCGTACAATCCTGTTTGCTTATTTTATGTATGCATATTATAGCAATTGTTAGTACATTACCATTCAGTACTCATAAAAATGGAATGTAAGATGAAAGGCTGTATAATACCTTTTATACATTTAATAGTACCTTACTGATTTTTATTCAGGTATGCGTATGCTATTTTAACTGACAAAATACTCCACTATAATTGGGGCTCTTTATATCATCTCAGTAGGGTATGTAATTGGTGCCCAAGCACTACACAATTCCTCTTCAATCACTGATGTAGGATTCAGAAATTTGTCTCATCTTCAAGTTGCACAAAGTGACCACACTGTGAATATGCTGTACTCCACTATGTTTCATGTTACAATCCTACTTTTTTAGGCACCAGATTCACAGTGCCTACCTTTGTTTCCTTAGCTTTATCACAAGGTAGTATGTTTGGTTTTGTTTTGCTTTTAAATTTTGGTTCAAAGAGAACTGAAAGGATCTTCATTATGGAGGTCTGGGACAATACCAAGGTACATGTTGCATTGTAAGTTATTTCTTCATCTTTTCCATGTTCTCTGCTATATGCAACTTCCAGTCAAAGAGTCTTGTAAAAGTGATGTCTTTGGAACTTTGAACTTAGCATCTAAATAACTGAAGCTCTACAATGTTGAAATATTTGAAAATGAAAATGTATTGATCATGTCTTTCTTGCTCAAATAAAGCACCAGAAGTTCTATCAAGATGGATTCTGCAGAATCTTGCAAACTGACAACCTTCAAAATAGTTCTGCTTACAAGAATAAAACTAGCACATTCACGTCAAATTAGCACATTTTACTTTAGCATATATAAACAAATATATGTGTGTATATATATGTGTGTGTGTGTGCGTATATATATATATATATATACACATATATACGCGCCAGTTTTTTGATTCTGAGCTACTTTCAGTTACTGAGGACTAATAAGAACAAGCTGGGAAGAATAAAGGTATTAAACAATGTGGATCTCCTTTCCTCCCTAGGAAATGAAACTGCATGTATCAGTTTCTTCTTGTGAGGAGGAGACACCTTGCTTACATATTTAATGTAGACTAACAGCAGTGGCTTAGAATCCACAATAACTTCAAGGTCATCAGAAGTAGCATGTGAAGGATAAAGGGTAATACGTTGCAAGGATCCCACTACTCTTGACAACTGCTGTCTCTGCCTCAATAATCTGCTTTGCAACTACCAAGCTTTCATGGGGTTGTTTAAGAAAATTAAGGTATCCATGACTGAAATTTTATATTCACGCTTGTTTCTTCAGTAAAGAAGAAAGAGTAATTAGACATATTTACACAATTGCATTTTAGTAAACTATTATGTCAGCTTAACTGTAACACATATTCTGGTTAAAGTACATTAAACAGCAATCCAGAAGTAATTTAGCTGCTGAAGGCATTATTTTCTATCTAATTATTTGCAAATTAATGAATAAAATTAAATTCCAATCACTGAAAAAATGAAGCAATGGTGAGAATCAGAACTACAGATTAGTTAAAGCTATGCAATGCATAACAGAATTAAAGCCGCCTTTTATTCAAATTCAATGCTTAAAAAAGAACAAATCCATCATCTTGAAATTTGACTTGTAGCTTGACATTAAAAATAATATGAGTAGAATTTTCAGTGGGGTAAGCACAAAACTAGTTCAAGTAGTGTCACTCTCAATTAATGTACTCAGGTGGTGTGCCCATTAAAATTCCCACTTGTGGGTTCAGCTCTCTATGCAAATGGGGTCATTACCTGGAGAATTTAATTGGGTATGACACTGGGAGTAGAAATTTTCCTTTCAAAATAAACCTTCTTGCACACATTTTCACTAGAAATTTGATTGTTACGTATACTTCATATTGTTTGGCTCTATAAATATTTACCAAAATTGAGACTGTCCTCACTTACTTATTCTTTTACAGGTGATTCATAATGCATCAAAATGATTTTTATATTGTTCCATGTATTGCATATGCAAGTCTTGTTACAAAAATCTGTGGTGAAAATCTATTTTTTGGTGTTAAAATGGTATTTTTACATGTATCACATCCTTTTGAAGCTGGTAACATCTGAAAGCTCAACCATAATATTTTTGTAGTATATGGACTTGTAAATGAAAAAAAGGTTATTTCATACTGAATTCCTATCTTACACTTTGTTTGGAAAGGACAAAATTATATTGTGTTTCTGAGTAATATTTACTCCCAACTTTTCTGGACATTACTTTGTATAATCACTTATATAAATAAGGCTAATACTGAAAGTTATTCATCCCGAAATGTGCATACAAATCTTGTGGAAACAGAGAAGTACATCATTGGAAGAAACTTCTAGAGAACTTTGAGTTCAGCAGTCTAAGTTGAAACGGTGTCCAAAAACATGTTCTTGGAAACCTCTGATGAAGGGAGTTTTGGACACTAGAGATTGTTCTCACTAGTGTGAGACAGTAGAGTCTTACAGGTAGAAAGCTTTTTTCTTTCATCCCACTTAATCTTATTTTCATTTCTTCAAATAAAACTGAGGTACCCATGTTCTATTCCCAGTGGATGTGTAGAACAATCACCATTCTCTTGTCATAACCTTTCCTATATTAACCTTTCATATACGTTGTATGCCCCTGCCTAGTATCTCTTGCGTAGTCCAATCAAGTCAAGCCTCAACTTGTTGTTTTCAGTGCAACATTCATTCTGGGCATTATAAACTATATGAGCTGTGCTTCTCATTTCAAACTATGACAAGACTGAGGGAGCAACTCATGAAGGATTTTTTTTTTCTGTTAATAAGAAGCACAGATGTTGGAAAAGGTATTGAGGTAAGAGATGCATTCATGTCCATAATATGCATGGATTTCTGTGGCATGGAAGTTGACAGTATTTCACTTGCACGTTAACTTCTGTAAAGGAAATGGCCCCAAGAATCAGTATTATGATCATCTACATAATCCCTTGAAAGATTTCCATGGATTTGCAGAACACTTTTTAAAATTTCCAGGATGGAGACCTGCAAGTGTTGTATTAGCAGACAAACTGAGAAAATGAATTGACCATGTCATTAAAGTTTTCTAAGTTTGTTACTTCTGTATTTTCACTCCATCTCAGCTTTCAGCTTGCCAGTCTTTTGGGCACTTGGTTTACTAATCCAGCATCCTCTGTGTTTTCACTGAAACTTCCTGTCCAGTTCTGTTGGGTCTCATTGCTTCTTTGATGCTTAATACATATTTATGAAGGGAAAAAAAACCTACTGAAGGGTGACGTTTTTTTCTTATTGAACTTACCTGTAACCTTGTAGTAGCCTTGCAATATGTTTTTAAGATCATGGGTGAGAGTGGATTTTAACATAAACATACTGTGTTTCAAAAGGTTAGTGCTCCCTTACTACTCTTCATGTTCAAAAATGGTAATTGGAATCATTTTATTCACAGAGAAAATACAATTTTCAGTGTAGTTTTATGGAAAATACTTCTCAATTATTATTCACTAATGAGAATAAAAGTTTTATAAAAATAATTATGTAGCCATAATATACCTGAGTTCTTAACACTTGATTTAGGACTTATATGACATCCTGATTTGCAATATTGTTCTTTAATATGTACAGGTGATGTAGACTGAAACCAAGTAACTGATAGGTCTCAAAACAGTAGTTGTCAAATGAAAACATGTTAAAAAGGTCATTTTAGAGAGGTTCTGAGGAAACTGGTACTGTGCCTGCCACTCTTCAACATTTTAACCAATGATCTGGGAACATTTCTAGCAGAATTTGTAGATGAATCAATAGTTGATGGAACAGTAAATTAAATACGTATCGTTACAAGGTGCTTTTTTAGAGCAATCTGAACCTGATAGGATGGATCTCTTCTGAGAAAATGTTTTTCCATGCTATGAAGGGGAAAGGAAATATTCAGAATTTACTTCATATAAAAAAGATTAATTTTAAATAATTTGAAAAGACTTGAGGATCATGGTGAAGAAGGTACTGAACAAGGAGTTTCAGCTGAAATCCTGCAGCCTTTCATGGTGACCTTTCAATATTTCAGTGAATAATGCAGTGAGTGGAAGCAAGGAAGAGTGAGTGTGCTAAGGAAATCAGTTTCAGAACATGCTTTCAGTCCTTCACAATTTGAAAAACAGAAAGTTCAAAACATAACATCAGAAATTACTTACAGATAGAAAATCACTTTAAAAAGAGAGAATTCCAGAGCTTATTCTACTCAAGTTTATCCAGCAGAAGACTGAGCTGTGACTTCATCACACTGTACTGGTATCTTCATAGGCACAAATTACAGCTCTTTGAAACATTTCTTATTTGCCAGAGAGATACAGAAAGAACTAAACTGTAAAGCCGAATAAAAATTTATGTCCAATCTCCCACTTGAATGTGGCTGTGAAGATAGTAATGAGTTGAACAAACCATCAAACCCAGCATTTGAACCCACCTCCTGGTAGTCTTGGTCCAAAACTGATGCTTTTCACAGAGATACCTTTCAAAGGCTGTGTGAGTATATGAATACATATATGTATAGCCTATACAGAGAAAAAAATGTCAATAAATGCTGAACTGGACAGAGTTTTACTTCCTTTCATCTTAGAGGGGTTAGATGAGATGATACAGTACTACCTCATGGATTTGTCTAGCGGCAGGAATAGATTACCCTAACTGTGTGAATGGGGTTTGTAGCATTCTTACTTTTGTCAAACATTAAAATAAAAGACATAATTTTTTTACCACAGCAGGATCTCCATAACACAAATATGTATGTCCTCTCTCACAGTAGTTGTCTGGGATAATATGTGGTCACAGATGATTCCCATACCAACATTCAAATATGGTGAATGTAGGTTATAGTTCTGGACTAATAATTCAAATAAAGATTAATTTCTATTTCAAAAATGTAAAACACATTAGATGTTAATTTCAAGGGTAAAATGAAATTGAAGTCCCTAAGAAAATGCCTTAAATTGGATGAATTACCTGTAAAACAAACATCATAGATAAAAAGTGAATTTGCTTAATATAAAAAAAAGTTAATAAAATGGGCTGTGAAAGGAAGATAAGCAGCAGTGTTAAGATAAATAGTTCGCTTGTAGTGAAATAAAGCATGAAAGTTCATCTATGATATAGAAGTTTATGGGAAACTTACAAGACAAATTGCATTCCAGTGTATTAAACAAAGGACCAATGGGATCTGTGTGTTGTGAGCTGCCAGTAGGCTCATCATAGCCATTACAAATCTACTTTGAAATGTTAAAAGAGCCAAAATACAGAGCTAGAAGGTCCAATTCCTCTGGGCTGAGAAAAGGAAGTGGATACTGACTGTTCTTTGTACACTATCCTTCCAAACCTTGCAATGCAGGAAATTATAGAGCAGGTGGAGAGGTCAGACGTGTGTAGAGACTTTACTGCATATTTCACTTCCCTGCTCCTTAGTTAGAGGTTAATAAAATGCTGTGTTACATTGATTCAGCTATAATTTTGCATTCCCCTACTCCAGGAGAAATTTAGCTCGCAAACTATACCATTAGGTTTATTTATTTATTTATTTCCCTTAGGCTTCCTTGGTCCTGTGTTATTCTTAAGGGAGACAAATGATAAAATGAAAATTGACCCCTATGGAAATCATTAGTAGTTTGTACGACTGTATTATGTGACAAGGTGATTTCTCCAATGACCACATAAATTTTACCCTTTTCTTTTCTTGCTTTCCAGAGAGAAAAGGGTTTAATAATCTACTGTGATGTATATGCTTGCATGTATGTTTATCCATTTTCTTACTCCCTACTAAGAACTTTTAAGCCTTTTGGTCTCGTTTAAATGAAATGAAAAGTGAGAGCAATTTAAAAAAGCCAAACACAAACAAAGGAGATTGATCTTATTCTTACCCCAGTGAGAGGACACTGGCAGAATTTGGTTAGTTCCTGTAAGCTGTCAGGGAATCCACAGAAGGGAGACTTACTAAAAATGTTTAATAGTGGAAAAATTTACAGTTGAAGTTCACATTTTATTAAATGCATGGAAATCAAGCTGAGAAACTGAAATCACACAAATGAAAATTGATTCTTCTACTCGTGGAACTAGCTCTTCTGTGTGGTTTAAGCTTGACTCTCATACATATGAATAGTTTAAATTACTTTCAGAATAAATCCTACTTCTTTGTCTCCTGTTTTGTAAGGTTTACTTTCAGAAAACTTATGGTATTCCCCTTTAATGATTATGGGTTTCCCCCCCTTTAATTATTTAGTGTTTTCCCCTCTCCCCCGCAAATAGCTTTCTAAATCCATTGCTCCAAGGAAGTCTTGAGGAAGAAAACAAGAAATGACTGCAAAAATAATTTGTTAGTAGCCAAGAATGAAAAGACTGAAGGAGTGAAAAATAAAGGGTTGTTATTAATGTATTTGCTTATTTCCTTTTTACCAATACCAGTTTTTGACTCAAGACTAAATATTAAAAATTTTTTATCCACATAACATGCTGAAGCAAGTTTTTGAAATAAATATTTCCTAATTAAAACAATAAATAATATACTGCATAATTGTACTCCAAGTTAGCATTAATAAAGTATGTGTAATTTTTACAAGTAGAAGTATCTCTGTGGTTGTCATATTTTACTGTACACATAGCTTGATTGTTTCAGAGTAGACATCTGCCAGAAACATTTCAGTTTAGCATGATGAATTTACTGTAACCCTGTCAAGAATTACATAGCAATGCCAAAGTATCGCTTTGAATATAGGTTGAAAAACAGAAATAAGTGTGTTGAGGAAGGTTTTCAAATTCTCTCAGAATCCAGTCATTACTGCTGTTATGGCCAGGCACATAGGAATGCTGCTGCTCCATGGGGGATTCCTGGGAAGTGAACATTACTTACTTAATCAGGGTAGTGAAAGGCAAAGTCGTGTTGACTGTAGGTGCCCTGCGTAGGTTATCAGCATCCCAGCGAGGACGCTGCCGCACAAAGGGCAGGCAATTTGCACAAAAGTGTAAGGGCTTTTTGAGGCCTTTTTTTAAAATTAAAATGGGAAGGGCACGAGTGTTTGCAATATCCTCTGTGCTGATTGTACTTCAGAAGTTTGATTTTTACTAATTATGTATGAAACGCTCTATCCAGTACTGCTTGGGTTAATATGCTTGTTGAAATCTTATGTCTGAATGATTTGGGCCAAATTTGAGCACAGATAAACAATAGAAGAGACAATAAAGAAAAGTACATGTCCTCTGGAGGCTTAATGGTAATTCTCTAGGATCCTGACATTTCAAGAAATAGTCTATCAGGAAAGGTAAGTACTCCTGCATCTTTGATAAAAGATCCTTTTGTGTCTTATGTGGTTTAAATAAATGTAGGATATCTCACTTTTTTCTCAGATCTTTTTGTATTTTCAATAGAGGCCAAAGGTATTCTAGCATATTTCAAATAGAAGCTAAGATATGATCCTGGGATGTTCTCAAGCACCATATTTGTATATTTTATAAAACTATTATTTATGAAAGAGAATTATAAATCTGCATCTGCACAGGCCTACTGTCTGCCTACCTGTATGAATATTACTATAACCCTCAGGTAAATCCTGGAATTAACTGTATCATATCAATACATAGTCTTCTTCAATGGACTTTTAAACCCTAGACAGCAGAACTAATTGTTCATATGTAGATATAATTAGTGTAAATTATTATTTCCTGACATTAATATACTAAACAGCAGACATGCATTGTTTGCTCTGTTATCATTTTCTATTGTTAAGGTGATTTTAAACACCATGTATAAAGGTCGGGCAGAAGTATAGCAAGGGGTCCTTCTGTCTTTGTTGATACATATAAAAAAACTTCACCACTGAAACTAATATTAAATGAAGGATTCTGCATTTCCCTCTTACCTTTCCCTTCCTAGAATTGTGCCTCAGAGTTCTAGGACAGATGGAGCCAGGCAGTTTGAGAGCAAAAAAAACCAAGACCAAAGTTAAACCAAAACGAAAACCTCCTGAGAGGCCTGGAAAACTGGAAAGCATGTTCAAAAACAGCCAAAGGGAGAATTTCTTTGTTCTTTTGACGAGCTTTGGTGAGGTATGTGGGAAAGCGCCTGTCTGTGAACTTTCCTTTCAATAACTATAATCACTGTATTTATGTCTATAAAATATATTGCTATGTGACTATAAATGTTAATATTTGTACATGCACATGAGTTCCTCTCTAACTAAATATTCTTGCTTGGATTGCTTATGGCTCACATCCTACTCTGCCTTGCTCCTGTGAATTACCAGCCCAATATGCTGACGGACTGACAAGACACCCTCTTCTGCTACAGCTGAATTAGGGCTGATGCGCATTACCCACAGTGCTGCCTGACAAATTGAATCATCTGCTCTAAGTGATTTTGCCTGTTTCAGAGTACTGGGAAACTCAAAGGGCATCAAGTCAAATTACACATTGATTGCTGTTTGCCCTGTAGCTTTTGCACACAGAAGGAATCACATACAACACTTAGAAGATTAGTGGAGACTGCATCAAGGGAATATCCCATGTAAGCATGTGCAAGTTGGACTTCTCTGGTTGGTAGTAGCATTGCAAGCCTAGCCATCCAGGAAAGAGCAAAATTTATGCTAATGTGTGCTTCCCAGTTGACACAGATATAGACTTCGTCATCCTTCCTGCAGAGCTTCAAATTCCCAGCTGAGCTGTACCATAACTCACGTTTGGTTTGGGGTTATTTTTCCTTCATCAAATAAATAAAATGTCAGAATATCATAATTAGAATTATGTCTAGATTTTTTTAATGTAGAAAAATCCATATGTAGTAATGTTAATTAACTACTCTATAGTAGAATATCTTCAACAACAGAGATCACTGATCTGTGACTCTATAATCTACAACTATCCAGATTTTGGGCGACAGACTAGATGGATGCCTGAGAACACAACTTTTATTTTCAATATTTTCTTCGGAACTGAGAGATTCATGCTTCCTTAAAAAGCTGTAGCAAAAATCATTTTAAAGAAAAAGTCAAGATTTTTATCTGAAAGGAGGTTGTATCCAGGTGGGGTTTGGCCTTTTCTGCCAGACAACAAGCGATAGGACAAGAGGACATGGTCTTAAGCTGTGCCAGGGGTGGTTTAGGTTGGACATTAGAAAGAAATCCTTCACAGAAAGGGTGATTAGATACTGGAATGGGCTGCCCACCATCCCTGGAGATGTTCAGGGAAAGATTGGACGTGGCACTCAGTGCCATGGTCTAGTGGACGTGGTGTTCTCAAAGTCTTTTTCAATCTAGAAAAAGTCTGTGTCTCTGTGAACTGCTTATTGCAATAGCTGACATTTAAAAGATGATACAAGATACTATACAAATTGCAGGGATATACCAGGCATCTGCACAAAGACTTATTTCATTTCATTGGCAATGTTTGCACTAGCTGGGGCCTCTTCTTTCTCCTTCTTACGCTGACAAGCAAACTTTGCACAAACTCATAGAATCATCATGGCTGGAAGAGACCTCTAGGATCACCCAGTCCAACCGTCCACCCAACACTATCACTGTAACCCCTAAACCACTGACCAGCATCACCCAGTGCCAGATCCAGATGTCTCTTGAACATGATAAACTCACAGCTTCTCAGAGATGTGTTAAAAATATTGTGAGATAATAAGCCTCTGTGTATCTTAGTTTATTTATTTATAATTCATATAGAGTAGGATAAAGTTCAGCATGGATCTCTGTGTTTCAGCTTTTCTGAAAGGTCTTCCAAGTAATTTAGTCCACTAAATGACCATGAAGATTTCTGATTTCTCTCTGTTGCTGTGAAAATTTCTCAATTGTTCCAGTTCTCTTACAGTTAGCTATTAAAAGCACAAACACAATTTCTCTAAAATTTAGTTTCTATTTTTGAGAAACCAGTCACTTGATTTCTATTCTTGTTTTTCTCTCTTACAGTCATAGAAATAGATATGATATGTAAACATATCACAAAAATGTGTTCTATCACTACTTCTATGAACTGAGGCCTATCAATGAGAGGTGAGAACAAATGAAACTGAGGGATTAATATTGTTGTATGTGTAGAAAATTCAGGGTTGTTTCCTGTCACATTCTATATTTTGAACAGATCCTTAAGTTCTTTCACCTAATGTGTACTACTCTGTCATGATCAACACTTTAGGAAGAATTTGCTGCTCAGAACTCTTCATAATACAGTTTCAGTTTGTTTGCTTAGGCTGAAAGACTTTTTGTCTGGGTTGTTGTTTCAGTGAATTCCTTACAAAAAAAAGCAAAGAAAACTTTCATTTTTAGTAGCTTTCTTCACCAGATATGAAAGTGGTTTGGATTCAAGGACTGATAGTCTTTTGACTTGACTTAAAAATCTACTGTATCTGCTATTTGAGGTCAAATGTCTCAGTAAAACCTTCCACAAAAGTGACTCGTTAACTTGTACTTTTATCAGGTCCCTCCTGCAATTTTTTTTTTTTTTTCCTCCAGCTTTCTTGATTTCAGAAATGACAATGATGGTGTTTGAGATTTCTGGGAATTTCTGCATTGTGATGGAAGTTGTGAACAGAGGTGGTTTTTTTCTAGTTCTGCTTCTGGGCTGCCTCTGATCTTTGTAATGTACAGTGCAATGCTGTCTTCCCTAGACATTTCCCTTAACATTTTCTTAACTTGCTCTTCTATTCCTTGTAGCTTGTGGAGCTATGTAAAGGAATCATTCACAATAGTAGCTAAATTGCAGAAAAACATTTCTAGAGGATTCAACATAAATGAATAATTATGAACATTTGTCTTTTTTTTAAGCTCAAAATGAGGAGAAGTGAAGGTCCCACAAGCCTTTAAAAAGCCCTCCACCTTGTCCTGTCAAGCCAAAAAACTTGTACCCCTTATAAATGCAGCATTTTTCTAGTTCTATAGAAACTACTTTGCTTAGGACTATATTAAAGTCAGAATAAGTAAACAAAAAGACTGTAAGTATAAGTAACAAGTGTAAGTAAACAAAAAAAACTGGATGAAAGCCACATGTTTGTACATAAACACACATTTTAAAAACTCGAACACCTTTACTTTCCTCCCCCCATCCCTGCATGCACCAGCAAATCACCACCCTTAGTAGAAAGCAATATATAGCAGGAGTAAAATTCTCTTCTTGGGGAAAAAAATATTTAATTTTTGAATAAATATCCAATTGTGGGGGGTTTAATCTGTTTTTCAGTAATTGGTACTATGTGAATTGTTGAATTTGGTCCTCTTGATTTAAATTTTTTGGAGTTTACTCCCTGCCTCAAATCACAGTTGTGGGTACTGGAGCTCCTGTGGGCCAGACAACCCGCCTCCTCATGGGGCTTGCAGCATTCATCCTACCAGCTGGCACTGAGAGAAAACCTACTGCTTCTTATCTGCCTCCCCTTTTGGCTTCCCTGGTATACAAGCTTGTAAATATTTATTTTTTATGTTGCTTTGATTTCTTGTTATAGCTACTTTGGGCTTGAACCAGTGTTCAGTAGCAAAGAAAGAAAGAGATATTCAAAGAGGTTATTACATAGATAATATTTCATCTTGAAAATAACCAGTGCTCATCCTGAAGTATTTGAATCCTGTGCTTGAGGCCACAAAAGACCTTGCAGAAGCAGCTTATGCTCCTACATCTGTGTTCAGGGCTGTCCCTATAATCTTGATCATAAATTGTTCACTTTGTTTTCTGGTTAATACCAAGTGTTTCCTACTTACCATGAAATTATTAAAATCTTAAACTAAACCTGCAACACTTTTTGCTGTTTCTTTTTCTATAGTGTTGTGTTTATATATTAGACTGTCTCAATTTGGTAGGACCAAATGGACTGCTACTTCAAGAAGCATTTTTAACCTGCTGCCTGGTGTTTTGTTATGCCTCAAGATGAAGATTTATGTTGTAGAATTACTATAAGAGGCAGCCAAACTACAAATCCATGAAAAACTGTCAAACTGTCCCAGCTCTCCTTTTATTTTACTGGTGAATTTAACAGAAATATTTCTGCTATTTTGAAACCAGACAGTTACAACACTTTTACTTGGGGAAGCCAAATACACCTTTCCCCATAATTTGAAAAGCATATTTTCCCACAGATGGTTCAACAGTGATTTCAGGTTCGCTTTTTCCAGTGTACCTTTGCTGTGTCTTTATCTTAGTTGTCTTTATTTATTTATTTTTCTTTTCCATTTATTACACTGTCTTTAGACCTTTTTCATGGTTGTTCATGACAGTCTCCTGTCTTTGCACAGAGCTTCTGCCCTTATTCTTTTCATCACATCATGGCCAGTCAGCCAGTCTTTCAGAGAGAAGTTTACTGGGACTTGGGTATTTTTCCAGTTAAAGGACAAAACTGTTCTTCCTGCAACACATATTTCAACAATGAGTAAAGTGAAGGATTGTAGTCAACAGTAAATAAAAACACATGGTTTCCTGCAGCTGGAGTCTTAGTCTTGCATTAGGCTTCCCACAGCCAGAGTTGCAAGAGGCAGCTTTTCAACACTGCTGGTACTGCAGTCCGTGGTTTTGCAATTGCAAAACTCTCATTTTGGCTAAATTTGAGTTTATGGCTGTCATCACAAAACTACCAAAAGAGTAGTTTGCTACTATTTTGCTGCATTTCCTTTTGGAATTACTGCTGGGAAATCAGTGAAGGCCAGTCTGGTTATTTTATAGGAAATGCAGTTTCTGTACTGAAGGTTGAAAACTGCTCAGCTTTATTTAGCAGCACTGCTCTCCATTTAACTAGACCTTCCATCCCCCTGTCCTGGGGTATCTTCCTTTCCGAAATTAGCAGAGTTCTCTAATAGTGAAGTTATACAGCTTGTAAAAAATATGTTAATCTTGTTGTTTTAACAGCTGCATGTGTTAGTGTTCACTTACTATGTTGCTCTTGCAGAAAGTGCCATAATCTTAAACCCTCATCTGAAAATGTTATGAGCCTGTCACTTTTTTCTCTCTTGATTCACATTTCAAAGAGATTTGGTTCTTTTTATCATCCTGTCTGCATTCCCATTACAATTTTACATTATGATATTGAAGCAGTCTTTGATCGTTTTGTAGTTTGCGTAGGTCCTTGTGTAATATGTTCACTTGCTTGTCTAGTAGCATGTTCACTTGCTTGTCTAGAAGGCTGCATGTCAGTGACACAACCTGCACAAGCCTAATCTCATCTGCCTCAGTTTTCTGAATGGCTGCTGTATTTTGTCTGATGTCCTATATAAATTGTCTGAGTGTTTTGCTGAACAAAACTCTTTCGATAATTAATATATTATTCACTGGGGATTTTTATAAATAAATTTCCTCCACCCTTCCCTAGCTTTCTGAATAAAAAGAATTGGATACGCAGAGAGTACAATCACTACATTTTCCTATTTTTTCCCACCCCGTACACTGATATGATTTTGCTACAGTGATAGAAAAATTAGTGTTTGTTATGCTGCTGACAGTTAGCATATGATAGTGAAAATTACTGTTGTCAGTAATATTCAGCCTCTTTAAGCACTTGTGTTAAGTTTTGGCATCTTTGTATCTTAGAGATCATATGAAACAGAAAGCATGCTTGCTATATTGGTAGGGGTCAATTACACTTAAGTTATAAGTTTGACTGAAATGAAGAAGGCTAATGAGTGAGGAACAAGTGTGAGTGTGACAGAATCTTTTTCATTGTGTTTATGGGCAAATGCCACACACTGTCTCCCCCTTACACCCATTCCACTGAGTTTTGGAGGTTGTTGACTTGTAAAGTTTTTTTCTGATAACACAGAATAATGATTTTGGGACTTTTTAAATGAGGAATATGTGTGAGGTGAATTTATGTGTATTTGCAGGTTTAATCCGGAGGAATTTAAGAGTAATATAAATAACCATTGCGTACTTCCGGGAAAATTTTATTTTACCTATTATATTTTTATTTTCCTTTTGGCTTTGTTTTTGGTTTTTTTGGTTTTGGTTTTGTTTTATGGTATTGCCTTACAGAATAAAGGGTAGGATTTCTGCTTGCTGTACTTGGGACTAGTGATGGGAAACGAGCAGACAGAAAAGTTCCTGTAGGGAGAGGAAGGGGAAGGAAAGGGACCTAAACTTTCATTTTGGCTGCATTCTGCATAGCCTGAAAGCCTCAGGGAAACTTCCAAGTGTTATGGTAGGTAGGCTACAGAGTACTGATCCAGTCTGAAGATAACCAAAGCACAGCTGAGGATGGGGAGTCTTGAAACTGATTAAAAGTAATCACAGCCCCGTGGCCTGAGGCATGCAGAAAACAGAACCATTAATGCTATCTGGGAATCCATATAATGTCCTACATAGCAATTGCCAGTAAAGGGAAAAAATAATTCTCTAACACTATTTCTTGAAGCCAGGGAATTTCTTCTTTCTGTGGGTACGCTGAGTGAGAGAATTATCCTGAAGTGGCTCGAGTTTCAGCCCTGATGCTGGTGGGGAGGTGAGGGCTCTGTTGCAGAGTGAGCATTCTATATCCAAGGGGTGCCTTGACTTTTTGAGTTTCTTAATTGACAATCCAACTTACATTCATCTTAATTTATAATCCAATAGAAGATATAGTGTGAGATACCAACATCTTATTTTGTGCTTGATATACTATAATATATAGAATAATAGTGGGAGGAAATTGCTGAAAAATAATTGCAATAAGATATTTCAATAATGACTTGTACAGAACCTGCTGTGAATACCCATATACTGTTGACTTCAGTAAGAATATCTACTGTAATAAACGCAATAGACCTCTATTTTCAGTTTAATGTAAAGATTTGTGTAAAAAAAAAAAGAGGTGAATTGCATTACTCAGTTGTCTCTCTTGAATTATCTTAACCATATGTGGTTGCTCTTAGAATTAAACAATTTATTATTTTCTGAAGAGCAGCTGGGGAACTGTTTAACATATAAAACTGAAAGCAATGTAATTACAAACAGAGGGGCAGAAGTAATATTGTGTAGTCACAGTTTAGAAACCAAGTCTCCATTAGCTTGCTTCAGCATTTATCTCAATGGGATGTTTTTGCCATAACATGTTTATTCCACCTGTTTGTAAACCTATAAACCTCTTCATTCATATTTCTTCCGTGATTTTTTCATTTCAAGATGGACCAGTTTCATTTTGCTTTAAATAAGTTACTTATTTTCATGTACACATAAAAATACATCAAATCACAAAGGAAGCTGAGAGCATTTGGAATAGAATTTAAGAAATGTAATAATTTTTAAAAAAAAGATATTTCAGGATTTGTTTTTAATTTCAGGACTTTTTTTAGGTTCGCATGTTTATGTATGCATTTTAAATTCTGAAGTTGTGTTAGTCCTTGTGAAAGATGTTTCAGTATTGGAATATGTAGGTGTGTATCCTCTGAATGCGTCCATGACTTCTGTGCTTGGTACACAAAGTAATTATGCGTGTGCTGGGTAATGATGCAACCATTGCCACTGGGTCTAATTGACCTACATAGATGCTGTATATAGTATCTGCCCATGCGTTTCTGAGGGTTATAATTATATTTTTTATCGTAGCTGACCATTGTTTTTAAAAAGAATGGTCATAGTTTTAGAAATCAGGGTATATTCTTAGCAGAAATAATTCTGTACAAGTGCCATAAATTGTTACTCTTTTGCATTATTTAGGGTAGCTCAGATAGAGTGCTTTGAACTAGATATTTTATTAAAAATACTGAATTTTCTTTATTTTTTCAATGTCGTACATTTTATAGCGCTTTCTTATTAATGCCTTTGTTTTAAAAATGGGGCAGAGAGACTCCTGATCTCAGCAAATATCTTACTGAGTATACTTTTGCTTTGGGGCAAGCACAACTTAATATTCATAAATCTTGAAATGCAGAGGCAAAACGTGAAGAGAATCAGTGTAGATTCTCAAGCAGTAGGTATTGGGGCTAAATATCTGATGTGAACAACTTATCAGAGGATTGGCAACATTATGAAAGTATCATGTAAGAGCCATGCTATTTCTAAGTTTCAAAAGAACTATGGAAAGCTCCCTAATACTAGTTGGCATTTCAATATAATATGCTTAAGAAGAAAATACCTCTTATAAACAGACCTCAACAGACTAACATAAAAGGAAACAATAAAGTAGAAACTAGTGCAATAAAATAAAAATAGTTATTTGTAATGGTGCCTGAAATCTGAAAATCAATTAAAGTTGTTTTTTAAATTGGCAGGCAAATAGTTCATATTATAAAAGACACACCAAATCAAGTGTTGCTTGTGTGGTTAAAAAAATGTTTATTTCTGATTGATGAAAAGGTCTCAATAGGTGCCTTTTTATGCAAGTAGTGCATATTATGCACTACTTGCTCCATGGCCATGTTAATATTAATAGTCATTGTGTCAATTTATGCTATGGATAAAATTTGAAGACAACTAGAATAGAAAATAGTTAATAACAAAAATCCACCCCTCCAAATGAAGCTCAGAGTTGTGCTAAAAATGATCCAAAAGGAAAGCAAGATTTGTTAGGAACTGAGGTCTGGAACAGATCAACAGCAAAAGTCAGTTCCTGTCAGCATACCTTTGGAAAAAGCATTCTGCCAGCAGTTCTCTCCCTTTGATACTAAGGGGAGTCAGCATTCTGGATTATATGGAAACAGGATTGGTATGGAGATGGTGGGGGCAGCCTGGACACAAAAGCCTGATCTAGAGTTGTGCATACATGACTTGAAGTGGGATTGCCTCAGCTGCTTCAGAGTCAGTGGGGTTCTGGTTGGAAAAGTTCTGTGGTTACCCTTAACTAACTCAGGGAATGTGAGATGTTTTTCAGAGCATGATGTGTGTCCCCTTCTATGTTTGATTCAGAGAAAATACGTATTGCTTCCAAGTCATTTATGAGGCACCTGTCCTGCAAGCCTATTTGCAGGCACAGAATCCTGCTTCTTTAGCACAGTTCATGCCTGGGAACATCCACATTTAATGGCCTATGTCAACCAGGCATTTTTTCATCCTAATTTTAAAGAATTCTATTGAAGATGAACAGGAAGGAACAGAATCCATCTTTCTCAGCTGTGATGGTTTTGCAGGTCTAGCTGCATTAAAAAGCATTAAAACTTTCTTTTTTTTTTCCTTACTGAAGTTAGCAGATCCCGCTCAGAATGCTCAAAAGGACTGGCTCTGTGGAATAAAACCATGCTATTATTACTCAGAAATTGTACCACTTCAGGATAGAAGAGAAAAAAAGACTTGAGAAGTGCAGGACTACTCCATTTTTCCTGTGGCTCACTGATGTTAGCCAGTGTAGTTTGTCAAATTCCTATTCCTTTGGTCATCACTAGTGATATTTTATAGAATGTATGGCTTTAATTTCTTTTCTTTGTGCAGATATTTCCTTTTTTTAAAATTTATTTGAACTTTATTGAATAGTATTTGAGTGCGTTGATACCAAATGATAAACTGTAATTAAACTAGTAAAAACTGTAGATGCCTGAAAACAGATAGGTGAAACATGATCCTGAAATGTGTAGAGAGAGCTATTTCAGAGCTCTGGTAAAGGTCTGTTTGTATTTATCTCAAAACAGGAAAGAAAAGCCTACAAATTTTATGTCCTCATAGGACAGTTTTTGCAGGTTTGCATTTTAAGAGTATGACAGTCCCAATTAACATCAAAATTACTTAAATTATTATTACTATTGTTCCTTCTTAGAAACTACAGCTATCTGTATATGTGAGCACAATTTTGCAAGATTTTTCAGTGTTAATTTGGAGATGTGAAGATTTTCTGGTTTTTGTATTTTTTTATTTTGAGTAACTGAGATTCAAAATTACCTTTGCTATATGTTTTGTGAAAAACATCATGCTCTAGTAGACTTTTATGCCTCGTATTTCCTGTACATGGTTTTATAAGTTGTTTAAAATTTTGGGGTGTGCTAGTATGGTCTGTCCGACCAGCAAAATTCAGAGCTCAATTTGTGGAAATAGGCTTTAAGTAATAATTCCCTGACGTTTCAGCATCAATAACGCAGTATGGGCAAGTTTATGAAAAACGTTAATCTTATTCTCTGCCCTTAAATCCTAGGGTGAATGTATGTTATTTAGCATATAGAAAAGCATGGAAGACTTTGAGAACTGGGTTAGGCAGACAAGTACTCTAACAGGGAAAGCCTTTGGCCTGGGGAGTGCAGGAGAACATGAAGACCTGTCAGTCAACGCTGGACTGCCACCTGGTGCTCGTAGGGTAGGAGCTGTCTGCCTGGGCTTTTCCTAGCCTTCACCTTCCAAATCAATTGAAGACAACAAAAGAACTTGCCCATTTTCTTAATTGTTCATAGCTTTAGAACTGCATGATCCGAATTAATACATTTCTTAGCAATGTAATAATGTAAAATGACAAACTTTGTTAGGTTTAAATTGTATCTTTAAATTATTTAGAGGTCTTACTATTCATTAAAAATCACTTCCATAAAACATGTAATTTGTTTTTATCGAAGAAATTATGTGTATTCCGAGTGTGGCAACACTGTAGAAGTTCAGCTAATTAGCTTTTCTGAAAAATCCTTTTGAAGAAATATATGTGGGCATGATTTTACTTGGCATTAGTTGTCTCAGATTGTTTTCTACAAAAAGAATGGCCTAATGCGCTGAATTCTGTAAATATTCAAGATGCTTCTTTGAGTCTGTCAGAATCTCATGGGTTGGATGGATACATCAAATCTTACTCTTTTCATGTAAGTTGAGGTTCATGTTGTTTCACTTCAGCCATTAAAGTGGGGCAGCTGGGCTCTTTCTATTGTATGAAGAAGCAGAGGGGCACTCCAAGAGGGCAATGCATCCTACGTGAAATTGAGCTCCTAAGACAGAAGAAAAATGGAATCAGCTCTAGAAATGGCCATTCCTTCCACTCACTCTAGCCCTAGAAGTCAGATTAGAAAAGTAAAGTTAATGAGAGGAATTTCACTTACCCTGTCTTATTTGGATATTTCTACTTTTTGATACAAAGAGCATATCTCAGCTATGAGCCATGACTGGCTGATGCTGCATATTAATTTTCAATACACTTCCCTCCATGCTATGAAATAATCATTTAATAAAGCTTTCAGGGGCAGTGTGAACCTTAGTAATATAGCTTTAATAGATCTGTTGCCTGGGAACTTAAATCAAGGCTTATGTCCAATGCCAGTATTAAGGTAAAGACTCCCAAAAGCAGCTGCGTCCCTTGTGTAGGTCTTAGAAATTATGAACCAGTTTTGGTCATATTTTTCTTGGTGGGAATGTTGACAATAGTTCTCAGTGCAGACCTCGGATGGAGAAAAGAAACAACATCCCAATTTAGAAGATATATAAAAAATACCAAATGATAGTATTTACACTGATGAAATCCACCTTGCATGAACTGGTTGCAAATCTTAAAAGAAATTATTGAAACATACTGTATTACTTGCTTACAGTATATTCTATTTCTGCTATTTCTGATTCTTAATAATTTTGAAAATTTTGTACATTTATGCCATCTGTTTTAATACGAGAAATACTAAAGTCCTTTTGTTAGTTATGACCTTGTTGCAGTTTTTAGCTAGGGAACCAGATCTTGTTATCAAAAGGGTCTGGAGACAGGTCACACTGTTGGAGCTTTAGAGCATATAGCATGAAAACAGCTGTGGCACATTCTGGGTGTTGATGCAGTGGTTTTTCTACTCTGTGCTTACCTAGTGCTAAGATGTATGTTGGAGATATCCTTTACTTCATTTCTCCAAGTAGAGACAAGAAAAATTGTTAAATCTTTAGGCTCCATGTGATGCCATGATGATTTTTTGCCTTTTATTTTATACCCCTGCTATGCCTTTTTACAACTTCTGTATTCTTAGTGCTTTTTGCCTACATTCTTAGACTTGTTTGTCGAGCTAGGAGACTAAACATTTTAGAAGCTTCGTAGTTAGGGATCAGAATGCCCCAGACCCCAAGGTCTTCTCCAGAACACATTATATAAACTAAGATAGAACCATCCAGGAGGAGGTTCCTCAGGGAGGGGGGCTCATTCTAGCCTCTCATTGGGGAATTTATGATAGATATGCTAATTAGTAAAACCTATAATGTTATACCAGATCTTTTGGGGAGGAATTGGCAGTGTGCATCGAGGTGCATTCGACCTGGACATGGTGTGCCTCAGGATCCTTAAAATAAATACCAAGGTAAAATCCCTTTTTCCCTTCTAACCGTATTTGCCTCTTGATTTTAAGACCAGGAAA
The DNA here is from genome assembly GCA_026261815.1 of Monarcha castaneiventris obscurior. NCBI lineage: Eukaryota > Metazoa > Chordata > Aves > Passeriformes > Monarchidae > Monarcha > Monarcha castaneiventris. The sequence goes on from JAMPIT010000482.1 coordinate 2,754,513, forward strand.
AGGCATCACATGAACACCAGCAGTCCCTCTGTGTCGAGATTTTGTGCAGGGTCTGCAAATAGAGTAGAAAGATGTATAGGAGCATTATTATATGATTTCCAGCATTTCTGCAGAGGAAAGTTGTAGCCAAAAGGTTCATCACAAATTCCTGATGAAAGAAGTTCCGTCATAACTTTGATTAGTGATTTGCTTTGATTAGTGACTGGGTACACCTCAGCTTAGAATAATATTTTGCATTACAAGCTCATAATAATCTTTAAAGTCTTTAGGAAATGCATATTTTTCTGTTATGTTCTGTGTAACATAAATAGCAAAAATGTATGCTTCTAAGTTGGCTAAATTCTGAATGGATGAGACGTCATTCTTTATTTTATATAAGCAACATACATATGTAAGTAGAAAAGCTTATAAAAAATTTACTATTGTAATTTTCAGTAGTATATTTAAAAATACCTGGACAGAATATTTCCTAGTCATACGCATCTGTAATAACATTAGATTTGAACTTGTAAGCAAATGAAAGTTCAACACTGTGTCTAGAATGCCCAGCCTGAGACTAATATATGATCAACATAATTAGCCTTTTATTGTTCTTGTAGCAAAAAAAAAAAAAAAACACCAAAAAAACAAACAAAAAAAAACCACCAAAAAAAAACCCTAGCAGTGTTTGCAAAAGTGTAAAACTTGGGAGCAGTTTCCAACTGGACAAATTTAAGATTTGATTAGAGATTAGAGGTGTAGGTCTCTCTCGTTGTTGAGAGCCCATCAACTAGCAAATGCTTTAATGACATTTTAATCAATAACAAATATGTTTTAAAAGTCCCCATGACTTTACAGGTGTTTCAAATCTTGAAGAAAAAAAAGGAAATCTCAATCCTTGATTTTCCTTTTGGCAGCTTCTGCAGGGGAGCTGGAAAGTGTCTGTTAAAAAGGAATAGTTCAACTGAAACAAATTCCTCTTGCTTTTGTCTCCAAGTGAGCTGCACTGTAAAAGGACGTGAAATGTGAATGTGCTGCCTAAGAGGTTTACAGTAAAAGATAAGGTACAGTCTGAGGGTAACTATTAACATCTCCATTGTACAGCAAATATTCAGAATGGTAAAAGGTTGTTGTTCAAGAAACATGAAGTAAAACAGAGCTTTAGTGTTTTTTAAAGGTTCTCTGTAGATATCTAAATTTTTCATGTGAGTCTCTTTGTTGCTTTGTTAAGAGCTGTTATTAGAGCTGCATGAAGAAACTCCAAGTTATTCAGGTGTATGAAGCCATATGCAGCAAAAATATGTGAGAAGAGAGGAAGATGCCCTCACATTCATTACTGATTTTATTAATTAATCTATTCTGATTTTTAAAATGATGCTTCAGTTTGGCAGGCAAGATTTTCTTCTAACAAGCTGATTTGTGTTTGTTTATGGATTAAACTTCCAGAAAAAAGTTTTAAGTAGTCAAATTTGTTTGAAACATTGCACGTTTACAGTTGTGCATGTAATTTTTCCACAGGGGGGCCTGGATAGGGGCTTGCTCTGAAGTTCATGGAAGTCAATGGTAAAGCAATCCACATTGATTTCAACAGATGTTAGGTCAGTTCTTATGAGCAGATGCAGATAATTGCCAACTGGAACTAGAATATGCAAACATTGAGGGAACTAGTTTTTCATTTGCCTTTATATGTCTAGGATCCTGGACTGCACTCCTGAAAAATATTGAAAAATCTGACTTTCTTGATACCTTCGTGTTGTGGTAGGCAAAAAGAAAGCTATATTGTATATCCTAGTTAACCTCCTAGATGCTGACCCCTCTTTTGGGGTAGAGGATGAGTTGAGTGACCTCTCCAGATCTTCATACTTGTTTTCTGTTTTAATTGCATAAGCATAAGAATAGCTGATTAGTGGTGTTGGAAGGATTTAAAATATATCCACTCATTATGCTCTTAATTTTTTACTCATTCATCTATTTTTTCCATACTTTGCTGGCAAAATATCCTTAAATTCTTCCATTAAGCTAGCAGTTTAGGGAAAAAATTCAAAGTTCAAAACTGGATTTCTGCAGCAAATTTTTATCCTCCAGTGTAATATGCCATAAAATATGATTACAGATGGAGTCCTACTAGGAGAAAGTTACAGCCACAGAGTAAACTTTGTTGTCACTTACACTGGACTGAATCCACTGACTTCAATGAAGTCCATGGAAATTTAAAATATTGCTCTTGAGATGTGAATACAGACCACAAAACTGGCATTTCTTGAAACTATTAATTCAAAAATATTAATACAGTTAAATTAATTAGCATTGCAGAAATATATGGAAAGGTACATACATCATTTTATTATTTACTTCACTGAGCTGAATATGGAAGTTGAACCAAAAACACTATTCAGAACAAAGATGTTTTGTTTTCTTTTACAAAATATTAGTGTAGTTTTGATTGTTGGACTTTTGTGGGAGCTACATGGAAGTACAGAGAAGAGCTGGGACTGAAAATTTCTGTTTCACCACTCTTCAGGAAAAGGTGTAAAAGGCTTCTGAAAGAGATCTGTAAAATAGCATCAAGGCCTGGACAAAAAGAGTTTAGAAGAGATAGTAAAAGTAACTTACTAGTTCAAGTAAAGCCTTTTTTCCCTTTCTTTTCTCTCCTTCCACTAGAACAATATGTGACTGAAGACCAGAACGAGGACTAATCTCACCTAGTGCTGTAGGTCTATATCTGAATGTGTTACTCAATAATTTTGGGAGTCCATGGAGAGAAATAGGCACTTTTGGGTAAAATTTATATGACCTATTTTAGAGGAATTGTGGCGCAGAGGTGTCTGCTGCTCCCACTAACTATGAAGAGAGTCTTGGGTCAAAGGAGTGTGAGAAATTATATTTCACTATGTGGGTTTTTTTCAATGGCCAGCTGGGTTTGTGACCTAAACCCATTTCTTTGTTCATGGAAGAGAACTGTTTTTTGTATTAAAAAAAGCGTAAGAACCACGTGTCAGAAAGCTGGAAGGCTGCTACTCCAGTACTTTTAGCACGGAGATTAGAAGGGCGGTAGGTCATCTTCCCTGTCTCTCTTCTAATAAATGGATAGCTGGATTGCCTGGTTACATTACATCTTCTGGGGATTTTCTTTAGTCAGATTAGCTAAGAAAGGCTACTATTGTATGTATAATGTCTTGATCGTGCAACACTCCTCTGGCAAAGGAGACTTGGAGGACAGCTCTCGGCAGGCAATATGGCAGGATTTCCTTATGGAAATATTTCCACTTCTTACATTTTGTTTCCTATTTGAAATTTTACATGGGGTAAATTTTCAGTTAATTCTGACTGCAAATATGTTTCAATGAATTTGTTCCAGTATTCTACACTTTCTCCCAGTCCCAAAGGGAAAAATGGTTTGAATTGTCCAAAATAACCACAATGAATGAAACTTTAGGCCTAACTAGGACATGAAAAGTGCTGAATTCAGCCAACATAAATTATTTTATTTTAAACATTGATTGTTTTGTACAAACATTTTGTTCAAGCAAAGCAACTCATAGAAATAAAACTGAGTATGCTTACTCAAAACTCATTTGATGGAAAAAGCAAGGCATTTTAAAAATAACTTTATTTTCTTCTGGACAGACAAAGTTTTGACTTTTCATGGGACAACCAAAATATTTTAATGAAATTTTTTCTCTGGGGGATAAGCAATGTTTCCCACTTGTTTTTAAATTTCTATTTTCTAAGTAAGAAAGCAGTCATTATACAGCTTGTAAGAAGTGTGAAACTGTTTTCTTCTTCTCTAACCCAATGCAGATTTTACCACTGGAAAATTAAGTAGTTTATTACATTAAGTTAATTTAGATTATTAATTAAATATTAATTAATTATTATTATTATAGTTAATTCAGACTATTTTGCAGTAGAAGCTGTAGAACACATCACGTATCTTAATTACACCTCCTGGTTTTCACAAAAGTGTAACAAATTTGCAGTTATTATTTCTTGCAGGAAGAGAATTCTCTGGTCTCCCCAGTTTACCAGCAGGATGTGAATGTTACACACATGCTCATGACTTCAGGTGATGCTTCTTGTTTGTGTTGCCTTGTTGCTACTCACTGCTCTTCTCCACAATCTCTTTGGCCCATCAGGCTGTTTCCCCATGTCTGAGTAGCAGGGTGAAGGTCTTTAGAGGCCCTGAACTATTCAAGTTGATGGGTCCTTTTAGCACAAACACTGCACTTTCAGTTCATCAGTAAAGGGCCTACTGTACTGCAGCACAGAACAGGTGGGCAGTGATAAACTCACAAATTCCATGGGCCTCAGGGAGGAAGGAAAAAGGCAGATCTATAGTATCAGAATGAAGAACACACTGGAAATACACAAAAGACATGCTCCAAGTAATATGAAGACCAGTGAGAAGGCAACTGTGGATTTCAGTCTCTTTTGGATATGACTCGGGCAGATAACACAAGATATGCCATGTAGTACATGATTTATTCTGATAAACATGCATTTTAATATAGGGAACATAAAAGCAAAAATATCTATCATTTTCTGACTTTGGTTTTGTTTTGGGGTTTTTTTTCTGTTGGATGACAGCAGCATTGCTCTTTTCCTTTAAAGACAACTTATAATTACTAACCCATATATATTTTAAACTAAAGAACTAAAGTGCTTATCAAATCAAGTTACACACGAAATCTAAAAGCCTCATATAGTATTTTGACCATGAGGATAGGGTTTGTGGGAGCTTGCTATTGTCAAAGAAGTGTGCAAACAAACACAATTGTTCAAAAAACCATGTGAATAAAAATACTGTAGATAATGCTTTAAATTTTTAAATAGTTTGGGGTGTTTTTTCTGTGATAGATCTATTCTTTTTGAAGTTAGTGATAACATACACTCCATCGATCTGTCTCCCCAATGACCTGCTGAAGTTTGGTGGTATATCTATTAAAATATTGCTTAAGTTCATCTTCCTTGTTTTTTCTACACTAAGTTATTCCTTCACAAATTATCCAGTGTTGAGAGGCAGCAGGAAAAAAAATCCTGTGTCTGTGAGCAATATTTTACACTGGTCTTGAAAAAGCAATTAAGGAATGTTTTATTTATTCTTCCAAAGCCAATATTTGTCTGTTTGGATATTTTTTATTTTCCTCTCTCAATTCATTCTATTTTTCAAATTTTTTTCATTGCTTTTAAAGCAATTCTATGCTTTCTTGTGTTAGGTGTTTGTCTCTTCCAGTGAATGCTAGATTACACATGATATTGGTATGAATCACTGGAAAAAAAGAGATTCTCTGCAACATCAATTAAATTTTCACACTGTAATTTATTTTTTCAGGGAATTCTTATGGGAAAGAGACACCTATGAAGTTACATTATTCTTTTAAAAGCTGAAGTACTATGGACCAGTTTTTACTGAAATCAATGAAACAGTTCAGAATAAATTTGTATAATCATCAAACGGAGTACAATCTTTGTTTTTATTGTATATTTAATTGTGCTGCTAGAAGTCATAAACCTCCAAACCTCTTTTGGAAAAATGTCCTAGAATTCAAAATACATTACAAATTGCTTCATTTTCCATTGTTTGTTCAGAATACACAATCACTTGCTATGTGATATTCAGATAGATTTTTGCATGCTGTACTCAGATTTATACAAGACAAACATATTTATTGTTCGTCTTGTGTAAAAGAAAAATCCCATTGCAAGTAAATCAAGACTGGAAATATTGTAAAGATTCATTGCATGAAAAAGTAAATTTCCACTGTAATTTAAGCATGCACATTTACATTTTAAATTATATTTATGTAGGTGTGAGTAACTGTTCTATAAAATCCTCTTGTACAGATGTATTGCAATAGAAATTATTATAAAGTGTTAGTTACAGACTATGTATAATCAATATTTCTTAGAAGTTATGATTATTTTTTAAAAAAGCCCCAAACATAAAATGCACACATAAGAAGCCTTTAGTATTATAAGCATTGTAATAACTACATTCTGGAAATTCAAAGTCTCAAACAGTACTATAACTCATCCTATTCAAACCTAATACAGCACAATGCAATTTTTACAGTGCCCTTTGTGCTAGTATCCTGGAGCACTTTAAAATGAATAAAGTTAAAATTAGCAATGTAGCACTCAATTTCCTAAAGGAGTTACTTTAGAAAAACTAAGTAAAATCAATGCCTTAAATGTTTGGATTTAAAACCCTGCCAATTAAAGCTCTTTTTATTTCAAGTAGCAAAGTATTCCAGATCTCCTGAAGAAAATGTCTGAAGGCTCTATAGGTTTAGGATATCAAAAAAGTATTTAAGAATTATGAAACCATCATCTATCAATATCTGAGTGCATACTGATAGGCATGGAAAGTAAATGTAATGTCTAAGTAGAGCTATATAGCAGTCTCTGCATCAAATAGTAAGCTAGTAGTTTATTTGCATTTCTATGACACATTTCACCTGAAGATTTCAAGCAAGTCCCTCTGTTAATTCCAGCAGAACAATATAAAACACTTTAAAAATACAAGAGTGAACTGCAGTAGTATGCTGGAAAAAGGAGCTTTGTAGGAGCAGCAGGTGAGGTGCAACCCTCCAACAGACTACAGGGTCAATTGCACATCAGGGGGCATCGCTTGTGTAATGGGCCTCTTCATAAGTGATTTTATTGAACTATAGTTTTGAAGATGAGTATTGCTTGTCCTGTATTTACATATGGAACCATCATTTGCAAGAAACAGTTTTGTAGAAAGTCGGCAATTGCAGTTGTAGAAGCAAGCAGTGTAGAATCAATGCCTGTGTTCTCTCCTCTCTCTTGAGGAAGCACTTAAATATATACCAGAATGCCAACATGGAAAAAAGGGAATCCACAATAATATGAAATCCTGATAAGCAAGCAGAATTCCTGCTATTGCTGCTAAGCATCTTGATTTGATCAAAAGAAAGAAATAAACAAACTTGTTTTCAAACTGGATATAATTGGAAAGTCACCTTTCAAATTACAGAAAAATTGTTATAGTTTATTTTGATTGTGTTTTGGGAGACATGAAACAGGAATGCAATAGTTTCATACACAATAGGAACGTGAAGAGCTCCTAGTGCTCACGATGAGGATTATGGTCATACATGACTCCTGGAAGCAGGAATCTGGATATTCTTCACCTTGATTTCTTGCTGGTGGGCAGGAAGGCAAAGATCTGCAATGGATGTCTATTAGCACAATTCATTCAATCACCTATGTTGTAAGGCAACATGGAAGCAAGATGTAGATGTGTGGTCACCTGCAATTTCTATTTGTAGCCACAGTTTGCTTTATTTTTATATCCTCTTTTGAGTTTCCTTTCTCTTGTCTTCTCTATTGCTGCAATTCACTCTATAGCAAACCACTAACTTCCTTACTTGACTAGCTATCTCTGATCTCCATTGTGCCCCAGTAAGATAATCATTCACCAGGAAGGCAGCCTGATTTACAGGATCTGCTTTGAGCAGAAGGTCAAACCAGATGACTTCTGGAGCTTCGTTCTAACCCGCATGATTTTTTTATTTTAAGATAATTGTTGAGTTGGATTGTCTTTTCCTTTATATGATTTCTGCTTTAATTTAGTATTGCAAGTGAGGCCCAGGTGCTCTTAATTATCATTTAAAAATGTTGCTGTCATTGTTCTCCATCTCTTTAAATAATCTGTTTCTCAACTCAGTGAGTAAATGAAAGCAGTTTATATAAGCTTGCAGTTTTATGAGAGTATCCACATCTTTCTTTCTGTCTCTCTAGTGATACATGCACTGATTTTGTCCATGGTAATATGAACTGCCAATAAGACATTTGTGCATGCTCTGCATCCATCTGTGGCTTAGAAGGATGCACTTATTTTGAACAGCACTTCACTGTTTTCTGAAACCACTGAGACCAGGACTGGTTTGGTCTTAATAACTTGTAAAATTATCTTAATAATTTGTAGTAATCTTAATAATATGTAAAAACTTGGTTTTTTTAAAGTATGTTTTTTTCTCTGACAAAGGCAGCCTATTGACATAACAGGACAGACTTTGTGTGGCAGGAAACACTATAGGCACTGATTACAAAAATAATCTGCACTGTGAACGTTATCTTAAATACATATTTCTGCTTTCATGAGAAATTGATGATTGCATGATGAAAGACCAATAAAATCTTGGCATTCTGAAAACAAAAATATGAAACCCTTTGCTGATGGGTCTTTGCCATGGAGGTGGCAGGAGAGCATGGGAGAAAAAGGAGGGAGACACAGACATTCCAGGTGTAGAGAAAGGTGTTGTCTTTGCATTGGAAACAAATGGTATGTCAGGAAATGTCTTGTGTCATGAGGAATTAAAAAATACACTGGTGATGGAAAAAATTACAGATGCAAAATTTAGAACCTACAGGTGTAACCAGAGGCTGCAAAAGGACTCTTGGGCTGTTAAAGTTCACAGCAGTCTTTCTTGCTGCTTGCTGCTGTGTGATTCAAGATTCCCATACATTTCTGATGTACAAGAAGGTGTTTGAAATTTGATTTCTTTTGTCATATTCTGAATGACCAGGAAAGAACCCAATGAAATAGCTGGCAGAAAAGCAGCTGCCTCCATGGCAAGAAGAGGAATTTAAAGAGAGGTCCTTATTAGACAGCACAACCAGAAAGAAGCAAAAGGAAAGTACAATACTATTCCTTCCTACCTTTCTAGTGCAGCTGGGCTCTACAGGAAGGTGGCCTGGAGGAGGAAGGAGCAAATATAGTCTCTTGTTACAGACAGTGTTTCTAATTAATATCTAGTTCCTCATCACCAGCCTTCCCTCTCCAAGAGATTTTTGATACTATGGGGTTTTTTTTTGAAGTTTCTGTACCAGGTTAAAGTAACACAAAAGTTAGCTTATGAGTTTCTGCCACATCTAGCAGAAGCAAACATTAGCTTAACAAGAGAGTAAGCATGGGCACTTTAAACTTTCGTCCCAGCCAGGGATTCCAGTTCTTGTTTTAAATTTTAGGCTTTCTCCTATTCTATCTATCCACAGTGTGACATCTTTACAATGCAAACCCTCTGTCACCTGTTCCATATAATTAATGTTTAAGGTGACTTTGAGTGTCAGATTGTGTGGATTTTGGCTCACAAGAAGAGGCTATTTACACTTATCCATATAGGCAACAATGCAGACTACTCATTGAGAGGTGAAAAAAGTTACAAATACTTTCAGGCAAGTGTGCTTTCAAAACTGATGTATTTTCTGACAGAAAGAATTTTCTGACATTGTCGTAAGGTTTTTTTCTTCCTGATTCTTGAGTTTTCTTTATTGATTGCTACTCTTTTGCATAGTTCACCTCTTTGTCTGAATAGTTTGTAAAACAGCCATCATGTTTGCATGGTACTGTCGGCCACATGTGCTCCCACCCTCGGAAGTTGTGCTTATACTCTGTCCCCTTGTCCAGAATGTCCTAATAATGCAGGTCTGAGAATAAAGCTCCTAGTTAAGTGGAAAACTCAGTCGTTATCTCTGCTGACTTTGGTGGGACTTAAAACATGCTTAACATTAAGTGCAGGTTTTATATTTTCCAGAGTGTAGAAATCAAGAAAGAAAATGACAAAAACAATTTCAAATTCTAAATGCCATAAACAATTAAACAACTGTTTTCCATGAAACAGGGACTGGATAATTAATTCCTTGATGAGCTTTTGTGTGCTTGCTAGGAAAGTAGAGATTGAAGAACAATGATAGAAAACTATGAAGGACTTGACAGATGCTTTTAAAGTGATAATAATAGCAACAATGTAAGATTGTATATTGCTCAGGGACGTTTACTGAACTACCAGGTATTCATTTGGCTATAGGCAAACACAGATCAATGGCAACTGACTGAAAAGGAGAAGGGGTAATATTTTTTTTCTCAGCAGTTCTTCTAAAATAAGTCTCTTTAAATTTGTGACACAGTCGGTCATGTGCATCATATTATGGCAGGTTACATCACATGATTTTATGTAGCCTGCTGGTAACATCACTTTGCATTATACATTTAAAGAAATACCACTTCTTTTCACATAGGGTAGAAGACAGTAATCAACTGACAAGTATTCTCCTGCTACCCATGAGAAGAAGCCAAGTATCAGATCTAATACTTTCCACCCCCAACAAATAATTTTCTGTAAACGCTTGTGCATGACAGAATGCCAGCAGATAGTGGGTATTTCACAGCTGGTGACTCTCTTATTGTTTAACTGTGATGTCTGCATCTTATCACACTGTGCAAATTATTTAGCAACTGCCATATTATTTATAGGTATGAATTGCACAAATTAATCTCATAAATAATTCATTTTCTGCTGTGAATTAACATTCTGCCACAGTTAAAAATCTAATTTTTATGAAACAGTATCAATTGCTATGGGCACATTGTGATTTTTCAAGCCAGTGGATTTTGAAAGGCAAGTTCCAGTGAAAAGAATAAGGGTTTTTTTCTTTAACTTTACACATCACTAGGAAGAAGCTTTCGGATTGTGAAAAGTACTGCCACGGTCTTTAAGAAGAATTATATCATGTTCAGGCATTTACAGGAAGAGGAAAAACATTGGATTTCATCCTAACAGTATGGCAGTCTGTCATGACGTGACACCAATTTGTAAACAAAAAACTAACTTAAATGAATAATGATCCATTTATATAACTGAAATAAAAAAGAATAACATTCTTTTTCTTTCCCCAGTAAGACATAAGAATGTCATTGTGGACCTAACAGAAAGACAGTCGCAAGTTTGTTTGCTAGTAGACTCCTAGGGAGCTGAACACAAAAATCCAATAAATAATTAGCTCTCCTGTGACAGGCTTCTGAATTACTGTGATACATTAATTGGACAAAATTAGCATGAATTAAGGCAAATAAGTATAACATGTAATTTATTACTTACTAAGCACGGTGCTGCAGTGGAAGCCTCAGATTTCCCTTAAGATTGCTTTAACAGCTATAATGCATTCCTTAATTTACTCTGTGGAAAATCAATTTTTTCAGAGTTCATTAAGCACCAATATGTTACAATGCAAGTCCCTAGAGCACAGAACTACAATACGTTATGCAAATTCATACCAGTGTGTTACCAATATGTAAATAGCAATAATACTATTGTCAGCTTTCTATTGATAGACATGCTGAACAGGATAATGCTTAAAACTTCTCCAACTCTTTTGACTTGTTTCTGATATTTATCACTACTCCTTTTAAATGCCATTTCTTAGGAGAGCTATTACTTTAAAAAATCTTTTTCACTTAACGTTTCATTAATGAGACTGTTCTGAAGTCTCTGCGAAGAAGTGGCAGATAAAGCTTTCTAACATGTTCATAAGCATCATGCTTTCCACAGTGAGAACTCAGTATTTCCAGTAGATGCATAAATGGACAATGCTGACTGATAGTTATGACAGATATATACCATAAAATAAATGAAAGAGAAGGCATTCCTAAACTACAAGCTCTATAAATACATAAATTTATTTAAAACCTTTTATTCCCTTGTTTTTAGCACCAAAAAAAAAATAAAGAGAATAGAATCACACATAGTATTAATTCCAGCTCTTGTACTTTAACCCAGCAGGTAGCTAAACACCACACAGACAGTCTCTACCCCTCCACTGAGCACAATGTTAAATAATCTGAAGTATCCCTTTGGCCAGTTTGGGTCATCTGTCCCAGCTGTGTCCCCTCCCAGCCTCCTTACTGATGGGATGGTGTGAGAAGCAGATAAATCCTTGATTTAGTATAAATACTGCTTAGCAACAACTAAAACATCAATGTGTTATCAACATTACTCTCATTCTAAATCCAAACCACAGCACTGTACCAGCTACTAGGAAGCAAATTAAATCTATCCCAGCTGAAACCAGGGCACCAGACAGTCAAATGTGAGCCACTGGCATTAAGAAAATGAAGTCCCAGATTGTTCGATATTCACCTAATCATATGACAGACTCCAAAGCTATCACAATAACTGCCTCCGGAGCTCTTTGGGGAGACAGATGTCACCAGTGGAAAGATGATTTCCGTGCCTTGGCACTCTGCACAATTGTCAGACTGAGGGAGGGAAAAGGAGAGGAGGATTCTGCTTGTAAAGAAGCATCCTTTGCGGAAGGAGGAGCCACGTCTCACTCCTGTCATTCTCCCTTTTATCAGATTTGTTTTGAATAAAATAATTTCTGCCTAAATCTCACTCTGAGAAGCAAGGAATGGCTTTGTAATAAACTATGAATGCCTGCATTTAAGTCCACAATTTGGCCCTGATCTGTAACAGTCAGGGCCAGGTCAAAAGAGTTGGCTTGAAGGGTTTGGACCTGTGAAGGCAGGTGGGGTTTTTTGAGTATATAAAATGGATCCTTTGAGTTATGCTGAGACTCGTAGAAGAGCAAGACATTTGATCATGATCATTTCAGCCTCAGATGAATTAGCAAGTGATAAACCATTGGGCCTGTAACTAGAATTTAGCCCACAGAACACTTGTTGAAGATTTCTTGTGGTTGTCTAGGTCTAATGAACTACAAAAGGTTTAATTTGTTAGGACCTCCTTTTTTATGAAAACAACAAAGTGAGGCTTATATTTAATTTTGTTTACTATCACGTTTGTAGTTTTTCTTACTAAAATACAGGAAATACTGTACTAGAGATAAATAATATTGTGTAATAAACGCCCACCAATACACGGTTATATATTCAGGACTTTCTTCAGTCCAACATTTCATACACTATGATTATGGCACCCCATGCCTTGAAACTGTAATCAAACAGATGACTGATCCTCTCCGCATGTCCATTCATTGAAGAGCACTACTGTATTCTTCAGAAGACAGGTAAAGCAAAACCAATGCATCCTTGATGTTTTCAGTGTGTATCTACTCTGGAACCATTTTTAAAATAAATATGTATTTGAACCTGAGCATATATTACAGATGAACTCAGTCTGCAAATTGAGATTTGCTTCAGGCTTAAATCTCACCCCTTGACATCCTCAGCCATTCAACATATTGCAGTGCTGGTACTTGATGCTATAGTTGTGTGCCAGTGGAAAATGGATCCCTCCGGAACTGAATCGGGTACTTGAAGACTCTGACCCCCTAAGGAAAGGAGGGGTATGGAGTAATTGGAAAATATTTACCTTTTGTTTATGTTAATGACAGCTTTAAATAAGGAGCAGGCAACAATATCTGGCTCCATCTATGCAGGGATTTTATACACAACAGACATTTGGAATTTGTGCTTTCACAGTCCCTGTGATCATTGAAAATAGTATTATATATGTTCTGGTACAAAAATACCTTTCAAAAAGCTTTATGTACCAAAGTAAGTGGGAATTTTTGAATTCAGATTAGTGGATTTGTATTTTCTATGGATGATTAAATAGCATGCTTGAAAGTAGTCCCTCAGAGACCCTAAAGAATCTGGAATGGGTATGAAAGGTGAAAAAGCTGTGGAAATTCTATTATCCTTATTGCCCATGTAAACTGAGTAGCAGAGAACAGATGCAGAGAAATTCTGTGGTCCATATAGGACATATATATATATATATATATATATATATATATACAAATTTCACTTTCTTTTAAACTGAGATGGAGTACAATAGTGTAAGACAATTTAAAAAGAAGGCTGATGAAGTAAAATTTATGGTTAAAAAAGAATACAAGAAAGATAGTTTTTCTAATGTGAAAAAATGTGGGGGTTTAGTTATGGTTTTTTGTCTTTTAAACAAGAACCTGCTAAATGCACAGGGCACATGTGTTTACAGATAGTATGAGAAAGAGCAGCAGCTGCAGTGTTCACTGGTTCTGAGTCAGACCAAGTTACAGTTACAGAAGTGTGAGAGTTTAAACCTCTGAGGGCTTCTCTTGCCTTGCTGCTGTACTTCACCACTCGTTTCAAGTCTCCCCGAGGCCTGCCCGGACTAGCTACAGTGTGCTGAGGAGTGGAGCAGTAATGTTTGTGACATCTTCTGATTGGGTTTGGAAGTTCATTTTAACACATTGCGTAGGGGCAGCAGTGGCTCAAAAATAATGTGTGTCAAGGATTATTACTGCTGTACTGACTATGAATCTGTGCAAAGTCTTCCACATTTTACTTACAATGCCCCAATTAATGCTAGAAATATTTCTGTCAAAACCAGTTCTCAGATGTCACGGCATTTTTCTATTCTGTTCATTCTTAACTACCTCCATATTCTTGTCTAGAGTTGAGAGTGAAAGCATTTTTTTGCCTTCCTGTTATTTATCCGTTGAAAACGATATTAAAAAAATAATGTATAGATAGCATACTGAAATTTTATCTAATTTTATACAATTTAAAACCTTTTAATTACCAAATACTATGAATTTATAATGCAATCAAATTAATTTTTCAGAAGAATTTGTCCCTAACTCTAGGCATTAATATGTCGGGTGTTGGTTTCTGTCACCACTTATGACTCAATATTAAAAAATAGTCAGTTTGACTAACTTTCTAATCATATACATTTCTTTCTGTCATCTTCCATCTTGCAGAATATTGAAAGCTACTAGAATGGACATTATCTTTTCTGTCTTTATCCACGGTATGTCTCATAAATAAATTTTTTTAAATGTTACAAAAGGTTAGGGAGTAGACTCTACCTATCTATCCACATGTGGACTGCACCTATCTACAGACTCTCAATTCTGTATTGTCTTTTCACTTCAAGACTTTTTCCCTTTTGACTACACAGTGGCTCAGCCTGGAAAGAAAGGTTAGAGACAATCTTCTCATTAGCCTCTATTGGTCTTGCAGTTAGCTCTAGTTGATCATAGGGCACCCTTAATGGGCATGGTATTTTGGAGATCAAATCTTCTTAAGTTGCGGAGTAGCTGGAAAGCAGGTATCACTTTTCTGAGTGCTCTGGTCATTAAGATATTTTGCAAAAAGCCATTCATCAGGTCTGGGTCTGGAGCCTCAAGGCAGAGCCACACCTGAGCTTTTGTGAGGGGCCAAAGACACAGACCTGATCCTGGCCAACTCTAGCCACCCCTGGGTTTTTTTGATCTCTCTTCTGAATAGTTTCACTCTGTCTGTTGATCGTAGAGCATTTTGGTACCAGGGTTACACATTCTGGATCTCCTGACTGGGGTCAGTTACCTGATTTTTGTAGCACTTTAAGTGTTAATGTAAAGTCTTAAAATTAAGTCGTTGCCATCTGGACTAATCCAGCTCTTATTGGTTATAGCTGGTGCGTCCAGACACTACCAAAATACCTAAATACTTCCTTTTCATGTAATACTCATTTGTCCCTTCTCTTGTTGAACCCAGGTATTTAACAACTGGCTACAGTGATAGGATATTTGACAGAACTATGCCAGGAATTTACACAGTGTATGGCTTCATGTGGAAATCAAAAGAGGAGTATGGGGTGAAGCACCCCTAATGGCTGTAGAAGGTCTGATTCTTTTTTGCTCCCTGTTGGAATTACAGATCATTATTTTCCTGCTTTCTTTTAGCATTGAGAGCATAGTGACACAGACCTGAATTTATCCTTTAACTTTCAATCACATTCTCTCCGAATGTAACAATTCTCTTCTGATCTTTGTTGTTACTAAAATTGCTATAATATGTCTGCCCATGCATGTGCCTTATGGTCCTTCGCTTAAGCTGCGTCTCTAAAAACAGCTTGCTAATATATGTTTGTGTTAAGAGATAAATGTCACCTGCATTCTTCTCAACAAAGTCCAAGCCAGTGAGATATAAGGCAAACAATTCAGATGCTACTGAACAATGGGGGAAGTTGGCTACCCACAGGTATGGCAGGGTAATTATCTATCTGCTCACAATCTGTCCACAGCTGGAAATTTAGTTAATTTTATTTACTCTTTCAAAGAAAAATTGAAGCCCCAAGAATAGAAGGTTCTCATAAACTTTTCCAAATAATTAAAGTTAAGACCCTGTTTCAGAGTCCTCTGTCTTTATCATGCAGTATACTGTTCTGCATCTCATAGGTCATGACCACATACATTTGCAGGAGAAATAATCTGTGTAGAGAGGCATCAACCCAATCTCTGGAACCTGTTTTTTCTTTTAATAACTCCACTTAAAGATATTTCAATAGAGTTAAATAGGTGGAATAGAAAGAATAAAGGTATCTTGTATTGGTGCTTGTGTTTAGAAAAATGTTTACCTGGAACTTCTGGGGATAAATTTTTTTTTTTTTTTGGCTCTCTGATAATATTGCTGGTGCTTCATTGCAGATGTCAAGTGCCATTTAATTCATTCTAAGGTAATCTGCTTGGCTTCAAGCTTAGGAGTCTTCTGACAGAAGAAGACACATTGTCCTAGATATTGTAGTGTATTGGCAGTTTTGGCAGTTAAGTTGCCTTTATTGTTTTTTTTCCAGTTATCTGTGTTTTCTACCATTGCACACTGAAACGAATGCATCAAATGAGTTGAACAAAATGAAAGATTGTTACTTATAATACTTTGTTGCTCTAGTACATATGCTTGCCATGCAAGTGATATTCATTAAGCTCCCTTGGACTCCATTCTCCAATACTTTCATCATTCCCTTAGGCCTATGTAATTCTGCTTCTATTCAGCTATTGTCATTAACATATTTGGCTATTTTACCTGTTTTACTGATGAATTCAGCCTTCATGCCACAGTTTACCACTGGTAATTTTTTTGCCTCGCAAAGCATTAACATCCCTGCATTTGAAGTGAGATACCTACAAGAAATCTCTGTGTGGAGAGGCAGCTGAAAGTTGTTTCTGCACAAGGCTAACACTTAAACTTTTTGTAGTTTGATTTCTGCAAAAATTCATATTGTTTTGATTTGCAGATGATTTTTAAAGAAGAAAACAAAATGCAAAATATTGTGTAATCATATCCAAACATATTTTACTTCTGTAAGACACACACACAGTTGTGTTTCAACTTTGCTGTTAAACTGTTAATTATTACCAGGAATGTTTTGTTTCTGAATAAATTTCATTGTATCACTTGTTCCTCCTACTCTGGCCAATCTTATTTTGGCATCCATCCCTGTTTGTAACCAATATCTGCTTTTGCCTGCTTGCTCTTCCTGGAGTCTGATATGCAGATGGTGGCAAGTTCTGAGGAGCTAGCAAGAATGTTGTCTGCTCAACACTATCAATCTCTTTACTCTTTTGTCTTCCAGATGTTGTTCCCCTTGTTTCTAATAATTGCCTTTGAGTATTTCTGATGACTGATTGTTCTTATGTTCCTTCTCTTGGATTGTAAATAATATTGAGCAAGGATTTGGGGGTTTGGTGCCCTGTACTCCATTTATCCCTTTTAGGTAAAACTTTAATATAAAAAATATCTCTAAGGCTGCCGACAAGGTTTGCAAGTTCTAAATGTCGATTGCTTTCATTCCCTTTTATTTTTTATTTGGGGCATTTCTATTCCAAATAGACTGTCATTACAGAAGTAACTTTAATGCTTTATAAAGCACAAATCCTCTTCTTTGACTTCTCTGCATGGTCTCTATTATCAAACACTTCCTTTCTTGTACTTTTGTCCCCAAAAGGTCTTTAAGAATGAGACCTGTCTGGATCCCACATGAATTTCTTTTTTCAGCACCCAGAGTTGGTTAATAACCTGGTCAAGTCTTTCTTTTGTGACTACTGTTTATTTGCTCCCACATATTCTATATATTGATGGGAACCTCAATGTAATTCAGGCTGTGCAGCATCTGATTGTAACAGATTGGTTTTCATTCCCAGAAAGCAGCACATCAAAGCAGACACAGATCAATAATACTTTCCCCTTCCTATCTGTGGATAGTGTTGCAGGTTTCTGTTCAACAGACATAGGGAAATGCCAACAAAAATCCAGGTAGTGATCACTAAGTAGGAAATACAGAGTCAAACAACTGGCACAGTACCTGGCACATGAAGTATCACTTGAAGTGCAAGTTGTTGGTTCTTAGTAAAAGAAACTTGAAGTGTGTATCCTTAAGAGCCTTTTTTCCCACCTTCTCATTTCTTCCCTTTCACTTGAGCTCCTTCACACAGTGCTATTCTCCCTTTTTATAGTGTAACTCTGATAGTGAATGCTTCCAGTCCCAGCTAGTCATCACAGGATGCAAACATTAAATGAAAAGTTTTTCAATTAAATTTTACATTGGTTGATCAGCCAGAAGTGAGAAATATTTAGGTGATGTGAGTAGTAGGTATCTGGACGGCAATTAGTGTCAACTTCCAATACCCTGAGGCAGGGACTCAAATATTTCACCTGTGGAGGAGGGGGTCAGGGCTTTTTCATCCATTCTTTTCTTTGCCTTTTAATTCCCTAACTCCCATAATCTGGCAATGTATTATGCAGCGCAGACCAGGAAGGTGGGCTGCAGTAAATGCTGCTTTATGGATCAAGCAGTAGGAAGTGCTATACTCTTCCCCCCAGAGACTGAAAGCTTTACATCAATCAGCATACTGACAATGACTGCTTTTGAACTTACCTGTAGCATAGCAGTGTGGAAAATCATTATCCAGCATTCAATTTTTTAAAGAACACACATAATTTGAACACTGAAGCACCATACGGCCATTTTGTCTGACTCTGAGCACCTTTTTGATTGATCTCCTTTCTCTGTGCCACAAGGAGGAGACAGGATGTATTCTTCTCCTTTTGCGTGTCCAAATAATCTCACCTACTATAATGAAGGGTGAGAAAATTTATGCCATCAAAACTTGTGTAAATTTAGATACAGCACAAAATATTCCAATTCTTGTTAAGCACAAAACAGTGAATTTGGGTATTCTGTACCACACAAACTCAATAGGTGGAAAATACTAAATGCAGTGCTGTGGAATGAATTCAGATCTTAATCTTGTTTTGCTGTGAATGATGTGATGGAATATGGTCTTGAGAATGATGCAAAGGTACAGATACGGAACCTAGCATTTATTCATCAGGAGCCTTCATAACATATATTTAGTTGCAGATCCAAGGATGTGCTCTATGTCTGAACTCATTTCACTGCAGAATAAGACTGTCACAAATAGGATCAATAGCATAGAGAGCTCTGTTTAGCTTCAGTTTCTTCTTGTGAAATAACTACTGCGTGGACTGAAAACAATGGCAAGAATCCAAAAGCAGTTACACACTCTTCTGATGAGGGAAAACCCAGCTTCAATCTTCATAGCAAGTGGGCAGCTTCACCTTCTTTGAAAAGCAGATTATTTTACATCTACTCTTTAGAATGGATTCTCTCTTGCGAGTCACTGGATCTGTATTCTACATAATGGGAGTGCTGGGTGTAATCACTCTTGGTCCTCATCCAGACCAAGAAAAAAAAGGGCTCTTAATTTCATATCTTCTTTTCAGGAGTAGTGATTTAATTTCCTTTTCAATAATTTTTTTTGTTTGTTTTAAAGCATCTGTTAACATGGTTCTATATTGTTCAATTTCTTTATATTTCCCTAGTTAATTCAGTACTCAGGTACTGCAAAGTTTGACTCTTTATCAGTGGATTTGAATATGAAAAGAGAAGAAATGCTAATGCTTACATTTGAAAAATAAAAGACAACCTGGAAGCATTTTTCTTTATTAATTTCATTTATTTCTATGGTTGGAGTTACAGACTTTTTCCCAAAAATCTCACTCTAGTGAGAGTCCAGGACTATTCCATCTTCTTAGTATTTTGTGTATCTCTGATCTAAAGATGTACATTAAACAAGCCATTATTTCCGAGACAAATCTTCTAGTGGCAAATTTTCTACTGACAAATCTTCTAGTGGTCTGCATTGTTCTTTGAACTTCACCTAGGCAACTGTTCAGATCAAACTGCAAAGCCTACCTCATTACTGATACTTGCTCCACTCACCCCGTAATTATTTCTTGGTTCCGCTAGAAATAGGAAGGCCGAGGGAAAAAACTGAAAAAAAGAAAGGAAATGTTGAAATATTTCAGGATATTGAGTTGTGTACCATTTGTATCTCAGAGGGCATTTTCTGTAAATTTTTGCATTGTATTTCAATCCTGTAGAAGCAAGCTTCATAGGCTAAGATTTCCCCAATTCAGAAGAGGCTCCTGGAGGAACCAGTTCCATATAGTCCTGCAAGCACCCTTAAGGGTCTACTACTCAGTGACCCTCTTTTTGACTGAGGAGACCTGGAAATTGCTATTTTGCAGCTGTCTGTCAATATTGTTTTGTGTTTCAGCTAGAAGGCATCATCCCAGAGTGACAATAGACTTTGTCTATTTGAAGTCTTCTTCTTTTGTCTTCTTTGAAGTCAGTGGCAGCACTGTCTGCCTAAGGATTGCAAGATTTTGCATTCCCAGTCTGTGAGCATTACTGAGTTTTAACTGTCTTTATCACATTAGACAAAAACTCTGATCAAATGTAAAGTGCCAGAAAACATCAGATATACTTTCTACATGCTATAGAAGACTCCTAGTTGACATGTAAAAGTTAGGTCTCACCTCTTTCTGTTCTCATGGTAATGCCTTCACCCCAGAGCTGAAAGCATGCACAGCTGATATCAGTATGTATCCTCTTCTGTCTTAACCTAACAGAATAAAGACAATAGTTTTATTTAGTGTTTTTTACTTTGTACTCAGTAATGCTGAGAATCTAAAATAACAGAAATTTGTTAACAAATGCCTTTCTGTAAAATGTCAGACATGATTCTTCCCACGTCATTTTGCTGGGAAAAATCTCAGCTTTTTCCAAGGCATTTGTATTCTGTGTATATTGCCCTGTGTCTTAATATTGTTTGGCTTCATTTGAATGTGTGAGCAATGAAGATGTAGGAAACAGAAGAAAGACTATTATGCCTTCAACCTTCTTTCTTTTTAGTATATGTAGCAGGACATCTAATTGTTTCTTGAATGACCTCCAAGGTCTTTGTGGAATGAGATTGTTGTCTTCTGTGTACATAAGAGCATCCACACTCTATTCATTTAATGTAACTTAATTATAGGATGCATGTAATAATTTGGAGACAGTCAATGAATTTGCCTCTTCTGTAAGTCATCACAGGACTCTGGGAAATAGATGCACATGTTCATTTATTGTAAAATACTCAGATTAATTATTTTACCTGATATCTGTACTTGTAAACTGCCAGCTGAAGCTGAGGATGACAATGAGCCATGGATGACATATATTAGGTATGGTCTAACACTCTGCTGAAGGCATTTTGATACTACATGAGTGGAAGCAGTGTAGAACAGTTGGAATTAAAGCCCATTTTATGCTTGCCAGTAATTGTGTTCCTCTTTTCCATGCTACATCAATCTATTTTTTTAAAGATGCTTTTTGGTCACAAGTGACAACAACACTCTATAGTATTTCTCTGCTACTCCCCCCTGTAATTGTAGTTTGGTGGGATAAAAGATATATTTTTGTCTTTACAATAGTTTCATTTCATTTCAGAAGTATGTATTCTCTCACTTACTATTTTCTGTAAAAAGCATGATTGGCTCCATATTTTTATGAACTATTAGTAATGTAATCTTGCTCCACTAGAAGCAGTCAAGGATGTGTCACTGCTTTCAAAAGGTGCTGTCTTGTCTTCATGTAAAATGACTGTGTTATGGAGCAATGAGGGGTCTGCAGAAGAGCCCTTTAGCTTCCAAGTATTTGTAGTGCTTGAAATTACTGAAGGTTGGGCTTGTTGTTAGTTTTTAACAGTTGTTTTATTTGTGAATTGTGTGAGAGTTGTACATGGTTTATATATAATTTGGTCTGCAAAGAGTGTTAAATTTAAGTATCTCTTTAGTGTCTCTTTAAATGCAAATTGATTACTTTTTAAAACTCAAAGTAATATTTAATAACTGTTAGTTTTCTTTCAGAGAGTTCTTACCAAGGAAACAGGAGTTCTTACAGCTACATGGATAATTAACTTGAAGCTTGTCTGTCTCTTGGGGAACATCAGATATGTAAATGAGGAACTTAAGTCTGAACAAGACATGCCAGGGAATCACTAAAAGTTTTATTACACTGAAGCATTGGTATTAAAATCCTGAATGATATAATATACTATTATAAACCACTGTATTTTAAAGAGCAAATATGTGTGGGGATTTTATTAAAATTTGCAATATGAAATCATAACAGTATGCAGCTTTCACTTTTCAGGAGATTCAGTGAAATTTTGAAACCTTCAGTAGAAAACATGGACTTTTGTGGAAAAAAATTATATATTATAATAATACTTTCAGTATCAAAGTTTCAAAGAAATAAATGTATGTAACAAGCAATATTCCCTCTCCCCAGTTCCAGAATTGGAGGTGATTGTACTCCAATCTATCACACAGTATGTCATGCCATACTGAGAGCTATCCAGGTAAGGAAGCTTTCCACCCTACTGCGCTGCTGACAGCAAAACTAAGGCTAATGTTAATCAGAACAATTTTTTGATGCCGTTTCAAAAATTGCTTATTTATTACCAAACCAATTAAACATGCATCCAACCAAAATATAAGGAACTTCACTGATAAAACTTTTGCCAAAAAACACTTTTCCCTGGAATCTGTTAGTGTTCCTATTAACGATGTCATCAGCGTGTCAGAGGGTAAGCAGTAAGTGGGTATAAAGATCACCTGGACTTCCACCTTTTGAGGGGTGGCCTCTTTTCAGCCTAAAGACACAGCTGGCATATAGAACTTCTAGGACTGTTATTACTACAAATCCTGTCTTGAAATAAAGAGCATCCACTTTGAATGACTTGAATGTAATGTCTCTTGTATATGCAATTCATAAAAAAACACACATTCCAGATCTTAGGTGGATTCTTGCATACTAATAAGTTGTTTTCTTTTTGGTGACCTGGTTAAACTATGTGTCTGCAATGCAAGTGTGCAATGCAAGCATACAAATAATATTCCTTCTTTAGCAGGACTTTTTGTGTTTTTAAAGTGATATTCTGCAATTCTTATTTGAATTAAGTCCAATGCAGGAGGAAAGCAAATGTTCTAGTAGAGAAGTCATCACTCCAATCTACAGATGAAACACCACTGTTTAAATCAGCAGTGGAAAGCTTCAAAACCAAGTTAAATGAAACAGGAAAAAAAACTTTCTGGTTTTTATGTATTGTATTTTTTTTTCAACTCATCCTATTTTTCCAATCTGATTTTATCTGTATTCAGATCAAAGTGACCATGTCTGCCTTTTACAGACATCTTGCTATTGTAATTCAGCCTATCTCTACTCCAAATGAAGGTTTACATTTTCCTAAATTTTGCTTAATGGGCTACTTTTCACATTTTTGCCAAGAGGTATTTATTTTTTTCCTGTTGTTATTTATTCCAACTAATGGAGTTCAATAAGATTATAAGACATATTAATTTCATGTACTAGAGATCTGTTAGGAACTCTTCATGTTCAACTGCATTTAAATTCAGTGGCAAGAAAGAAATTATGACCTTTTTTTTGGACTGAGATTTGGATGAGATTTGCAAATAAGCACGTATTACTAATTTGAGGATGAAGTGTCACTTTCTGACTAGCTCTCTAACTCTTTTATTGGAGAATTCTTCTGGAACATTAGGTCCATTTGGAAAAATTACGTGCAATGAGTTTGGAAACCTTTGAAGTGAAACATGCAATAGTAACTTATGAATTGTTTTCAGTATTGGTAAATTCCAGGCATGTCCTGTATAAAATGCGGACAAATTTCTTTGCAGGTTCTGTGACTTTTGCCAGTGGAATTCAAGAAAGAAAACCTATTTCTTCCATGAAAATGCACATAGTAAAAATAGATTTTTATACAATTGAAATGCAAGATGCAAGAGTCATAATGTATATCATACATTTAATCTTGTACTCAATTAATTTACATCGACTTTCTCCAAACATGAAAAATATTGCAGCAATTAAAATAGAAATTAACTCAAACAACCTATTTATTTTTTATGCATCTTGTTTGTAAAGTTGTCAATGAAAAAGTTTAATAAAGTTAAATGTTGAATATGTTAATACTACTACTACTACTACTAATAAACTAAGAAAAATCAAATGCAGGGCTATATATTAATTTATGCATACTGGTATTTTGTAAAGTATATTTACAACGCGTATTTTCAATCACTTAAGCTGTTCTAATGTAGTGTGACTTAACTCTGAATATGTTCTTTAAATTTGAATCTAAAGCTTGGTTTTTTTGGGTTTTTTTTTTTTTGTGAGAACACATTACCTTTGATTTAATTTTTTCTGACACTGTGCCCACTGCATAGTAGAAAAAAAAGTGTAATTGTAGTTTTGTCCTTAACAGCACAGGACAAATAAATGTCAAAATCAAATGGTGGTGTCCCCCAAGGGAAAACTTACTTCAGTTATGAAATATTCTTCCCCAGCTCCCATTGCTATTCCCATGAACACCTAGGTGAAGCTGCCTCAGGACCTAATCAGATGCTGATTATTTGCATATAATAAAAAATCATGCAATGAGTTTTTAGCCCATTCTGAGGAAAAGTACATAATATATCTTTAAAAGGTTCTGTCTTAAAAACCAGTGCTATTCTGGCTTTGGATGATTGGTTTGAATGGGATAGGCCTGGTGAGAAATGAACATCTGCTTATATTGTTGGTGTCTTGTCAGCTTAGCACAGTATTTAATAAATCTCTTTGCAGGTGGTGCGGCACTATTTTTTGCTATATATCTTCAAAAGACTTGTTATATATCTGAAAAAAAGTTTCAGATGTCTCAGGAATAATAAAAATAAATACAAAAGTCATTAAGACTGTTTGAAAACGTGATGGTTTTAGGGAAAAGACTCTCCTTAGGCTTTATTAGCACTCTTAATTACATTATTACTCAGAGCAAGTGAAACTTTTCACTGTTGGTCTATAACTATGTTGTGCTCCTTTTTGATATAAAATCCTGAACAGGTTGAAATTGTGAATTGTTCTCAGCTACTGTTATATTCAAGAAACTTGATACTACCTGCAATTGAATGAAACCTTTTTATATTATCCCAAAACTAGTGGTGTGATAACTAGCTAGTTTGGATTTCAGTTCACATTTACTTTTACTAGACAAACATATGTTGAGAAAGCTTGTGGGACAAATAAAAACATAGATGGATAGCCATAAACAGACAGACTTGTAGACAGACAGACAAATGCTTTCATATCATAACAAATTTTAGATCATTTTCTTATAAGAATGCAGGCTAATATGGACAGTAAGGAAAACTTTTTGAAATGGTGGAGCTACTTTTTTCTCTTTTACAACTAAGCAAGTATTTACTTTCAGGCAGTTTTTTTTGGAAATTTAATTTGGTTCTCTGCAGAAACAGATACTAATTTAAAAAAGATATTTCAAATTATTTCAAAATATTACAACATATTCTTTAAAATGATACTTAGAGAGCCAGTTGAAAGCTCTTTTTTTCTGCCTTAGTTTCCACCTAGGGTTTCTTTTTTTTTTTTTTTTTTTTTTAATTTTAATATCTCAAATGCCATCATTTTCCTGGGACATGTAATCTGTTTTCTGGCCAGATCTAATTCTAAAATTAAGTAATTCTCAGAATTGCATCTGCCTGCATATTCTACCCTCAAGAATTTTTTGTATGAATGGTTTAAGTAGACAGAGTCTCAGTAAATGTACAGGAGAAGAGGTTTATTCTCCTCCTGCAAAGCCACTAGCTCTGTGTCGTGGTGCCTCTGGAAAGGATGAGATGGGAGCATCTTGTACTGATATGAAGAAGAGAGTCTATAATCTCAGCTCTTCTGGGAATCTAATTGTACTCCCTCTCCCTTTCTTGTGGCCCATGTGATTTCTTCAGGTGAGCAGATAATATGCCTTTGCTGAGGAGGCTGCTGAGGAGCTCTTCTGAGAGACAGCTAAACCAGACAGTCTAACCCCTAAATACCTGTCAAGCATTTTGCACTGTGTTTATACACTTGCTCCTTATTCTTTACCCCTCTGCTCCCAAGCTGTATTTATCTGAGATGCAGATACAGAAACATATGGAGACTTGGATCTAATAAAGTTTTACCATGATTTCTCCTACCTACCAGGGACCACTTTTTGTACTAATTGAGTGGGAAGCCTTGTCTCCCTCCCTTGCCACTCACTGTACTGGCTTGCTGCCAGGGCGGTGCATCCAGCAGCCAAAGAAAAAGAAAGAGAGAAAGTTGCGAGAAGAAAAGAGGTCAGTGAAGGTCCAGCAACCCTAGTTTTCTGCTCCCAGGTATCTCCTGTGGAAGTGCAAAGACTGTGTAGTTATGTGCTAGCAGATGACAGTGCAGGAAAAGAGTGAAAGAAGATACCGAAGCAGGGGTAAATGGTGTGTTAAATGAGGAAAGAGGGTGTGCAGGGAACAACCGTGTGCCTTAGTGTTTTGGGGGTGCATGGCTATGTCCAGTCATGCTGCAGCAAGGCAGGAAACATCTGCATTCAGTTTCACCCTCTAGTTTTGCCCCAGGAAGATCTGGGTAAGCCAAGTGGTTAGGCACCCTTCTTAAGGTTCTTCCAGTAGTTCCACAGCCAGGAAAGAACAGATGGGAAGAATTGGCTGGTAGCAATACCACACGCAAGCACACAGCACAACAACCCTTACTTTCCACCCAGCTTTTGGTACAGACATGCACAGTATTGCACAACCAAATCAAAGACACCTACTCTTGTGTTTTAGTTGAGCTCAAGAGCAAATTTCCTGATAACCCCCTTTTACTGAGCTTTCTGGAATATCTCAGGGATCACAGGCTCTTTTCCTTTGAGATAAACAGAGCTGGAACTGATGTTGTCCCTGATAATAGGCACCCAGGCCCTGAGATCCCATTACAGCCAGCCAGAATAAAAACTCCAAACCACATAAAATTTGACATTGAGTCCACATATCAGTGGTGTCATTCAAGAAATCCACTCTTGCCAAGTTGCACATTCCTTCTACAGGTGTAGCTGATCTTTGCTTTTGGGTGAACTTATCCATCCTACTGTTTCAGAAGCCTGTTTATTGAAAATATATCAGAAATACCAATTTCAACAAACACCATATAAAAAAAAATACTAGGTTAGATGTTCAGTGAGTATTCTTAAAAGAAGCTACAATTAAAATCAGATGTTTTAAACTAATGTGCTTATCCAAACTATTTTAAGTTTCTTATTTTGAGATGTAAATTTATGGCTAACATTTGTCCCAATTATAGTATTTCCTAATCCTGTCATTCCTTTAACTTTTTAAAATGTATAATTAATTTCTTATTTTCTCCTTATGCATTACAAAAACACAAGCATTTCTACAATACTTTTTTTCCTCTTTTCCCAGTCTTGTAGCTCTTCTGCTTGCCATTATGACTTAAGAAGGCTTAATTCCCACTTTTTTTCCATGTGTATTTGAATGTTCACCAAAACACATAGTGTTAAGTTTTAAAGAGACATAATTAGGTTTTAGTATCAACATTGGGGCAGCTTAATAAGAGAAGTAGTGTTGTCACCTTCCCAAGCCCAGTTTTCCATCTGTTTGCAGCCTTAGGCATTGCATCTATTTACGGTCTGTTAGCAATTGCAGGTTTACTTCACAACTATAAAAGGAAGAAATAATATTTTTCTTTTCATGGGAAAGATTTTACATGAAAGTTTAGAATATGGAGAATTTCAACATAACATGTGGGCTATAGAGTACATGAAGCAAGTCAATTTGGCCTATTGCCTTAAAGCTCAACTGGTCTGTTGAGCACAAGCAGTGGTGTAAATCATGCAGTTGAGTCATCGTCTGTATTGTAGGTTAAATGAGAAATTTAAAATTTGATTAGGTGCTTTTAAGAACACAATTTTCTTCACTGAAAGGGTGGCCAGGCACCATGAACAACCTCATCAGGGGAATGGTGGAATCACCATCCCTGGAAGTGTTCAGAAAACATCTAGATGTGGCATCTGGGGACACAGTTTAGTGGTGAAGATTGAAGTGTTAGGTTAACAGTTGAACTTGGTAATCTTACAGGTCTTTTCCAACCATAAAAACTCTATGTTATTATGATTTATTTAGCTGCAGAAGGAATGTGATAGATAGACAGATAGATAGATAGATAGATAGATAGATAGATAGATAGATAGATAGATAGATAGATAGATAGATAGACGAAAACCTTGCTCCTGAAAAGGAGCATATTCTGAAAATGCATGCCTGTCAATACAGTCTAAAGCGTGAGATAAAATAATTCAAGAGCTGCTAAACCATAGAAAAGTAGTAGAGGCAGGATTGCATAGGTGATTATGTTGTCTTTGATTGTTTTTTCCAACTTATTACTACCACAAGTTTTCTGATTTTCTTGCTGTTGATGTGCATGAAGGAGGGTTACATTTGCTGTTGTTGCTGAGAAGATATGTATAACTTGCAGGAAATTTAAACAGATATGTAAGGCATGGTGTCTCCTCCTTGCTTGGAGGAGACACCATGCCGTACCACACTTGGAGGATTTATCTCTATCTCAGGTAGGTAAGCCACAGATAGAGAGGCTGAACTTTTCAGCCTTCCATGTTTCAGCTCCTGTAGTACTACGGGGAGAAAGGGAGATACTATTGTGCCTTTTTTTACAGTGCAGACAGCATGACTGTAAAAACAGAGGTATCCCTCTGCCTCAGTTCTGATAGGCACAGATGAACTGAGTGGGGACTGTCTTGATGCACAGCAACAATACTTGTATGGGACACAGGCTAGCTTCACTATTTACCCAGCATCTGCTTACACAGATGCTCCCTCACTGTAGGCTACAAAGTCACATATATAGCCTAGAAAACATCTAGTGCTGAAGTGAATATACTCAAATCCAAGATTAATTCAGTTCTATGGGGCGAGTTCTCTTTCCTGAAGGGTATTTGTGTGCTACATAATTATTTCCTTTAATTCCATTTTTAATGAGAGGAACATTGTAGGGGCAGATTTTCAGATGTTGCAGATGGTCTTTTTTTCCTTGGCCTCCATGGACCAGCAACAGCAAAAACTTGCTGAAAACTGTCCCTGATTAATGAGCACATAGTCTCATTGTGGTTGTGGTGATGCCAACTCTCAGTGCTCCTGCTCTGTAGGATTGATTTCAGAGCTAATCCTTGCACCTGTGTGGGCCAGCAGCCTCACAAGCTCATTAGTTCCAGTGTGGGCAGGGCTGCCCAGCTGTGGAGGGGGGTCAGGACTTTCCCTGCAAGCTTAGTGCTGTTTGCTTGCAGTGAGTCATCACCGAGCCCTTCGGTCATGGCTGTTATGCTTTGGCAACCAATATCCTTGTTCCTATCTCCTGTACTTAAGAGGCAAATAAAATCAATCCTGTTTTATTTTGTAATGTTTAGGAAATGTTTCCATAAACGAAGAGTGTGTTGGAAAAACAGGTGCATGTTTTCCGACTTTATCACATGCGGGCCCATTTCTCAAAGGTATTGCTAAAATGGTGAGGAGTTGACAAAGGCAAATTTATTGAAAGTTACACGTGTAAATTCTAGGTCAGTTCTTTTCATGAGTAGAGACTATGTGGTTCTATTCCTCCTGAAAAATCCACTTTTTCTGAAAGCTTCCATTGTGCTAGATGAAGCAGAGATTAAAAACACTAGCTGCTTTATTCAAAACATGTTTGACTTAAATTACAATAAATTACTTTGCAGCCAGACATCTGAAAGCCATGTGCTAAATAAACTGTACATTATGTAGAGAAGGGTGTTAAAAATCCCCTGAAGTTGTAGAAATATGAGAGGCAAAGAAGAAGAATATGATTCTGACAGTTGTAGTCAATACATTGAGGCTGAACTGAGCTTTGCTTACATAGTCCTTCTAAGAAGAAAGACATATGTCTTGAATGTGATTTGAGCATATTGCAAACACAAGCTGATACAGAGGTCATTGCTGCTGGCAGACAGTGCTGCAGAACTAGGCATAAGTTCCAGACAGGGAGCTGGAGTCTGCTCTCCGTACATGCACATATGTTCTGGTACATTTTAAAATCATTTAACTGCTGAGCTTTAGTGGTTCCTCTGGCAAATCCACAGAAGTACGCTGGAAGTTGCAAATGACAGACTCACTGTACCATTTTGCTCCTGTGAATTCTGTTAAAAGCGCTTTGTAGAAACCTGCAGAGGTATAGGGCAAGGCTGCTGCTGTTGGAACAATAAGCTGGCATCATCAAAGAGAAATGCACTTCTTTTTTTAACTTCCTAGCTGATTAATATTTATATTAATTTAATTAATATGCCTGATATTTGCAACTGTATTATTTATCCAGGAAATAGAAAGCTCAGCTATCAGCCCGAGTGAAATGATTTTTACCACAGAAAATAATGCTGCAAGGTGGTGCACATGTTTAGAGAAACAGTGTGGCGTGGCAAATTATGCACAAGTACTCTAATTTCTAAAAAGGGTCTAGGTTTTCAAGCACTTTACTTGAACAAGAAGATTTAATTTATTTGTTATTTTATGAAGCATTTTTATGTGTAGAAAAAGTGCTACTTGTTTGCACATGCTGGTTATGTGGCATTCTTACATGATTTCATGCTTTGCTGATGGAAAATTAGACCCTTGTGTATTATAAAAGAATAGAAGATAGCTATAGAATCAGGATGCGATTGCCTCAGGACATTCTGTTGACAGCTAGAAATATATACAGACAAAGCAATGTCACTGGATGCTAATGTGAACTATACAAGTTGATGAGTACTGTAAATCCCTGTAAAAAGGGAAATCTATACCCTTTTATTTTGCAGGTTTTTGCCTTAAAAATTACCACTAATAACACTTATATAATTGTGTTGTGTATAATCATTATTGAGATTTTATAATCATGGACATGATAAAGCACAGATAGACATTTTTGATAACATATCTATATTCAGGAAAAAAAAAATAACCTTCACTTGTTTACTAAACCTTTGCTTCACATTTAGTTGAAGGTGTTATTAATTTAAGGTGTAAATTTGAGTATATAGGGAATGCCAGAGTGATCCAGTATTGAGTTAGAGAAACTGCTCAGTTTTGAAACTAAAGCAAGATACATCAAATTAGCCCTGGCGTTACAGGAGCCTTTCCGGCCTTTTGATGTTTTCTACATCATCCCCTATAATAAGCCCAGATGTTCCAAATAGATGAGATCTCAGTAAAAAAACAAGAATTTGTTTCTACTGTGCCTAATTCCATCATTACCGATAGATTGCAATACTGTATCGTTTCTGAGGCGTAACTATTTGGTTTGCTGCTTCCATTTTCTGAAAGACTCTCTTAACAACTCAGCTCAAGTAAAGATGTTTTGATATTGCCAGCTTCTGTCCATCTTTCTTATTTGTTTAATCTTTAAAAACACAGCAGATGTGTAAGACTGCAACAATACACTACCCACGTACAAATATCTATCTTCTCCACCTATATTAGCATGATAGCACTTTGGACATCAAATATTTATCCTAATTACAATTCTGCTCTAATCTGAATATATTTTATATGTCAGCAACACTTTTTCTGAGAGAAGAAAAAAATATTTTGTGCTCAGACACATTGCTTGTGAGACAGAATGATTCTGGACTCTGTCCCTGGGAACAAGTGGGAAACAGTGGGGTCTAGCCCACATTTTTCATTCAAACCAGTAACCTGAATTTACTTATATATTTATTATTTGTTTGTTTAATTGTTGATGAATCTTTTATTTGTTTACTAGATAAGTATTTACTCATTCTAGACATTTTATTCCAACTTCTTTTGTTCCATATGTGGAACCTGTTGTCTCTACTTACAAAAAAGTGTGACACCTGTTAATACCTTGAAGACCCAAAGTTGTCATATGTGTAAATTCCATGCCCTGTATCTGGAGGAATCTTTTAAAGCTGGTAGGAGTTTTAATATGAACTGGACAAATGGCTAGCGCTTATACTGTCTTCTTTTCTTGTTAGGAAGCAATTATGGGACTAAAATTTGAAATGCATCAAAAGTTATATTTGTGTTTAGAAAAATAATTAAAGGCCAGCAAAAGTTTAATGAATCTAATTGCTTGGCATAATGTAGAAAAGAGTAGCAAAGTCACTGGAAGATAGTAAGAAGGTTCTAGTAGGGCAAGCTTTACAAAGCAAAACTCATAGAGTTTTCAAAAGGAGAACAAATTTTTATATTCCAAATTCTGTATTTAAAAAGGCTTTTACAAGTCTTCCTTGAGGTCAGCTATTAAAGTCTCTAAGTAGCTGTTGGATAAGAGACAAGAATTATTTTAGGAAAAAAAGCCTTCAAGACAAGGAAAAGGAATAGGAAGAAATAGAGAGTTTTTTCTGTAAGAAAGGTTAGCAATGGTTCATGGATTAATCTGTGGTCCTGTCTTATGTAATATAGTTATTAATAAATTACATTTGAAAATATATTATAAATGAACAGAAGATTACTAGAGAATCAGGATGTGTTTGCCTCAGGGGTAGAGTAAAGCAAGTAATCAAACTTTGCAGAAAATTAGTAAAGCTTGTGAGGAATTTCAAGAGGACCTGCTTGAAGTAGGTGATAGGAAACACCATGACAAACAAAACTCAACAAACATAATAATTTCAGAAGCCTTGAATACTTTGTGGGCTGTTTAGAGATCTTACCTTCATAGTGTATGATTGTTGTTAAAAAGGCAATTAAATACTCATATATTAACAAGACGGAGAAAGAATTTAAAATTTGTAGTGTCAAGATATGAAATGAAGGTATGATTTCTACAAGATACTGTGCAGGGTCACTGTTGCCCTTTGAGAGATGTGGGGGAAAGCACCAAGGAACAGCAGTGGCATCTTAAAACTGTGCAATGGGAATTTAGTGCTATTTGCTTTAGAGAAAAGTATAACAAATGCCAATTTAGAAGCAGATAAAAGAAAAAGAGATGGCAAGAGTCTGTTCTTGCCTTGCAAAGGAGAAGGATGGCCAAAACTGAAGGGCAGTGAATCCAAATCTTGTAAATAGAAATATATCTTCACACATAGATTAAGCCAAGGAACTGGTGTCAGGGAGGTCACAAGTTTGACAGAAATCCAGTGGGGGATGGAAATTTATCAAATTAACAAATGTATCCAGATAATCCTAAATGAACTAAAAAACCCCTGAAACACAGAACCTCACTCATCAGAAAAAATCCAGTCTTGGAAAAAACATAAACTCTTCAAATTCAGATATTGTACCAAACTTTGGCCATTAGGAATACAAACGCTGTTTTCCTGGGGGCAGATGGTCTCCTTTCTGACTAGAGTGGAGTTTCTTGCCCCACTTTCTGAGGAGGCCTGTAGTGTTAACAAGTGTCAGGGTAGCAGTTGCTACAATAAATGAAGGGAATTTTTTGGCAAACTATTCTCTAGTAAGACATTTCCAGTGTTTCTGCTAAATCCTTTCTAGTTGACAAGCCTTCCCTGGACTCCTCGGAGTAAGGCTGCCCTGGGTAGCCATCACTAGCCGCTTCTAAGCCTACCTACCCCCAGCTGCTCTGGGCTCCAACTGCAGAGGAGGAGAGAAGTTTGGGCAAGTGTAGCCATGGTTACCAGACCAGGGAATGAACAGATTTTAAATATGCTAATACCCATTGATGCTTTTATGCAGAAAGTACTGAGAATCTTTTGGGCAAACGCATTCTAATAGCCAGTTCTCCCAATATCGTACTCACCTATCCATTGAGAGTTACTTACATGTACCTGCACTTATGCTATGTAATACCAGTATTTTCATCCCTCTGTGGAAGGTCCTCATTGCGAATAAGGACTTGAGCAAACTGAATATGTAGAAGCACATTAATAAATAAATTTCACTGGTACTGCATTTATTTTATGTAGTATTTCATTAATACAAACCGTTTCTTCCCAAATTCCCACCTCCTGATTTTCCTTCTTCATTCCTTCCTTTCTATCCTGTAATTCATCAACACAAGCTTCATGATACTGTTATGAATAATTTACTGAGGTGTGTATGGTGTATTTTATACTATACACAATAGTTCTATATTAATATACTTATAACCCATAAGTAAAACTCAAAGTAGACATTAGCACAAATAAGATTGATTCTGCATACATAAGCATCATATAAACTTTTCTGTGTCTTCAAATAAACTGGAAACCCTTAAACAGTATTGTTCAAATTAGTCTAATCCAGGTTGGTATCCCTTGCACACTCAGGTTCCCATTTAATTAATGAAGAATTAATCTAAAATGTGGAGTAACATTTTGGAAGAAAAATTTTCTTTTCTGAACACAGATATATTGACAGAGATCAGTATGTATATGTTGGTCTAGTGTTAGAAAATGCTATGAATGCTTTTAGGTACCATCAGACAGTAATTTTTCTAGCTGCAATTTTTAAAATAACAGCTATAAGGACAAAGCAGCTAAAGTTTACTTCTCCTTTACTCTTTTAACATTTTACTCTTTCCATTTATTTGTAATGAAGTGAGTAGCCACAACTCTCACCTTTAACCCATCCCATTTCCAAAGTTATTTGTGAAATCACCTCAAATTTGTTACATTAAAAGTGTCATCTGAAAAAAAATGTAAAATTGGCTAAAAAATTACTAGCTTAATATTATTTTGTTGCATCCATACTTGTTATTTTTTAACTGCTTTCTGTTCCAGTTTTTAAATTAACTTTTAATTAGTATCAGTATTTTTTGAAGGACTAGACTCTTTCTTTGTTATAAGTCTATAGACCTCTAAGGAAATGGATCAGAAATACATATTTTGATTTAATTTCCCTTTTTTGGTAATAAACTTAATATATGTATCTACATGTATTTTTATTAATTTTTTTAATATAATACTTTTAACATACCATTTTGCATAAAGAAAGAAATTTCTAGTTGAAAGAAACTAGCAAAATTTCAGAGAAAAAAAAATCTTGTACCACTATATGATTAAAATGTAAAGGCAAAATGGTAGAGTTCAAACAGTTGTTGGAAGAAGCAAAATTTTATGCATCTTTGTGTAGTGCAAGCACAGTGTCAAACCAAATATTGGAAGATAGAAGGCTAGTGGAATTTTTCCTTTTCATGCAGGATACTGACAGTGTTCCTAGCCCTGCCTCTTAAATCTGGAAGATGTGGTGACAACGACCTATTTAAATTAAACAGTTGAATTTGTGACTTGCTCATGTTAGGTGAAAAGTGTTACCTATATTCATAAATGGCCCAGGGCCAAATTCAGCCCATACATATGCCCCTTTCCAGACCACTGAATGCCTCTAAAATCAGAACATGGCCATCACACTTGATAAATTGTAAATGGATGCAAACCTTCATATTCTGTGTTCAGTTATGCATTCTTAAAGCACAAAATGAGCCGAGTACTGGACAGAGCATACACCCCTGGAGCCACTCAGAAGACATATGGCATAATCCAAGGCAGGTGTTTGTAAATCCAAAAGATCACATTAGACCCCTTAGGCTACAATCTGAATGACAGCAGTGGGATTTTGTAGTTTATCTAGGACCCTAAATTAAGTTGTCACCCTTAATTTGTGGGATAACATCTACCAGGGGCAAAAACAAGTTAGAAACTTTTTCTTCTTTTGCAGGTTCAAGTATTACAGTTGCTGAACTCTCTTACTTGTAATGTATGTGTTTAAATTATCACTTAACTCTTAGTTAAGCAATTTTGTTGTCTTTTCTTCTTTTTTCTTTTTTTTTTAATTTTCTGAGAAAAGAAATAAGTGTCCAGTGAACAGTCAATGACTATGAGATTGTCTGGGACATGCAGTTATTCTTTTCCAGATGGATCAGTCGAACACATACTGAACTACGGAGACTCCCTTTGATTGATGAGTTCGGATCAGCTTTGGCAGATGCACATTAAAAAGGAGTAGATGAATACATATAAACCATTGAGCTTAGCAGAAAGTACTGCTCAACATTGTAAACTGCCAACTTTATCATCTTTAAGTAAAAAATACAGTTTTTCTTCCCAACAAAGACTTTTTATAAAAGCAATAAGGTAACTGCATGAAGTGTGCTTATCATGATATAATCACACCCCAGGGGGAATGAGAGGTGCTCGGCTGCACCTCATGCTTTGTAATGACCCAGGGGTGTGATTATCTTATGATAACCACACTCCCTGTCATGCCTTATTGCTTATATATTCCACATGTCATAATGAATCCTGAAGCACTTTCTAGGCCTTGTAGAAAAGGCAATGACTTTGAAGTATAGGAAGTAGTCAGATTTTCTAGGTACATACAGATTAATATTGTATACATTAGGAGGAATTATGAATGACTACTTATCTGTACTAGCCAGGCCATAGTTTTTTAACTGTTTCGAGGTACTGTAGATTTCATGGGGTATTTTATGGGAATGTGTTTAAATTGTTCTCTGGAAGTTCAGCACAGGAAGTATGAAAACTTGACAACCATACCTCAGGACCGTGGGGAAAGATAGCAGCAGTGACATTGCCACCTTTGCACTTTCCTGTTGGGATGATTCTATAAAGTCATATAGAACTATAATAATCTGATTTTGCCACAGAAATCTTTGAATGTTTACAAGATATTTAGTTGAATATTGAAGTAACTTAGTACAACATTCTGAACTTTGATATGCAAAACTTTTTCAGAGGAAGGAAAAGAGCTTGAGAGAACTGTATTTACAATGCTGACTGAGTATCTCATCAATTTCTCTTTTATTAAAGTGATATGAAGGAGTTGTGGGTTATTTTGAAACATTTTTTAAAAATCTGCACTTTAATAATAAAAATACTAATAAATCCTAACGAAAATGATTGGGGTTAATAACAGGTCCATAAGGAACTGGGAGATCAAGAGGCTTCTGAATTCACAATTAAGGGTTGACATAAAAGACAACAGGATAATAAACTAAGCAATTATCTTTGCTATACCTTATAGTATAATAGCACCACAGGGTGAATCTGTACCTCAGGGAATGGGATTCTCAGTAACTTTGCAACCTTGTTAATCTGATGTATGTAGCAGTCAACATTTAAATACTACTCCACTTGTCAGGAAAATCTACAGTACTGTTTTCTGCCTGTCATCATAAACGGGTTGATAAATACGATGGCCTATCATTATGGCCATTGATTCATTGCAAGCGTCAGCTCCGAGAGCAGCTATGTTAACTGCAGGCCACCACAAAGAACTCTGTGTGCCTAAAATAAAGCTTATTTTGTTCTATAGTGTGCAAATGGAGTATTACTGATTACCATAAAGGTCAGACATGCACGTTTTAACTGGTGGTAATGAGTAGTTTTAAAGATGTTTGAGTCTTTTCTTAATCTTGCCATGTCACGAGCCTTCTATTGTTATGCAGCAAAGAATGTGCCTTTAATTGTACCATTTGCCCTATTTTATCTTGATCATAGAGTGGGTTTTGTGATGTTAGTGGTGATAAACGCCTACCACATGTCCTAATAATTACTAGCCTTCAGTATATTGTGTAGTGAAGTAACACGAAGTTTGTCTCTAAAACAAAAGGCTCCAAAATATTGAAAGCAACATTTAAGTAGTTTTGCATCCTGTACCAAACTGCTCTAGATGTGAATTCTCTGCAAGTGGAGTGTAAAAAATAAATAACTTTCAGTTCCGATTAGCAAAATATCATCTCTCACAGTTTCACATATAGCAGTTCTGAGAAATTGGTTCCTCATGTATTTCATAAGAAAGAGCTATGTTAAAAAAATGGTGAGGTCAAATAGTTCAGAATGGTGATAACCCCAAGTGTTAAAACAGTTGCATAAAATACTATTTGAGTGTGTATGTGTGTATTTCAAAGAAAATGAGAAGAAATCTACTAGTTCTCAAAGTCTGAGTGTGACAAAATCAGTATCACTGCAAATTTAACTTCCCCCCCTCCATCTTTCAAGGCTATGTCTTTAATGTAGAGTTATTTATAATATCCTGAAATAATACATTTCCAATTCCCTTCTCTCTCTATCAGATAAAAACCAAACAATGTCATCAGTGGCTCCACAGAGGTGAGAAATTTTACGAGTTAATATAAATTACAACATCAGTATGGTGTGCTACTGTATTATTTCTGAGTTGTTCAGTTTCAAATACCAATGGAAAGCTCCTTGACAAAGTAGAGAGCTCCCTTGTCTTTGCATTTTTTATTTTAAAAGCATTCCAAAATATTGATGTTACTACGACAGGGGTTATCTAAATTTTTTTATCATTATTCTCTTCAGTTTCTTCTTTTTTCTTTTCCTTTTTTTTTTTTCCAGAGAGGAGTCTTATATTTGCCAAATTTTACTTGTCTTTAACTCCTTGTAAGTCTTTTGTAGCATTCCAGTCAAACAATAGGCAAAAATGCAAACCTAAGTGGAACAAATGAAACTTTTCTGAATTCTTTCACAAGCAAAAATTCTCTAAGATGAAACCGTCTGGGTTCATATACCTCTACCTGATATATAAATGTCCTGAAACCAAAAAAGAAAAAAGGAAAAATGGGTTGACTTGTTTTTTGTTGGATTGCGGTTTTTATGCATATCAAAGTCAAATGAACAGCAAATTGAGAAGAATTCACTTATGGTTAGAAATGCAGCGATACTCATAACTACATAATTGTGTAAATCTGTCCTTATTTATGTGAACTTCTTGTAAGATTTACTTCAGGGTATAACCTGTGAAGTGTTAATGATCTTACACATGCAGTCCTGACTGTCATATCAAATTATAGTATTGTTGGGTTTATTTTTCAAGTAGTTGCAACATGGATTAA
Source organism: Monarcha castaneiventris obscurior (assembly GCA_026261815.1). Classification (NCBI taxonomy): domain Eukaryota; kingdom Metazoa; phylum Chordata; class Aves; order Passeriformes; family Monarchidae; genus Monarcha; species Monarcha castaneiventris. The sequence continues at coordinate 2,793,086 of JAMPIT010000482.1, forward strand.
ACTTTGTTATATCTACTACTAAGCAATTCATTAAATGGGTTAGAATCATTGCTGATTATTAAAATTAGTAGTCTGATATCAGTGGCTGAAGTATATGATTCTGCTGTCAATACATAAATAGATGCTTTTTAATATCATTATGGGTAAAAAAGGTTTTTCATTAAGTTATACTGTGATTCAAGTAATTTTGCGTTATGTTAATTTAGCAAAAAATCTGTATACTAAAATTGGTAATAAATATAAGAAGCTATCAGCTATTTATATTCCTTAGGAAAGAAGAATTTTTCAGATAGTTTTGCTTGTAAAAATGTATGCTTTCGTATACCCTTAATAGAAGTGCGTGGCAATGCAAAAAATATCAGATATTTAATCCAAATTATTAAAGTTTCAGATTCTGATTCTAATATCATAGAATATTTCTGTTCAATGTCTGTGGTATAGGTGCTCATAATGCACTCCAGTGAGAGAAACATCAACCTTTCTTTATGGCATGTCAATACAGATGGAAAATTATTAATTGGATTATTTATGACTCTTGAAATGTAAGATTGTACTGATTTTTGTTTATTTTGGTCTTTTAGATTGATTGTGCAGCAGGAGAAGTTTCCACAGAAGACATGTTCTTTAGGACAGGAATACCAAGCTTACCAAGTGAAAGCATTTCTTGTACTTTCAGCTTTTTCAAGGGAATAGATATCTTCTCATTATTGTAAGCAGTCTCCTGCAGAAATCACTGAGAGAGTAATAAGGGTATAAGAGCCAAGATATTGACATACTATTAATTTGGTATGCTTTTCCTTTCCTGTTCCAAGAGGAGATGTTACACTCTACAAGTGCTCCCAAACCAGTACTCTCTGATTTTGCAAGAGGACTGAATCTCCACCTTCTTACTTTTTTTCAGACATCTGCCTGGAAAAATCTGGGTAGACCATAACATTGCTAGAAAATCCTTCACCACTTCATAGATTCACTGAGAAATGGAAACAGCTTCTGATTTTTATTAGAAATTATTTGTAAAATTACAAATAAATTTGTAATTTCCTAAGACAGAAAATCAAAATTCTTTAGGGAAATCATCCAAAACAATGGCTTCAGATCCCAAGTAGATGCACTTTGCTTGTTTCTTCAGCCTTTGGGATGTTCACAGCTGCCCATCTCAGCCTTTCCACTCTTCTGAAATATTGTACAGATTCTCCTTTCAAAACAATTCCAGGTTGATAAGTGAAGGCCATGAAGAACTTACTGTATTGTGTTCTTTCTGTATGGACAAGGAGCAGCAGCCCAAGTTTGTATAATTATTATCTCATCTAAACACAACCTTCTAGAGATGATTTCATAAAGATGAAGAGGTTGCTGGTGATTTCCAAGGAACACAGATTCATAGCACTGAAGTTACCCTGCAAAGCCTCCTTCTTTTCTGCTTTAGTTGATTTTAAGACCTCTCAGAAGACCTGACGGTCAAGGTATACTAGAGGTCAGTGACTGCTGTCCAGAGGCATTTTAATGAATTTTAGATATTCTGATGAAAATTTATCTCTGTCTTTTATATGCCGCTATTTATTGTTGAAACGTACAGGCACTCAGGATATATGAGCATCCCATCATCCAGAAAGGACAAAAGAACAAATAAAAAAGATTAATTCTCCTTTACCTCAAGTAGTAGTATCTATATGCTCTTGTAGCCAACTAACTTGGAATTTATTCCCACCAAGGACCCATGTGTGTATATATGTATATATGGATTGGCAGCTGACCTTTGGATAAGAACTTTTGTGAAACTTAGATGACAGTGGGAAGGGAGTTTCTGGTTCTCTGTGTGTGTACTCATATTGCCCCAGGTGAATGAGTGTCCACAGAGAAGGCAGGCAGTTATTAATGATGATAGGAAACTCTTCCTTAGTTCTAATGGTATGTATTAATCACTATTTTAGTTTCTCTTCAATCAGAAATTGAAATGGTGGATAGCTGACTTTTACATTTTTTTTTTTTTTAAATAGTGTATGCCCACAGCTGAAAATCAAATACCTCTCTGCATGATGCTTGGATCTCTTTTGCAAGATAATTTTTAAAGGGGGAACTACTATGAAATTATATGTAAGATGTGTTCAAGCCTTTTGCTGACACAACATAGGCAGGAGGTACCATAAATATAAGCTTTTACTAAGGATGGCGGAAAGTCTATCCCATGAGGATAGTATCCTACTGAATACATGGGGTCCGTTTAGATGTTTGACGTTGCAGGTATAAAGATTAGGTTTAATAGAAATACATGGCTAGGGAAGAATGTCCCTAAAGTAGAAAGATTACCTTTTTTATTGATTTCTGGAGACACCTAGAAGAGAAAGAAAGAGTTTTCTCATACCTATTGTGATTTTGCAGTGCAACTGATCGCAGTCCTTTGGGCTGAGCTGACCCATAGCCCAGAAGATGAGCTCAAACCCTGTGCCTCATATGGAGGGTGTATAAGGGACCCACGAAACCATGGGTAGAGTGGTCATTGTTGTGTCTGCAACTCTAATCCACACACCTTGTATACTGACAATACAATTATTATTGCAATTCCTATAGAAACCTTGTAATAAGAGAGATTTTCTTTTGTGTGTATGCAGAAGTGTTCCTCCAGCATCCTTCTGCTTCACGTTCCTATTTGTGAGCACTGGGCACAGGTAATGTGCTCTTACAACAGCTCACAGAATCTGCCAAGTTTCCTTGCACAATGTTTTTAATTCTTTTGATGTCTTTCAATGGTACAATGACAATTATTGCTGGTTAAAAGTAAATGTGCTCTTTACCATTCTCTTTTAACCACATTGTAAATCATTATTTTAATATATTTTGTTAAATGTGGTGAGATCTAAGTCTACAGTGTTAAAAATATTTTACTGCTCTTTGTGCTTGAGGCATTTCTAGCAAGCTAAGAGATCTTTACAGGCATTGACAAGTTGTACTGTGTCTGTGGAGAAATGATTTAGAATAAAGAAAATATACTCTTAATATAAAATAATAAACAGAGATTTTTGCTGTGAATTAATAGAATTAATATTTAATAAAATCCCTGACTTATTTTGTTTATGCAGCTTGTGTCTCTGTCAGTTTTGTCCATTGCTCAGTGCTATTGCCAGTCAAAGAGCATAAAAGTGATTTTTTTTCTAAGAAACCCTGCAATTGATCAAAGTGCACATCTTTTACAAACCTCTCAAAATTCATAATACTGGTGGTAAGATGTGGTGCATGGGTTTTTTTTAAAGCCAATTTTCATTTTAATGTTTTATCAGTCCTTTTGTGTCACTGTACAAAATGATACAGGGTGTCTGACATCAAAATCAGCAATACAGATTGCCTTTAAAAATAAAGAATGTGTTGCCTCTGTCTGAGACCTAGTTATGTCTCATATATAACAGAAGGCACCTTTTGTTCTTTAGTTAATTAGCTCATTATACTGTAGGTACATAATTCTTTAAGCAAATTCATTTGAACAGGAATCAGAAAAAAGTTATGGATGATAAATTCAGACAGTGCAAAAATGTTAAAGATGTTGACTTTCCATGAAAAATGCATGCGGTAGCATGAAAGAATTTAAGCTTGTGGAACAAATGCTCCTGTAATGTTTTAATTCCTATCAGCAGAAAGACTTTCTATTGTTTGTAAATAAAAAGGAAATATTTCACTGTGGCACTTCCATCTGTTACCTTAACAATAAGTGAAGTCATGCAGTTAATCACAGCATTTTCTAAAAAAGGATTTAAACTCGAAGCTCTGCTCTTATATCCCCATGCAGTTATAAAACACTTACCCACCAAGAACAACTGATTCTGACTGTTAGTGTTGTGTTTTAATTCCAGTATGGGCTAGCTCAGAACTCAAAGACATGGGTTTCCTACTGAGTGCTGAGATCTGCTGCCAGGAATGGCTTCTGTCCAAGGAAATGTGCTACCTTTTCAAGATAAATGTTCCTGGGTGAAAGAATGATGGGACTGCAGAATGTGCTTGCTTGCAACATATTTAGTGAAATGTAATCTTCCAAGTATTAAGCGTGCTATCCAACAAAAAAATAAAAGGGAAAGAAAATCTTGAAGCTAGCTTCATGGCTCAGACCTCTAATCCTTTCTAGTACTTGTAGTTTGCTTTTCTGAGGGCTGTGATTCCCGTCAACATGAAGCTCTCAGAGCTGGCAGTCAGGCTATCAGGGCCAGCACTGCCAGGCAAATTTTCATTTAGGCTGCTAAATAAAAGCTGCTTTTACAAATTTCAACTTTGACTGCATCTTTTTTTTTTTTTTTAATTAATTAAAGACATTGATCTTCCCTAGGGAAGGGAATCTGGGGTAATAGTGGCACATACTGGGAAGTCTAAGGTCATTGTATTTATCTGTGCAGCTCACCTTGAACTAGACAATAGGCTATTTTGGAAGCCTTATCGCTCTGGGGATTTTTTGCTGGTGAGTTTACTCAGTCACCTGGCCTAAGCATCCCTAGTGGTGGTGTAGAGACGGTAAAGTGTTATATTCATTATAGAGGGTTCCTGAGGAAATCTGAAAAAACTGTTCAAAGGCAAACAGCAGTTTAAAGAATGTCAGTGACACTCGATATTGCTTCTCAGAGTGAGAGCTGCTGCAGTGAAAACATAGCCCAGATGAAGCTTACCTTGATTTAAGTGAGAGAAATTGTTTCCACTAAAAACCAAAAAAGTTACATGAAATCTATGCAATCTTTACCTTATGACTCAGTATTTGTAGATTTGGGAAAGGTGGTGCATTTTAAAATACGCATATGATTGTCTCTGCAACCACCTTATGTTTGAAACCCCCCTGTTTTCACAAAGAAATGAAGGGTATCTGAAGTACGGACAAATATTTTAACAAATGAAAGATAAGCAAAGGCTTTTTTTGCTCCTGGGCCTGAGATCCACTCCTATTCCAGCCCTACAATGGAAGCACCCTCTGCTGGCTCCGTTGGTATATGATTTTATGTCTTTACACTGTGTTACCTACAAGGACCTGGTTAAATTGCTCTGACTTAAGTTTCTGCTGATAATTTCTGATCTGCAGGGTTCAGTTTGCTACTCCAAGTAGTACCCACACAGCTAATTGCACAGAAGTTCCTTCTCTTTCTTATGCTTTATGGTAATGGTGCCACTGTTAAGCCACAATCAAAGACTAGATGAAAGATCTTTAAATTAGTCTTGGTAATTCATGTGAACAGATAGAGCAACTTATACTCACATTCCTTGCTGAAAGGTTTTTGTTGATTTGTAAAACGTTACCTTGAGCAGAAGTAGAGCAAGGCATTTGGAAAGTTTTCTAAGCATTAAGACACAAAAAATGAGTAAGCAAAACCAGTTTTCAACTGATCACAGTTGAGTAGATTATTTCATTTTTTTGAGTGGATGAGCTTCATTTTTCTGCTATAAGTGAAAGTACAGCTTGACTGTCCATATGTTTCTATCAGGTTTGGGCAGAAGCACTTTATTCTTTTCATATTTTCTTCTCTATTTTTTTAAAATAAAGTAAAAAACCCTAAACCAAGGACCCAATCAAGTGATTTTCATATGTATTCCATATGAAACGCTGCATCAGATTGCAGTAGTCATATCAAAGGAAACCAAAGGAATATGTTTGAAAGTATCTTAGAAACAAGTATATTTCAGTCTAAAATATAAAATAGACAGGACAGGATAATACAAAGGCTGTTCTGTTCTTTTCTAGTTGCTTTTTTTTGCCAACAATGACTTTCTCTTGCCTTAGCCCTCTCAAATAGAGCTGAATTATATAACACTGCATGGTGGCATATATTTTCAAATTTTGTCCTAAATGGGGAATAAAAGGGCTTGATCCAGGATGGCATTGGAGCACATGCCTAAGAACAGAATGTGTGCATGGCTATGTGCTCTGATGGACTGAGCTCTCGAGCACTAGTATTTCCTCAACCCGGTTTCCAAAGAGATTTCATCTGTTCAACTCAGCTTTGAATATTATAGAGTACATTTTTAAATTATGGTAGCAGGGCTTTTTGAATTCCTCCTGCCATTGTATCTATCAAATAGATTTTCTGTGGCAAAAAGGGAAACTTATCTTGGTTTTGCTTTTTTTTTAGAGATTAATTTGGGGAACAAAGTGAAAGAGGGAGCTCCCCCAGGCTGTCAGCTCTATGACAACCCAAGAAGTACTGCTGCGGTCAGGGTCTGGGCTGTAGGGCCAGCTGGGGTGAACCAGAGCTTCCTTCTCCACAGCTTTAGCTTTTCATGATGGAAATCACTGTCAGGATGAAGAGAGAGGAAGCCATCAGCATCTGCATTTCATCCTGAAATGTGGTCAGAATGCCCAGCTGGACCACAGAAATTGAATCTATTGGCATTTATCTCTTTCTCCCCCTCATGTGGAGTGCTTAGTGCCTAAACTTGACTTACAGCCCTAAAAGATGTTATGGCTCTACAATGTTAACTGGAGAGTGGGCTATAATGTCTAGTGTCAATTTGAATATTACTTTAATAATAAGAAATGGTGTTCAGTTCTAAAATATCATTTATCTTAAAATAATGTAAATTATCCCTAGACAAAAAGTGGAAGAGTAGCTGTGAATGTAAGCGAGGCAAAGCTCAGGAAGTTTGTGTAATGAGAGAAAGAAACTTTGTAATTCACAATTCCAGTTAATATGGGACTATAACTTGATCTGAAAAGGTAGAATATACATGCAAGGTTTGTTAACACAGTGTTGGCATAAACATTCCAAAACTGAATTTAATGTAGAGAACTCAATAGTTTGACACAGAGCTGAGTGGAAAAATATTACAGAATTTTAATTTTCCATTAAGTTTTTTGTTAAATACATTGCTTCAAGATAATTTTTACTGTTTTTATGTGTATTAGAATTTTTGAAATCACTATCCTTTGATTACATGATGAATTTACATCCCTAAAATCTTATCAGTAATACAGTTTATTCATATGAAGACAAGCATAGGTCGAGCAACATTCAGAGGGAAGAAAGATGTTTTTAAGATGAGACAATGAGTAACAAAGAGAGACAAGGACAACAGAGAAGAAGCTTTTTCCTCAAAGGTGATAGAAATTGCTTAGAGTGCAGATGCATTTAAGAATTACATCTGTTTGTTTACTGAAGGACACTTAAATCCCTTTTCTTGATCCTGCAATCCACTTCACCTCACAAGGTCCTTTCCTACAACTCCAGGATTTTGTGTTAAACCTCAGTTTGCAACATCTGAATGTTACTATTTTAAATTACATCTAACAGCTTGGCACTTCTTGGAGGTGATCTTACATGACTGACCAGCATGCCTAACTGGTGAAGTTTTAGCAAATAGCCCAGCACCCTGATTTTTTTGTATCTGTAAACATTAGCAGATTTCTAGTTTTCTATTGCAGTTAAGACCTATTTTAGTCATCTAGGCCACACTTCAGAAATATGTCTGAGTCATTTGAAAATGATGTGTGAATATATTAAATCTGTGAATTACAAAACGTACAAGCACAGAGTAATTCTTTTTCAGTATATTTTTCCTGGCTTATGGCAGTTGCTCGCTGTTACTGTGCCTTGTGTGTAAATCGACCTATTTAGGGAATATTTGAGAATGGAGACTTAGGGAGACACTGGTTGTTGGACTGCATTTGTCATGAAGTGGGTGGTTATCCCACAACATTTTCCCTAACGAACCACTGTAGAGCACTCAGAGAATACTGAAGTTCCTTTTGTAGAAGTATTTCTGTATCTTTTATAAGACTGTGAATTGTGCTCTCTTCATTAAGTGGTGGAGACAGGAGAAAAATCAAAAAGGGAGTCATGTTGAGTGAATGAATGTTGGAGTAGTCATATGGAAGGTACTGCTGCAGCTACTCTTTCTTCCTGCAAAATGGTCAAGCCCAAGGGAGGGAGGATTCACAGACTCATAGAATTCTTTAGGTATGAAAAGACCTTTAAGATCACCAAGTCCAACTGTTAACCTTGCACTGCTAAGTCCACCACAAAACCATGTTTCTTTCTTTCAAAATTTCAAATTAACTTTAGGAAATAGCACCTAAATGCTAAGAAACTTTTGTGGCTTCAATTCATTGGAACTAGTATACACTCTCCAGTGCTCAAACTATGTCTTCTAGACATGAAGACATCTTTTCTAAAATCTTCATAGTGGGCATATTATGTATGTTTAAGGTGCTTCTGCATTTAACTCTCTTAAATTATAATGTTATTCGCAAAATATATTTTTTGCTTAACAGGAGAGATTGAAAATGTGCTTAAATGGAATGCAGTTAGTCTCCCAAACAGAAATATGTTTCCATTACAAAATTCTACACTTAAAAACCATATGCAAAAGTGGAATTTAAAACCCTGGAAAAAGACGAAAATTTGAAAGAATATTCTGCATAAAAATAGGTAAGTTCAGAGAATCAAAAAGAAACAAAGAAACAGGGCTACACGTGTATTTCTAGTTTCATGTTCATTTGGGACCCTATGTTTTTGCACAGCAAATATGGGCCATAAGGAATATATGTGAGGAATAACAGAGCCCGGGCCAATGCTACTTGATGGAGCTCATTCTGGGACTCTGCTCTGTGGAGCCAGGCAAGAGCAGGACTTGTTGCCCAGTACGGAGTGCCTTATACTACAGATCTAGTGTCCAAAGCTTTGCAGAACTTCTCCAAACCATCATTAGTCTCCGGATACATTTGGTGAAGATGAGGCAGGGAGTTTAGTGGTTCACTGAGGCTCAAACTGTATATCATTTTAAGAGCAAGAAAAAAACTTCTAAGTCCCAATTTCCATTCTTCTATTCATCTCACTAGATTTTGCTGTCTTACAGCACCACATAAAGGGAAAATGAACTAATTTCTATTTTTTCTTTCCTACAATGATACTACCTAAAAATAACTAAGATGATTTTTCTGCAAATTATTTTTTTTCAAAGTGTGAGTATAGACAGAACAAGTGAGGTTCACAAAACATTCTTAAGATTTTATTAATTTATACCACAGTTAAAATAGTAGTTTGTTGCAGAAATGCTGAATTACTCCATATTACCATAATATTGATTTTTTTGTACAGGCCACCCTACAATTCACAGCATCTCTGTTTTATCTTGTCACTGGTGTGAATGTATTGTGCTTATCTTGAAACTTAAACAGTAAGTGCTACTGCAGCTTCCTTTGTCTGTTATACAAAGGAAATAAACATCCTTTTGTTACCTTTGCTACTGTACCTTGAAAGTGCAGTGAAATAGAATTGCAAAGTGTCTGATTTCTTGGGTTCCTCTTTTGATGAGCATGCTTATAGCTGGACTGCATGGTTCTAAGTAGCTTTACAGTAGGAAAAAAAAGGTTGTTGTTTATCCTCACGAAAATCCTAACCTAGTGTAATATTAACCCTCTGTCAGTGCTCAGCTATTGAGGGAAGTAGGACTCTGTCTTAATATGCTAGTTTTTAAAAGACAAACCACTGCATTTACCCTAAATACTCTGGTGACCGAGTGGAACCCTAAAATATTTGATAGGGTTTGATACCAGAGGGGAGAATTTCAGTATTTTTTTTACTTCATTTTTGAATTTAATTTAATTTACTTTAACATTACTCTTCTTAGAGAAAGCTAGCATCTCCTGCAGATATCATGATTTGATAACACTGAACCCAGGGTATGGCCTTTTCTTAGATCAAAGAAGCAAAGGTTTCCATTCAGCAGTGTGGATTTGAGGACATTTTATTCCCCAGCTGCACCTTCTGATGCCAAAAAATGTCCCAATGCCCTGTGCAAATTTGACAAGCAGAAGACACCAGAAAGAATGAAACTGCATTCAAAAGAGCTTAAAATCTTCATAGGAGGACCTTGTTAACACTACTTCTACACCTTAAGATCTGAAATCATGTGTTTTGATGGAATATAAACTTATGGAAATCATTTTGAGAGACGTAAGCGTGTAGCCTTACTTAAAAAGAGGAGCAGTGCTTTGCAAAATCCCTCAAGAGAGCCTGAGCTTCTTCATAGTAATGAAGAAATGTCAGTGGAAGTTGATGGTGCGTGTGTGCATGTGTATGCATGTTGCAGGGAAGGGGAGAAAGGAAGGAGGCAGCCTCCAGAATTTTTACATTTCAAATGTCTTTTGGAAATCACTTGTGTACTCTAACACATGGTCCCAAACTCTTTCTGTGCTATTAAAAACGGTCTGCATACAAATCAGTCTGCCGTAAAAAATTGCTTTGACAATAGCAGTTTTAAGTGGTTGATGGCTTCAAGTATGCAGGATCTCCCTTGGCTCTTGATCCAGTGTGTAAGGGAGGATGTTTATCTGTTATACATGCATTCCTGTGATGGTAAAATAGAGCATATTCTTCTCTGTTATTTCTCCTCTGGTTTAGTCTCCATGTCTTTTTGAGGCAGATGAAAGAATTGTTCAGTTTATACAGCATCACTATCTGTTAGAAATTGTGTAATGTCTCCTCTGAAAACTGTAGAAGTTAACTGAAGCATTTCAGGAACTTGAAGGGGCTTTGAATCACACTCATATTTCCTACCTCAGTTTACTCACTACTACATTTCTCCCCAAAAATATAATCAGGTACATCACACTGTACAGATAATTTGTCTTTATATGAGCCCTGTTCAGTTCTTTAACATATCATCTGGTAAGGCAAAGATTGCTAAGCATCTCAGGTCTGTTCATAGCTGGAAACCCTGTACCTGGACACAGACCCATAGGTTTGTCTGTCCTTTGGTTTACTAGAGCTGCCTTCTCAAATTTTTTACCCCTTCAAAAACATAAATCCACTGAAGTATAAAAATATTTACTGTCTGGTGACCAAAGTCATATAGTTTTAGTAGAGTAAGGTATGTTTTCTACAAAGTAACTAAACCACTTTGGAGCCACAAATACATGCTTATATAGATTTTTTTATTACTTTTTTTTTTTTTTAGAATAAAGCATTGAGAAAGAAACATATACTAAACTGAGAAACTTAATTTTTTTAATAGGAAAAAAATCTATGGGAATAACTGTAAGAAATTAGAATTTAATTTTGAGGAGTGAACGCACTAAACCCCCCAACACAGTGGATTGATTTTCCAGAGCTTTATTCTGATTTTTCTTGCTCCACAGAGTGCTGTTTGCCTCACGGTGTGAAGCATGCTACCATACCATGTTGTTTGCCCAGGCACTGAGCAGTTACTTGCATCAGACAGCTGCTGAGAGTCACATATGAGTGATGCTGGCTAACACTGCCGCATAATGTGGCCGCTTCCCTGCTCGCCCTCCCTTACAATTCTCTAGGTGCCTGTTCTCCAAAAGAAGGTTGAATGTATCGTTAGAGCTTTTGCTATTGTTGCTTTGGCTTTTAGAAAGTTAACTGAAACTTGGAGAGCTGAGTGCCTGTACTACTTTATGACCCTTAAATTCCCAGTATTGCCTTTTTGTACTGCCTATTCCAGACTGAAAAATTTTGAATAGGATTTGCACCAGGGACCTTTAATGCATCATTTTACCCCTCTATATTACACCATGGCAGCCAAGCATGTCAAGTGTTATAATAGTAGGGCTGGTAAAAAGGGGAGCTGTAAAGTTGAAAGTAGTACTGTATTAGTAGCCATTGTGAAAGAGTTTTAGAAAGATGGAGTGAATGATGATTTTAAGTTATTAATCTTGTGCTGTGATTGCTCACATAGCTTCTGGTACACTGAAATTATTAATTTTATGCAAGAAATAGGCTCTTTTCTTTTGCAATTTATTAGTGCTCATCCTCGTATTTTCTCATTTAGAAATAGCTTAACTTAAGGCAACATGAAAAGATTGCTGGATGTGGAAAGAACTTTGTAGTGCACTGCATCACGATTGTTCAGACTTCAAAGCAACCCTTAGAAAAACTGTAAATAAGGACTAAGGCATAGAAATGTACCAGCACCTGGGAATACTCAGCACACTGCACACAAGAACAGAATCCAAGCCCTGGCAAAGAGCCAGCCGCCGGGGATAAATCTGGAAGGGCTTAATACATGCTGAAGAACCGATCCACTTCGAAACAAACTAGGTGGGTGTACTTATCTCCTTGTCACATACTACAGCAATTTCTCTACTTTGAATATAAAATAGGTCTTGTCACGATGTAATAGACCACAACCTAGCAATCCAGGTGCACAGAGCTAAAACTCGGAGTTTATAGGTACTACTCACACCCATCCAGAAAGAATTTTTTGTGTATTTGTAATTTTTAATGGGCAGCAGTTCTGAGTCATTTCAGAAAGGGGCGATACTGTTGAGGGAGGTGAACACTAATAAGCCTGAGTCATAAAATAGCGTAACAAAAGTCCTGGATGTGTAATTTGTAGAAGTTGCCATAGTTATACAACAAAACATGAAGTTTCTGTTTGTATAAGGACAAATTAGCTGTTTCCTGCTCAATAGTGAGTTTTACAGGTTGGCTGAAAATGTTTTTTAGCCGTTAAATCTTACGTAAAGAATTGGCAGATGAGCTGTTGCTATTTGAAATTGAAACTACTGTCTCATGTCAGAAAACAGACCATATATATACTTTGGAATCTCAAGCAAGGAAAAAATCTGGAGATTTTCAGCATCATAGGTGAGCAGTAAAACTTCAAGATATAAAAGCTTTCCCAGTCAAAGGGATCTGCAGAAAGTAATTAAGTACAAAATGAAATGTTAGATTTCTTTTAGGCTTTCTTGATATCCTAGTTTCTCTTTTTCTTCAATATATATTTCTCTATTGTTGCAGGTTTCACTGGGGAAAAGGCAGCTTCAAATTTATCCCTAAGCTAAAACCTATAAAATGTTTGACAAAATATTAGATATCTTGAAAACTGTGTTAAATATAAACTCTCTTGTTGCTGGTGTATATTCTCTATGCATTGCACGTCCAAATGCTGTTCAGATATAATAAGAAGATATTACCCAAATATAAGAAGTATTAACCAAATATATATCTTTTAGATCTCAGAGCCTTTTGAAGAGCTGCACAGTCAATGCCTATACATACATGTAGACCTCTGCAGATTTTTCCATGGAAATGTGGTTTTTGGCACTTTAACAGCCCCTGTCAGCCCCTCTACTTTTCCTCTTTTCTTTCTCCTTTCTTCCTCCATTTACACACACACACACACACACACACACACACACAAGCGCGCACACACATTTCACTGTTTCAATTTTTGGCCTGTGCATGAAGTTATTGATAACTGTGCAAATACGATGTTCAATAAAATCCTTTTACTTCTGCAAACTGCGCTAGTTACAGAGACTGTTGGCTAATAAAAAAGCACCAGTGGTATTTGTATAGGATTGCTATCTTACAAAATCTTTCACAAGAGAAGGATGTAGTTAGTTTATTGAAGACAAATCTCTTTGAATCACGCTGATTTTTGCTTGTTAACCCTTTATGTCAGGAGCTGTTCAGTAAAAGTCAAGAGATGACCTTCCAATATGTGCTTCTGTGACTGGCTAATAATTTCCTGTTTGGAATGGAGCCTTCCTTCTGGGTGACCAGCAGGTAGATTAATACCTGTAGAACAGTGGATTAAAAATGGCATAGACCTGACAGTTAATTCATGTATAAGATCTAACATTCAGCTCTTGAAAATCAGGCAGCCCACTTCAGACTGTACATTTGGCATAACAACAGGTTTAAAGGGGAGAAGAACATAGTGTAATGGTGAGACATGAACCTGATTTTTTTGTCTCTAATGCAACATTTTGTGTACAGCATGTGAAAAAAGTTTGGTTTTTTTTAAAATATGCTCTAGAATGCAAACTGTGACTGCTTGTTAATTTTTGCTGCAAATACCTAAATCTGCCTTTTGACTAGGGATGAATACTACAGGTTTTTTGTAATTACTATTTATTGTATTTTTAATATTCAAAGCATCTCCCAATACGTTATTTTTGGAGGATATATACTACTTAGCAGCATCACCTCAAAAGAAGACAAAACTATTAATAGGAATGATATTGGCTGGTTTTAATTTTCATTAATCTGCTGACAAAATATTTAGCACAAAATGAAACGTGGGGCTAAACACACATGATTTATGTTGTATTTACTTCATAGTTTGAGTTTAAAAGAGGAGACATAAACTAAACAATACTCAAATATTTTGCTCTGACGTTTCATATAATTTATTGTGAAGTTGACGATATTTATGGTTTAATAAGGACTTCAAAATAAAAAAAAATACTGAAAGATATGTATTTCTCAGTGCAGGGTAAATTAAAGAGAAATCAAAATATTCACAAACATATATTGCTTGTTTGGGTTTTTTTTAATTGTTTTTGCTTTGAGGACCAAATTAATTGTTTTATTTTTGATGTGAAGGCATAAAACAAATTCATTATTTGTACAATTCTACTTAAAAGGAAAATTCATGCTTTAATCCATGTTAGTAGATCTAAGAAGCCAGAACACCCAGCTAAGATGTTTGGCATTTTATCACTTTATGTGTTATATGTATTATCATTTAATAATGGTAGAAAACAAAATGGTCTCTTAATATAAAGATCAAACAGAGAAAAGACAAGGACATGTCAGGTTGCCCCAACCTGGCTGCCTGTATAGCCTCAATACTAACTGCAGAAGACTGTCTCAGGTAGTGCAAAGTATTTAACGTTGCCTGACTTTGCTAAATTTCTCTGGGAGTAGTAAGAGAGCCAAAAATGTGCTGGTAAGGACTATTAGGCATTTTTTTGAGACTACATCATTTCATATAAGCCATCAAAATATCTGCTCCTTGCTACCTCCTATTGGATAAATAACCCAGACCACAGATCTCATGGCCAATTTCCTCACATCCTGCAGTATTTTTTACCATGCTTTATTGCAAAGTTCTCAAGGTAATGCGGTTGCATATGGCGTCACTCTTTATTCCTAGTCACTTAATTGCATTAAAATAGCAAATACACTGAGACACTTGGCATTAATGTCCTCTCTTTCTTCTCAGAAAATAATATAAAAGAGTTTACGGCTCCTTGCCAGCAGTAGAAAAACTATGCTTTTACTGGAACCAACTACGCTCAAAGAGGGATTTGTGCTGCTCAACACATCTGTGTTGGCCCCAGTTAGTTTCCAAAAGGATGCACAGTTTGGCAAAAAAATCCTTTTTTACTCAGTGAAACCTTCCTCAGCTTGATAGGTGCAGGCAAATTCATAATATATTCCACTCCTGTGGTTGAATAACAGATGTGCAGCAGTCTCCTTCAGATGTGGAACAATCTGAGACATGAATGGGCTCACAGTTTCTGCCCACATAACTTGTACTGTAAAGATATTCCCGTATTGACTTTCCTTTTAAAGGACATTAAGGGACTTTGGAACTAATCCCAGTTCATTCCCCAGATCTCTCAGGCTTGTGCCTTACCTTTAGACACACTCTTGCAAGATGATATACTATACAGGTGCCATTATTGGTGTGGCAATGTAAAATTCCCACTCTTAAAATAAAACATCTTGACCAGTCCCAGTTCACTGATCACTCCTTATGAGAAAGTAAAGGGAAACTGCACTTCAAAAGAGTGCTAATATTTCAAAAGTGAAGAGTCACACATACCCATAGGAGTAGTGAGGTGCCTTATGTTGGGACCTTTGAGTCTCCAGGAAGGCAAGAGTGGGGTGGGTTGTAAGTGGGGCAGAGATTTCTTGGTGAACAATAAATTCACTGAGCAATGTAGTTTGAGGGGTTATTTAGCTATCCATGGACCTCAGTGGTTTTGGATGGATTCAAGCTGGCTTCAGATGTGGGCAAAAAGAGAGATGTAGCTGTGGGAGCCTTGGGTTCAATTCCTTACTCTGCCTGAGGGTATCTGAAATCGCAGCTCCCATGTCCCAGGAGAGCACCTTAGCTGCTAGTCAGGCTTAAAGAGTCATTCACATTCTCTTGCTCAATTAATATTTAAATACATTATGGCAAGTGCCACTGCTCCCACAGGAGGGATTTCGGGATCTCCACACTTGAACACCTAATAGCATGGTGGTTAGGCTGCTCTCCTGAGTGGCACAAGACCCTGGTTCAAACGCACTCTGTCTGATTCAGGATGATGCTGGAACCAACACCTTTCTGGGGAAAGTTGTTCCAGCTTGCCTGGGGTACCTAAATATGCATGGAGCAAAGGAAAGAAGGCTGTCTAGCACTGCGGATGAGATGCATTACAGAAGCAATTGCTGGGCTCCAGCCTCCTCCGCAGTGCTGCATACGAAATGGGTCAGCCCCTGGGGGCTGGCTACCTTTGCTGGGACCTGCTGCTCAGTACAGTCTCCTGGCAGGTTAGGGCTCGGGATCCTATGTCTTGGTTGGAATAGAGGTCTTGCAAAGCTTGGGTGAATTTCCCACCAGCTGGGCTATTAATTAAGGAACCTGCTCTCTGGAAGAGTTGTGAATGTATCCCTTTCTTTGCTTTCATATTGTCAAAAGTGTGTCCAAACTACTGGGTTTGGAATGGAATGTTTTATATTGATTGAATATAATAGTATTCAATAAATATGAATAAAAATGCTGTTTTTCTTCTTCTTTCAAAAAATATTCTTGCCTTTTTTTTTTTTTTTTTTGAGCATAGTATTTTATTTTTTGTTTACTTCGTGGATAATGCTAATTTATAAACCACGTTTTTGCATGCAGGCAATGTTTGAATGAGTCCAAGACTCTTAAATAATTGATCCTTGCACAAGTGCTGATTTTTTGGCAGTATTCACCATAGGGATGAAATTTATGCCTATGTGGTAAACCAGGCCGAATTGCAACAGAAGAGACTGTCGATAGAAGTAGGTCTGGATGCTGTTGACAGGTACATTAATGAAGTGAAAGGCACTTCACCGGTTCCCTTTCTTCTTCACTCTGTCTCATCCAGGAAATGTCATGCCAGAAGCAGCAGAGATGTGGCACAGAGAGAGAGCAAATGGATGATTCACCTCCAATTTCATTTTGTAGACTATTTTGTACTTCCAAATAGGGGGGCCCAATAACCCAAGGTTAGGAAGAGACAATAAATTCTCTTTGCTGTACATCAAAATCCTCCAATAAGTCTCCCTTCTTTCTGGTTTGTCATGTTGTGTAACAATTTATTTTGAAATCCAGGTATTATTTATATGGCATATTTTATGAAATTTAGTACATAAAATCTAATGAAAAGACAAATATTTCTTGTTTCTATAAAACTGAAATCAAGAGATACAACTGTACTGCTGTTTTAAAATATTCTGTGAGACCACAGTCAGAAGAACTTGCCCACAGTAAGGGTTATAGATTTGAGGGAGAATCATGTAATTTATGAATAATATGTGTACTCTCTAAATTGTTACCTAGGTCATGGTATAGCATTGATTTTTAAACAGAACTTCCATTGAAATCAATGTGCTGCTGTGCTTAAAAAAATGGATGGGATATAAGAAATGCTAAGTGCATGTCTTGCACTGTATAACATACCTCATTTTCTGCTGTAAGACATATCCTTAAATCCTCTCTTTGTTTAAACTTAGAAGGCGATGAAGTAAAGTTCTCATTTTCCCTCCTCAATTTTTAGTTCATTCAGTGTAGTAGGAATAAATAGCTTTGTGCAGCATCTGAAAGTAGAATGCTTTTCATATTTTTCTGCCATTTACTGTACCTCTACACTTATTGCACATTCACAGTTGCATGACAGTTCCTACCAACATAATGAGACCCATGGTTGGACTGAGACATTATTAGAGATCTCTCTGAACTGGTCAGACAGCATATTATTATAAAATAATAAAAAAGTGTGCCATTTTTAACATGGTCAGTAAATAAAAGACAGTGCTCTCTGGATACCTGCTGATGTGAAAGACCAGAAATATTTCAGTCCATTGTGATTTATAATCGTCAAATATGTATGAATAATACAGATAAGATGAACTCCCTAAGCAGTTCAAGTGCTTTCAAACACACCGATTCTCACCCGATGACCTTTAGTTTAAAGGTGAACTGCAAAGGATTTGCTAAAAAAAATTAGACTTGTGCCTTCTTTTGCTTCATCCTAGTGTATCAAACAAGTGTAATGGCTTGTATTCCAGGTGGCTCTACTACCTCTTTTTTTTCCATATTAAAGAGATAAAAGATATAATTTGAGGTCTACTTTAATTTTGTTGGGAACTCTTGGAGCTCATGGAGGTGTTTATCAACCCAGAATTAGAGGTGAGGGTTATTTTTTTAAAAATAATTGAAACAATAATTGAAATTAAACATTGTTAAAATGAACAAACCCCAAAATTAATAAATACTATAGCCAGACAAAAGTTGGTGAAATTTGGGCTGCTCACGCATTATTAACTATGAACTGTCTCTGAATAATCATGGTTAAGAGATGTACAAATGCACTTGCTGTGCATTTGTACAAGTTCATGCACATGGAGTAGATTTCTGTCCTCATGCATTAGTACTATGAAACTAAATAACAATAGTAATAATAAAATCTAGAAAAAAATGGGAAAAATATTTCAAGAATAAGACTAATTTTTAGACATGGAAGACTGAGCCAAAAGAAAAAAAAGATATTCAACAGTTGTTAATATCAAAAGCTCACAAAAGAAGGGAAATATCTATGACTGTTGCAGAGGTGACTACGAGGGGATTTAGGGGCTGCAAGGCGTCTCCTCCTTCTTGCACCAAGAGGAGTGATGATCTTAATTACTTCTAAATAAGTCTTTGATTATTTCAATATAATAGTGCTGTGATTTTTTTTCTATTCAAATGATAAGCAAACAGCAACATTTCTCAACACTGCAACACCTCAATTTTTTTGTCATGGCTTTAGTATTATAGCAAAAAATATGGCAATTAAACCTGCCAAATACAGATGCTATTAAATAGCACCAAAAATCTAATTTAAAATTAAAGAACGTGCTTTTCTAATTGCCAAGTATTAGTCTTCCCTTAAAGATTAGAGTTGCCCTTCCATGTCTTTCTGTAGTTGATCATTAGTTAATAATAATTAGTGCTTTTTCTTAAAACATATTAAATAGAGTTGACAATGATTTCTCTGATTCTTTGCTTGGAATTTTAGTCAGTTGTCTCCTAGACATGAAAGTCAGACCTGTTAAATGCTGATATGGTATCATGGGATTCATGATCAGAATTTTTGCTGCAGTGCAGCTCCTCATCCAGAACTGACATTACGTCCCACTCAGCAGTGTCAGGATCAGCTGCACTATCATTATCTGTAGCAGCAACAGCAGCGTCTTCTGGACATAAAAGTTTTCCCATTTATTTCTATGGACGTTTTTGATTCCTGATGCTTGCATAATTTTTTGTTCCTTGTGATCACTTCCCCAAGCATACAGGAAGTATTAATATTAAACAGGAAATATCTTTTTTGGTTATCTTATGGAGCCTGTGGTTCAAAGACTTTGAGTTCAATTTTCCATTATCCCTCAGATTGCTCAAGTGGCTTTCAACATGTCTCTTAATTCCTTCATGTCCTATTTCTAATAAAACCCCACCAAAAATCAGTGTATTTCTCCACGATAGAATGTGACTATAGGACACATTCTACAATGTGAATTGCTCAGACACTGTCTTACAGGATGCATAATTTTTTAAGAACTCCTAATTCATAAGGAATTGCAAAACTACAGTAACTACAGCGTCTGTTTCTGTAACTGTCTGCCTAATGGCAATTACATAATTTGTGTGCATTTTCATTATGAGAAAGGCCTAGTGGTACCGGTCTCATCAGGCTAAAGTATATCAGATCATTCTGGCATGGCTGCTGTCAAGATTGTTTTTCTCTCTTGTTTTGCTCACTTTTTCAAAAACAGTGAGAAAGTATCCTTGTAGACAGATCTCATCTCAGGAGTAGTGCCAACTTATTCTTGAAAGTGGTTCAATATGCTGAAACCCAAAAAATGTTCAAACTGCAGCCCACTTGACCTCTTTGTGATCCAGCAGCGCATGATGACAGATGGCACATGTGGACATAACACTTCTTTTACAGAAATGTTTCTCTTTGCTTTGCCAGGCTCTGAATAGGAAGCGTGTGATTGTCGTTTGCTGTCTGTGTTTTGTGTGTGGATTCCTTGAGAAGCATATGCATTTCATATTTCATTACTCTGAGGTTTGTGGTGAACATCTCACTGTGGGATATGCTTTCCTTCGTGCTGACCACTCTGACCTGAAGGACATGTCCCCAGCTGTCTGTAACCTTCTTTTCAGTTGATAGAAAAAAAGTTATGCTTTCCATGCAGCTGTCTTAATTTCCTGCATGTTTGTTACAGAGTATCTGAAATGTCTGCGTTTTATGTGCAGCAGCCAACGTGTTCTGAACATTCCTTATGTTATGGAAAAAAAAAGTTTTCCAGGCTGAGTGTGGGTGAAAAATCCTGTGAGATCCAGAATCATGCGCTGCATTCAACTCCACTGTTCAAAACAGTGAATTCTGGGGAAAAGGCCACTGGTTTAGTTGTCTGACCTATCTCAGGGCTGTCAGAAGTTCCTTGGCAGGATGACTTGTGTCTCTCCATGTCAACGACAAATATTAAGGTAAGCAGGGCAGTGACTCTGCCCTGTGATGTGATGATGAAAGGAGTGATCATAGAAGTCATAGATAAAGATGAGGAGGAAATTTGTGTTCTGTCGTTTTTGAATGTATCTTGTGTATCTTGTCCTTAGGTCCCATACTTTCTTGGATGCAATGCTTGCCATAATATTTGATGTTTTGTGGTTGTTCAGCTAAGGTTTATGGATACCTCTGCTCCAATATTTGATTTCAGTATTCTGGTTGATATGTAAAAGAATGAAAATGTCAGATTTAATCATAAGATGGATTCTGTTTTCAATCACTATGCAAGGTGTTATCTGCCTTGTTTAAAGAGAGTCCTGAAAAAATATATTGGAAGCAGAATTGTCTTTCCAAATGATGCTGTATTGCTGTTACTGCAAATGTTTTCCAAGAATGGAATGCAAAAGATGTCCAATGACACTTGGCAGGATGAATAGTGAGATCACTCACTGCTCCAGTACAGGGCATATTTTACACGGTGGTTTTCCCAGTAACTACTTAACTATACATGAAATTTTATTTTTATTCCAAAACAGGGTACTTACTTCCTTTTCCTACTTATCAACAGAATACACACTATACAATAAAGACAGAAATAGAGTTCGTGCAATAGAGAATGATGTGTCATTAAAGAATGGGAAAATATAACCTTCGTCTAATGGTTTATGTTTATATCCATTTATGATGAAAATACACAAATTTTTCTTTGAGTTCTTATTATTTACATTGTGTATTCATTTTATATATTCGTATTGAATGTAACCAGGCCACAGGTTTTTCTCATTTGAGCTTAAATGAACAAACCTTTTTATGATCATTTGGGTCTTGTATAGTCAGGATGATTCATATTACATAATTTTATGATAAGTGGTGCTTGTGGCTTCTAATGATGAATTACTGGTTCCCTCTCATAATAAGTAGCAAGGAAAAGTGACAAGAGTTAGTTATACTTCTAAATGCTTTAGCTTCTTGGCAAATATTGCAATTAATGAAAAGACTGCTCTAAATATATGTTGACTATTGTGACAGACGTTTACAGATCACTATGGCAAACCTCTCCACTCATGCACCCCATGGTTTCTTTCTACATTCAAATGCCCTAGAAGACAAACATCAATGGTGGAGTAGTTGAGGAAGATTTTCTGTGAAGACTTATTTCTTAGTAACACTTGATAGCAAATATAGACACAGAATGAGTTTGTTTGGAGTAGAGGAAAATAATTCTTTTGGGATTATGAACTTGAAGTTTGCTATTAAAAGCAAGTCAAAATAGCCAAAGTAGGATGAGTATGTAATTCACAAGTTTTAAGATTACATATCATTATATTAAAAGATCAGGAAGAGAAATTTTCGACTCAGCAACAAGTTTAATATCCATTTTTCAATGTTTGTTTAAAAATGTCTTCTTTCCTTTCTTTCTCCTTTGTATTCAGAGATTCTAGTCATTACTTTAATAAGAAAGTGGCTGTTCAAAGAAACCATCAATATTTGATTTTGTTCCTCATGTAAGATTTCTGATTAACCTCCCCACACCCTCCTCCTCGCCCTCCCCAAACAACAGTGCAGGTTATCCTGCATTTCTTTATCTATAAACAAACTTTAAATAAAAGTATGTTTGCTTCACTTAAATATTCCACAGGAAAACCTCAAAAAGGGCATAGTTCCCTTTCAGAGTAACTTTTGAAATACTGTTTTCTTTCAAAATTTTCTGTTTATGACACGTTTCTTTTGCCATTCTGAACATAATAAAAAGGTATACTTAGAAGAATAACAACATTACTTACAATCTTAGCAGATATATTTAAACAAATAAGATGTATATTTTCTTTATTATCCATATTGACCCTGGTTAATTGCTTGCTAATTTTTTCAGATGAAGGATTGTTTCAACAGATTATTTTGCTTTAGGTGGAGACCAAAACCTCAAAGAGGAGTATTCTCTAGATTCTCATAGAATCTGTGTTATTATACATATAAAACTGCCGGTTTGTTTGTTTGTTTGTTTGGCTTTGAGAGTTTTGACTGTTGGGCACAATTAATTGGTATTTTCTAGTTAGAAAATGTCTGGCTATGACAAGGGACTTTTGGCTGGTGCATTATTCTGTCAGCTCCCCTCTGTTGGATGTGTTGGCCATCAGTGCTCTAAAAAGTACAGAAACAGATTTCCTGCAGCACTCCTTGACAGAGTTGGAAGATTTCTTTAAAAGGATGTTGTTCCTCGGGTTCACAAATTTTAGCTAGTTCTGTTTAGTTTTTTGTGTTTTAGTCTGGACGTGGAGAGACTTTCTGTAGAAACCACCTATGGCAATTAAATAATTAATTAATTAATAGCCATAGGTACACAATAGCTCTAAATTGCATTTGGTTTAGGAGTAATATCATAAAATTTATGCAATTTCAAGAAACCCTCTTTTTTCCTCAATTAATAAACTCTCTCCTTAACCTTACTTCAAGAAACTTTAGGAGGACCAAAAAAGTAGTTTTTCTTCAAAGGTTTCTGTTTAATTTTTAAATTATGGAAGGGATGGAATCTGTGGTTTATCATTTCTTTTTTCTCTGTAACTGTTATAGGGCAGCACTTAGTCCTTTGGCTTTCTAAACTGTGTTACACCAATCCACAGAATTTTATGAAGATTATTCATATTTCCTAACAGGATGGAGATGGAAAGCAGGTTTGGAAGCAGTCTTAAACCTAGTTATCTTCATCACCCATGCACTTTTGTACGTGTTTCAGTCATCTGCCTAACATGTTCCTGTGAATTGGTTGATGTCATAAATGCACATTATAGCCACAAAGGTACTCGGTTAAATGAAAGGCATTTCAGCATCCTTGGATCCAATGTGGAGGCAGCATTCCCAGAAATGACAGTGATTCCTGTAAATATCTACTTGTCAAAGTGCTAAGTATGTCTAGATTATGTCAGTGATGAGGTTTCTTGTACCCAGAGAGCTCTGAAGCTTGATCAAAGGCTCTCTCTCAGAAAAACCTAGGAGGATATCAAAATAGTACTTCACCAACAAGATGGACACAGCTTTTCCAGAGACAGCTGGCACAAGCAGAGCAACACGGAAATCTGCAAACCTGTGGAAGAGCACCCTAAAAACCTGAGGGAATTTTGGTATTTTTTTGGTATTGCTCCATGTAATTTCCTTCCTGCATATCCGCACAAAAGGAAGCTCGAGTTATTTTAAACAGCTTGTTCATCTCGTGTTGGGTCCTCTGATACAGTCGCTTTGCAGGAGAGATCCTTGGGGTGATTATAGGACTGTTATTTAACCCAGCAAAACCGAGAGGATGGCTAGGTAGAGAACTACGTGAGCAGAGAAACTATGTCTGATGTAAAATAATCTAATAAGATCTCCTAATCTTTTGATCAAAAAAGAAATATTTGGATACTAAATTCTTGTGCTACTTATCAAATAAATGGAACACAGACATGAAAAAATCTTGCTGCTTTCTGTTGGTGATGCCTTTAGCCCTCAGAAATAACAGCTACACAAATGTATATATATATATACATATATATAGACAGATATACCTGCAAAAACACACATATACTTCTATACAAATACACACACGCATGAACACATAGTTTACAGATGCTTGGTAGTAATTAGTTTCATCAATCTGAGGTTTGATTTCCTACTAATGTGCAATGATACAATCAAACTTTTGAATAAATTATAGGCAAAATCTCTCTGTTGTCTAACATTTGACCTGGAGTTTCTGTAACCTGCTGTTTATTAAGACATACGGTACAATTAGGAGCTCTAAACACTTACAAGGATCTGTTGCCTGGGGGAGTACGTACACAGCATCTCCATTAAGCAATTTAAGTATTGTTAGTGTCAGTTTTAGCTTCCATTTTTTTCACTTTCATTTCCTGTTCTAAGTACATACTGTGCAGCCCTCTGCATATTACATGATAGTGGATAAAGAAAAATTGCCAGTAGAAGCATAGTTTATTTGAAACTGCGTTTTGTCACCAGTGGTTTCCCTTCCCCGATTGTATAACTGCATTCCTTCTGGCCATGAACAAAGGTCAGATGTTCAGAGTAATTGTATTAGATCTATCAACAGCCTTTGATACCTCACAAATGAGGGATTGCTGACCCGCCTGCTGTTGCCGCTTTGTGCTTTCTCTTGTGGATAGTTTAGTTTAATGTGTTGCTTACTTCTTCTGTGTATTGTGGACTCAGATGTTAGGATGACTGGGTGAATAAAGCTCATTAAAGGCAAAATATTTTCATCTGGGCAGAACACTATTCCCGTGTACAGAAACTTGCCTCTGTTGTGTAAAATATGGGGAAATCAGCATTATACCATGCAAAACTAATGGTAGAAGACTCCCTTTGAATTTTTTTCTCTGATAACAGAATGTCTTTTTTGAGTTCCTCTGACAGGAAAGCCAAATATAAGGGTCACTTCTGTAGCAGCTTCACAGATGTTAAACTCTTATACCAGTACTGCAATCTAGTTGTTTTATGGTGGTATTTGGTCTCATGGTTAGTCTTTTCCTTGTTTCCATAAGAGATTTTTTTAGAGGGTTGGAGCAGCTGTTATCCTGCTTTTTAATTTTATTTGTAGATCATTTTTCTTTTGCTGTGGTTTGCTAATCGAGCAGTTCTTAACTGTCAACTGTTAGAGAAATTTCTTTGCATTATGGCCCAATTGTGCAACAATGATTTCTTTCCATCTGCTATATTTCTCATTTCTAATTAAATCTGAGCACAAGCTCAAATATATCCTGAAATGCCTCATATTGAACACAATTCATGTTAAGAGTAGGATATTAAATTAATGTTGACAGATCTGAAGGAGCCACAACTACAAAGGCAAGACATTGATTGTGTTTTAAGTAAACCAACATAATCTGCAGCCCATATTCTGTCTCAACCACCTTAACACCTGATTTCCTACTCCGTGTTGCTTTGCACAACTGTTCTTTGCAAGACATTTTATAGTTCCAGCTTTGGAGCCTAATTTGTGCATATTATGATCATATTATGGTCTGTAAGGTCTAGGAGGCTTTTACTGGAAGATTCTCATGTGATTGTGTATTCGATCCTACAATGAAACAGTCTTTTCCAAAGCTTTGTCATTTGGGATTTGATATGTCCTAAGATTTTGGATATTCTAGAAGTATTTCAGGTGTAACACAGTTACTGATGGGGCAGACTTGGTTCCCTGCCAGCCAACACGCCTGGATTTATTTTACATGGAAAACAAGACTTGAGAAGGGAACAGATGGAAAGGAAGGTAAATTCATCTCCTAGCATCTCACTGCAAGATGTCATTAGCACAAAACTACGATGAATGCATGATACTTGGGAACACCTCTGAGCCCTGTGACACAGGAACAAGTGCTAAAGTCTTTAAAGGGACTTAGAAGTTCCTGACGCATGTATAAAACATGAAAAACATGCTCTGAACCTATCTGTATGTACATATAAGCACCTAATACAGCCTAACTACACTGTCTATTTGTAAGACATTAAGACCTCAATAAACATAAAATGTTTTTAAAACAAGAAACAAATTAATAGTGAAATTGCCAAAGAGGGCATTTAATATTGTAACCAAAAATTTAAATAGTCAGGAGTGAGTTAATGATCTGTCCTGCTAGGGTTTTAACCTTGAGGTTATGGAACAACAGCAGAGATTGGAAAGTGTTAGGCACATTGGCTCCTTGGATCTGTATACTAAAGAAATGGAAAAACAATACTAGGGGAAAAACGTTTTTTCTTTTAAATTCATTTCAAGGCACTTGAATAAAAACACTGGAGGCCCTACAATACTAAAATCATCGGTCTGCTAAAATTGGCAACTACATCTCAGCATCTGCTGACTGAGCTGACACACCCAAGGCATTCAATTATCTCACAGCAGCCACACGCCCTGTTGTGTTTTGGTTTGCACTTAATGCAGTCACTTGGTGACATTTAAATGCAGGCTAATTATAAACACTTTTCATACACAACTGTTCCAAAATCTAATTCCTATGCATATTCATATTGAATCTGGTTTACATACAGAGTCATCACTGGAGTCATTGTGATTAAAAACTATGGCACAGTTATACTTATTAGCATCCATTAGACTCACATCCATTATACAGTAGATCTTAATCCTTTGTAAATATTTTTATGTTACATTCTATTTATTTTTCAGCATGTTATTTGATTAAACTTATACAAAAAACAGATTTGTGAACTTTTTAGAATGGGAATTTGTTTAATTTACATTCCTTATATACAATATATATTTTAACTGTTGCTTCTTTCTGGCTTTCAATTTGATAAAAAAAGTCAGCTATTAAAGTTTGAAAAAGTGGAGCACTGTGGCTTATTTCTAAGCTAGAGAATAGCACACTTTCAAATTGTTTTTACCTTTAAGCTAAATCACTGCATATTGAATGAAAAACAATTTTTTTGTGCAACAGAATGCTTTGCGATTGATGCCAAAAAATAAATCAGCCAAATTATTATCTTTTGTCTTGAAACTTCTATAAATCAAGAGGCCCAGATGCATAGTTTAATAACACGATGCTGCAACTTTAACAAGGACTACATTTGTCTTTAAGTCCACATGATAGTGAAAGCTTAATATGAAAAACTTTTGTCTAGCACAAGTGATTTGAAGATGTTTTGCTCCATGCATGTGAACTCAGCAGGTGATTCTTGCCTATCTTTGATGTCAAACAGCACAAAACTTCAGTGAGTAGTAGCTTCAGAAATGCAATAGACATAGCTGAGTCTTCATATGAAGCTCATGCTTGAACTACATCAGAAGAACTGACATCTATTATGGTGAGCAAAGACAAGTGTTTGAAAAGAGATTCAAACAGAAGTGTCAGAATTTACAGTGCATAGTTTTATATAAGTTGATTTTAACCAAGCATATCTCTATGAACTCTGCAGGATAGAAAAGAAATTTCAAAAGGCAGAGAAATTGTTGTCATCTAAGGGCATGGAATGTTTTAATAGCTTAAGGAAGAACATTTCTGAAAGGTTATATGGTGATCCATTTACTTTGACTGAGTAATAAGGCTCATCATTGTCACGGTGAGGTTTTTAACCCTTAGAACAATGAAAATGTTCCAAATGTATTGCTAGAATTAAAAAGCTGAGAGTAATTGGATCTTTTAGAGATTTTTAGTCTCTTCAAATACACATTTCACATTAAGAGATATGAATAAATAACATGCACTTTTTCAGTCACCATATGTCTGACCTGGAGTTTCTGCTTCAGTCTAGACCAAGACATACTTTAGGCTAAGGACTTGCATTTATGTATTATCACTTTTAAGGGAAGAGCATTTAGCCAAGAGTTCCATTGAACACCATTACATTTGTTTATTGTCTTTCTTCCATTTATTAATTTTCTTTCCTTGTCCTGAATACGTATAACCCCATGTGCATTACATGGCACAGGAAAAAAACCCCTTTGTAGAAGTGTAGTTTGTTTGAAACTGTGTCCTACAGGATTACTTATAGCAGTGCTCCCAAACTATCCCCAAGGAGTCCAGGGTCACAAGACAATCTAATTGTTCTTCTGGAAATGCTGCTCGTTTTGTTAAAAACATGAGAGGGAAAAAATGGTAATAATAACAATAATAATAATAAAAATAACAATAACAATAACAGTAAGAGGCAGAGATCCAAGGCAGAACTCCTTGGCTGAAGAAAAAAAGCTAAAAAATAATGAATTTTCTAGCTGGCAATCAATAATATGTAGGAATGAGATTCAATTTTAGGTTTTCTTAATTTGCAAGTAAGATATATGTGGAGATACTTGCTTAATTATTATGATTTAAAGTTTATTGAATGATTTTTTTATTAATATCTCTACTTTCTATAAGTATATAAAATCTTTAGCTTTTAGGGAAAAAACATTTAAAAAGACCAATTGAATTGAGCTTTGTCTTCCCTTTGGACTGTAAGTCGTTAGAGGCTAATTTGTTTAAGGGTCTGAACTGTACTGCTGTATTTTTTTCAGATGCCTCTTCATTCCATGAAAGAACTAATAATTTAATTATAGTATAAGTAAGTTAGTCCATACTACATTTAGTTGGAAAGTCATTTGAAGGCATCTCACACTGTATTGAGAGATACTTGAACTTCCTGCCGGGCAAGCAAAACTTAAGCCTCAATTTTTCACTATAACATATATTTTCCTTGTTGTCTTTTCTTTTTGTTTAAATCTGTATGTAACATAAGGTACAACAACGAGTTGTAAAACTCTTCTGTACTTAAACGCCTTTTTTATCTAGCAGGCAAAATTATGCAATAATTACAATGACTTTGTTTTAGAATAAACCATTAAACACAAATTTGGATCAAAATACAAATCTGAACTGAGATATGATATAATATTTTCATATGTTGCTAGCTAATCCTCACAATGTTCCATTATTTTACATACTGAAGTCTGTGTAAAATGCAGCAAGGAGTTTTGAAATGGTTTGGGCCAATTTGAAGATACTGTTTTATTTTTTTGCAAGATTTCTCCTAGTTATAACTGGTTTGGACCTGAGACAGGAAAATGTACAACATCTTTAAACCATGGAAAGATTTTTAGAAAGTGAGCCTGGCACCAGAACAAGCTGATTGATAGGGTCTCAAGATAAAGCCCATCACAGAATTTCGTCCCTTTCCCTCTCAGGAAAAAAAAACCAAAAAAACCCCAAACAAACAAACAAACAAACAAACAAACAAACAAAAAACAAAACCAAAAAAAAACCACAAAAAAAAAAAACTCTTAAATGACTTCATAGGGATATTTTGCAAAATAACACCATGAAAGAAGAAAATTACACAGATGTCATGTACAGCTCCAATGCTTTGTGCAGTCTTTGTTCTGGCTTAAACATGTGGGCTTGAGGAGTAATAAATTGTTTCTAAACTCAGGTAGTAATAAGAGTGTCTTCATTACAAGACTTTCTGTTTCTATACAGAGAGGAAAGTGTCATCATGTTGTTTTATCTTTGTGCTAAAACACCACAATTTCTTTTTGGCAAATGCTCTCTTCTTAAAAAAAGTAAGGCTGGCTGATATGAAGTTAATTAATTTTAAAAATGTTGGTTGGAAATTCTGTTATGGGATTAACGTCACAAAACTACTATAAGATAATGACCTTTCTGGACAGCCTCTGAGGGGGTCTAGGAGCACATGGGATCTGTCCCAACCTTCTTCCCAGGCTGGAAAGCATTTCCTGTATCCCTGGGAAGGTTCCTGACCACCATCCTATAAGATACCTTCAGAAAGGCTGTTCTTCACCTTTCTTTTACAAATACTTCATGTTATATGGAAGAGTGAAGAGATTCATTTACCTCACATATGCGCATTCATGAATGGTGTGCTTAGAGAAAGAGGGACTGCTCTGGCACTGTTTCATTGCCCTTTCCTTTGCCTTTGGGCTTCTGAAACAGAGACTGAATACAATGTACCTGTTTAACATTTTTCCCTTATAAACCAGAACAGCACAGTAAAACAATTAAGTGCAATGTAGTTGATAGCCTTACTGACTCCATTAATAAGAGATACTTTATTTCTAACAGCAGTTATTTGAGAACTTTCTAGGCTACCTAAAATTCAGTAGATGATGGATAATCACCAAGCCGGTCCTTATGTACTCAAATGGCCTCTTACCAGGAAACCTTGCCATAAAAGTCCCCAAAGAAAATGTTCCACCTCTTGGACTTGAAATACTGGTCTACTGGTTTTCTAGAGCTTTTGAGAATTACAAGGGTATTGTCTGATGTACTTACTGCTGTCTCGGAGAGCCCTGGATGACCAAATACCTTGCAAGGGAACACTGTACTTCAGTTTAGGAGGTACATAACTAGACAGTACATCATTAACTGAATCCAGGTCATTGTCCTGGATTCAGGCAAAAAAGATATTCAAAAACCTCCAATTACAGGAGTGTCATGCCTAAAAACTATGTATCTTAAACTGAAGTGTTCATATTTCACTGTTAGGCCCTTTCCTTTGTAGCAGACCACATCTTCAAGTTTTATTAAAAATGGTAACATGCTTTAAATGTCTATTAATGTATGTCTAATTATAATGGAAGGCCTATAAAAATCCTTCTGACAGCCACATGAATAGCAAAACAATTATACTCAGTATAATTGCGATGAATACTAAGTGAATTAATAATGAAGGGGATCTTAGAAACAAAATTGCAAACAAGGATGTTCATCTTAATCTACACTGGGACAAATAATTAAAAAAAACCTGGAGCAATTTTTCTTAAAATCAATGGGTAATTTTGCTTTAAAATGATGATAAAAGCTGGGTCACAATACTTTCAATTGTTTATGCAAACATCTTAAACTGGAAACCCATGAAAACTTGTTTTTAGAGGGAAGGAAGTTAAAAGTCCAGCACATGGGGATGAATGTGGGAAATAGTTCTGTCTACCTGCATGTCCAACAATGGTTCTCTTCAAATTATATCTAGAGCAGAGAAACACTTAAAATATATGATGAAAAAAATGTACTGCATGAAACATTAAATGAATTTAGCAATAAATAAAAGAGATATTACTAACAAAACTTTTAAAGTAAAAACAGAAATGAATTTAGGAAAAAGCAAAGGAAATTAGTGAGGGTTTATTTCTGATTTTGGGGATGCAGGGTAGTTGTTTTGGGTTTTATTTTTCTGGTTTTTGTTTGTTTTTTTCATAGTATTCAGTACTCTAACTTTAGAGGTCCTTGACACAGATATCTGCATAAACAAGAATAGTTTATATAGTTTATATTCCCTCTGTAATCAGTGTAAAGAAAAATTAGTTTTAGAGTATGACTAATCTCCTCTCAAGACTGTTATGAAATATAAGTCAAATGAATCACTCTCTAGAATATCCATTTCTCTCCATGGGCATACAAGGACTTCAGTTGCTTAACTCAAGTGGAGAACTCTCACAGTGAGATCAATCCCACTCTCTAAGAAACAAAATTTGCAGGACTAATATATGTCATGGTTTTGGCATAGTCTTGCTAATTCTGACCTAAGAAGAATTTCTAGGAGAGCAGTGAGTCCTTCTGGACCTTGGCGGAGAATTGAATGGCAAGACCACGGGAAAAGAGTCTGATTTCAGGGGAAAGACCCTTACCCGTGTGAAGGTATGTCCTTCTGGTGAGAATTTTTGTGAGCCTTCTGAAGCGCAGCGCTTGATTCTTGTCTTTCCTAAAACCAAACAATTTGAGCCAACCATATATGAAATGTAATGGGAGAAGAGTTGCAATTTTAGTTTACACATTTCAGCCTGTTTTGGTAGGTTTTCTGCCAGACTTCAACTTTGTCTAAACACAGTTGAATTATCTGCATGGAAATAGCTACTGAAATGTTAGGATATTATTCTTATTCCAATGCCATTATCCACTCCAAAATCCTAAGACAGGAATGTCTCTTATAAGAATAACCACCTAAAAGTTAGGGATCTAGTCTGCTAGGTTTAAATGTCAACAGACATACTCCCCTACCGTAAAATAGATATTTAGATAGGTGTAATGACT
The DNA here is from genome assembly GCA_026261815.1 of Monarcha castaneiventris obscurior. Lineage (NCBI taxonomy): Eukaryota > Metazoa > Chordata > Aves > Passeriformes > Monarchidae > Monarcha > Monarcha castaneiventris. The sequence goes on from JAMPIT010000482.1 coordinate 2,825,117, forward strand.
TGCTTTTCAAATGTGCCCATCTCTCACCCAACAGAAATTCTGTAGGAGTTTCATATCTATATCTAGTATAGTATTAGATGAATAATTTCTAGCTGCATTTAAATGAGAGGAATGAATCTTTCAAGGAACTTAATGAAAGCTAAGGTTGCAAAGGAAATTTTTTATGGGTACTTACTGTAGTCTTCAGAGCCTTCTCCCCCTGATTCTTAATGTTTGCATGATGATTGTTCCCAAAAGGTTTATTTTGGGCTGTGATATGAAGGACTCCATTAATTATGTATTTACTAAAATTTTTATTGTTATCAAGGATTTTTAGTTATTAATAGTAACATTACTGTTAACTATGTCTTTGTTATTCTTTAATATTGAGAACAAATTTAATAATAATATAGTAAGATGATCATTATTGGCAGTTTTAAAGCAAATGCAGGTGTTCAAGACATTGGTTTTCTTTTAAAGGATCTGTAAATATTATGAATGATCAACTATATGTTCAGTAAAAGAAATCACTTTTTCTGAAGAAAGACTGCTAAGCTAAGCAGTGAACCAAACAACAGGTAAAAAAAAAAGAGTTTGGTTTTATCTTTATCTACATTACTGAATTTTGTCTATGGCTTTGCAGTAATTTGGGGGGTTGGATTAATTATGAAATCAGAACATTTATTTAGATATAATAAATAGAAATAAAATAGGAAGCTGAATTGCATGCACAAATGCCAATTTTCACACTTAAAAAAGCAATTTCAGTTTTTCTTAATATTGAACTCACTGTATATTTTTATGAATAATGTGTCCACAACATTTATCAGTGAAAGACTGTTAATATTCATCCAAACCAAATACGCTTTCTTTTCAGTAGTTACAGAGCATTTTATCAGAATTTACAAATTATCTTTTATTGTAGTAGAAGTTGTTCAACAGCTGAAATTCTGCATGTCAAATGTTTGGCCAAAGAATTTTTACCAGGAACTTTTAAGCAATTGAAAATTGAAGTTTACAATGGAAGTTTCACTGCTGACTTAGTGACAGAAACATGAAGAACCTATTATAATTTAACATGCAGAATGAACCTCCATATATCAGTGGCAAATACAGGCTTTGCTGCCTCAAGGGTTTGGCATTTTTAGATAAAAAAGAATCAATGTCATTATACACAGTCTCTCTAGAGCATCATAATTATTCTGCATGCATACAATATTTATTTAAAACTTAAAATTAAACTTCAAGAGGTGGTCATTTGAAAGCTGGCAGTCAGTGAACAGATTCTGTCTTCATAAAAAAGAGAATATTTCTTCTAAAAGTTAAGAAGTAGATCAAAACGGTCTTTCCAGTAACTGACATTTTAGTCATACAGATGCTTTTTATGTGTCAGATTTATTAATAAAGAAGGTCCATGGGAATGAACAGAAGAAAATCTTGAGGATGTGACTGTCAGTTTTTGATATGTCAGGTATAATTTTGTAACTGTGATTTTTGGCTAGCAGTACACACACAGCATTGTACTGATGTTTGTGTACTTCTTTGTACTATTTCATTTGTGATGACTGAGAAAGAAGATGAGGCGGAGATGTTTTGATACAGGATTGAAACTTGAAACTGCAGTCCTTCAATTTGAACAGCATTCCTTTTTCATCTTTCTTTTCATGTTACCTTTTTAACTTTTGCCACTGATGTAAAGAAAAAAGAAAATTTGAAAAGATGCCAGGTGTTGGTTCTTATCTGGGTGAAAGATCACAGAAACTGAGAAAAAGTATAGTTTTATTTTGTCATCATAACAGAATTATGAGACAGATCAAGTAGTTGTCAACAACAAGTGTTTGTCCTCCTAAAGCCAACACAGAATAATTTGAACTGTGACATCCCTTCCTATTGCTCACAGAAAATATGCACATTATTATAATCAGCTGAAAGTGTAATATGTTGCTCCTGCTATTCTGCAAATAATAGCATCTTCTTTGGCTGCTCTTTGTGTACATTGGAGGTATTTTTAACTTATCAAAGTGCATACTGCAAAGAATTGCAAAAGAATATCACAGTGTACCACCTGAAGAAAAAGAGTGCTCTTTTTTCCTTTTTTTATGTTATTCATCTTACAGAGCATGTTATGTTAGAAGGCAGAAGTGCAAAGTCCTTATTTTTCAACAAATTTCTGTCAGTTGGAAGCTTGATTTCTTTTGATTGGAAAAGTGCTTATAAACAATCCTGTTATTCATGGATTTATTAATACACATTGGGAATGCTGTTTCAGTATCAAACAGCAGTAGTCAGGATTCTGAAGTCAGGCATCTGCTTAAAGGTTTTATTGTTTCAACTCATAAACAGAAGCAAGGGCCAGCACTGTAGGAATTCTAGTGGTCTGAAACCTGCTCTGTAAGCAAGAACAGCATGAGAACAAGAAAAGTTCCTCTCATTACCCAATAGATTGCTACAATTAATGTTTGAATCCAGTGAAATTGTTCACTACGGTGCATCAAAACTGCTACTTCTGTTTATATTCCTTATGACTTAATTCTTATTTTCTCATGCACCTTGTACCTTGTTTAGCTTATGAGAATTTCTTTCATGCACCTTGTACCTTGTTTAGCTTATGAGAATTTCTTTTCAGAAGAAGGTGATAAATACATTTTAGAGTTGATGTTTTTCCAATTTTGTTAGTTCTTAAGGCTCTTCCTGCTTAACCCTTAAACTGTTCATGCTTCTCTATGTGGTGCTGCTTCAAACACATCTACTTTTGTAAACATCAGTCAGAGCCCAGCTGCCCTGTATACTTAAGAAATGTCAAAGTTCATTCGTGCATTTTTTCATTCCTTCTTTTTTTGTGAGATAGAGCAGTCTATTAATTCACTTCAGTCTTCTAACATACAAGGTATCTGTTCCTTTCATCTGGCTCTATCAGCCAAACAAAGATAAACACAGAGGATGCCTTGGAATTTCTTAAAATTGCACCAGGATACTGTCATGCCTCCTCAGAATAATCTGTTTTTCATAGGACTTGAACAGACAAAACACTGATAATTAAGCTTGGAGACAGACAAATTTTTGCTGTACAAAAACTCAGGTGATACAGTCTGATCAGTCAAAGTGACTAAGAGGAGCATCATGAGGTCCTCACACAGCCTACAGAACTGATACAATGGATAGTAAGTCATGGGATTGAGCAGCACTTACAAATTTGCAAGACTTATAATCATTTAAAAAGAAGCCACTCAGCTTTTGCACATGTGCAGGCTTTCCCCAGGCTCAGTTCTTCAATCCTTCAATTCTTCCCTCTGGACCTACAGGGAGAGCCACTCACCAGGGAAATCTGAGCCAGCTGCTCTTTTCCATGACTCCCTGAAGAATGCATGGCCAATCAAAGCTGCTCTGCACTCCACGCTCTTCCTCTGACGAAAGCTCTTATTCATTCTTTAATGCCTGCTTCTCATTTTTAGGAGCTCAAATGCCTTTTCCACTTTAGCCCTGACTCAATTTCAAGATTATTTAGTCTCTGGCAGTGATGTAGGTGAGTGAGTAAGGAAGTGCCCAATTTGTGTTGTCACATGCAAAACGAGTTTCTTTTGGCTCTGTGGGAAGCAAAGTCCCATCAGCTTTGGCTCTCTACTTGCTCCCTCTTCCTTCAGCTACTTAAAAATTTTCCTGGCTATCTATCCCATCTTGACTTCAGCTTCCTAGGCTGCCAGGGAGGGAAGGCTTGACGCTATAGGTATACTCATCCTTTTACTTGGTGTGGGGACTCACAGGAATATGCTAGAAGCAGCTGGGGCTTCAGTACCCTCCTTTCATGTAACTCCTTTATAGTAATTAGTACCTCTCCTGCTCTTTGGATGTATAAAGGGTGATTACAGGGACTGCACAATACCCCCCCCCAACAGCACCTGTTTGCATGATTAAATGTTTAGAGGGTAAGAAGTCAATATAGCTGAAGGAGAAGGAAAACTCTTCATGGATCCAGCTCCTGCTGGCTCTTAGGTCATGGTAGGTGCTCACCTGAAGTTTACCTCTCTGGACATTTCCCATTCAAATAAACATAACTGAAAAGAAGAAAATCAAAGCAAACTCTGAGCTAAAAAATGGCAAAGATATCTTGGTACAATTTTCAAGCTGTTTTAGGTGTTTTAGGAAACATGAATTTCTTACCTGGGAGGAATTCTGACCTACTCCTTGAACAAAACCAGAACTGCTTGCTCTAATTGCAACGTCCTCTTTAGAATATCTGTGTCTGTGTGTCAGGGGAGTGTGTGTGGGTGTGTAACTGCAATCTTCCTGGCTTTGCCTTGCTGACATCCCTGCCAGTCAGCAGCTGCACATACCAGCCAGCCCTCTTTTGTGCCAATCTGGTGGTGAGTGGTGCAGAAACATTTTAATTAATGTTGAACTTCTTAAAGTTGAAGTGAAAACAATTACAGCTCAATTTTACTTTGCCTCCTCACTTTCATCACTTATATTCTCTCTTCCTCCTCCCTCTCCATTAGAGAGCTTCATTTCACAGACTGTGAATTATAATCTAATTATTATATTTTAAAAAGGCAGACAAGGCATTGTTTCTTCATCTTTCAGCTAAAAAGCTCTGAAATAACAAAAGAAAAGCTCTTTCCTTCTTGAGTGCCAGAAGCATAGAGTCATTCCCATCACAGACATCTCATTCTTCCCCATCTGTGAGGTTTTTTTTCTTTCTTTTTTATACAGAAGGGATCATATCTTTCCCTTAACAACTGTTTGCACACCAGACTCAGAGAAAGTTCACAGCGTACATCACATGTACATTGGATATGTAAGTGAAGTGATCTGTAGCACAGCTAATTAGACCTAAATTCTTGATTTACTATTTATAAAACAAAATTGATTATTACTTCATCAACAACATTTAAAGCATCATTAAGAGAGGTCTGCTCCAGCAGCCTCAGGTTAAATTTTTTAACAAGCACTTTAGTTGCTAATCTGTGTTATTGCCAACATATGTAAACTTCCTAATGCTAATTGCATTCAGCTGTGAATCAAACAATGTCTAATTCTCTTCAGGATTAATTATGCACATGTGCTGCCTGCATTCCTAAACATGGTTCTCATAAATAATAAGAGATATATCTAGGCAGATGGGATTTTTCCAACTAAATGATCTGTTTATCATGAATAAAACAATTGACATACACAAGACTTCTAATGCAAAGTCACCACAACATTCCCATGTTTTTTAATCATAAATAATTGCTGCGACAGTTGTTTGTGTGAACATGTTTTTGTACAGCCAAGCACTAAGAAGCATGTCCTTCGGTAAGCACTCTTACCTTTGTATGCACCTTTCTTTCTTCTTTCTTTTTCATCTTTTTTGATTTGAAGGTGCATAACAGAGTGGTTTATATCATGCGTTTGATGAATGAACTAAAAGTCTCCACTAAATGCACAAGTTTTGTAAGCCCCGGGGAAATCTGGTTTAAGTACAGAGCAGGAAAATTTGCTAAAGTGTTATGTATTCTGCTTGTTTCAGGAAGAAGCAATGAGTTTCTGCCATCCAGAGCCAACCTTAGCAGTATCTCTCTTTGGAATTTCTCTTTTATTAGTCTAAAAGGGCTGATAATTAACTGAACTTGTAAAATTAACTTGAAAAATAACTTCAAATGCTGAGTACATGGCAAGTAGAAATAACTATTTTAAAATGACATTTGACAGCAACAGAAAAAAATTTCCTCTAAAAAGGGGAGACAAAGGTTTTCTATCATTCCTTTTAATGAAGATATCTTATTTTAAATAGAATTTAAAATCTAGCTGCAGCAAGCAACTCCATAACATGTCTCTTCTCCTACGACATAGATGTCTTGGTTTCCACTGAAAAAGACTTACATAGAAAATGCATCAGAATAGCAAGAATTTGATACCAGTAGATGCTTATAAAACTATACCGTTCAACTATATATTATTGCACCCATTATTTTCAGTCTTAGTGTGGAATGTTTTAAATAGCCCTGATGGTTTAGGCTGATTTGAATTTTATATTGAGTCAGTATCTTTTATTTCTTTTTTTTCCTCCTAAAACAAAAATTGAAATAGCATGGTATTGAAGAAAAGTAATGGACTAATAGCTTAAGTGTCTGAATCTTTCAGTTTCACAATAGGTGGGACACATTTAACCCCTGACAATATGTCCTTAAACTTGTTTTTCAGGTGCCAGTTGTTGATGTAAGAAAGTGGTTGAACACCTGTGCCCCATTTGGCTCCTCATTTCTCAGTTGAGTCTAGTAAGAGAGGTTATCAATTGGTATAATGGTTTTTATAATAAGAACACCTGTCCACTAGTCACTATACCTAGATCATCAGCTAATTTCATAACACCATCAAAAACTCAGTTGGTTATCAGTGATGACCTTTGCTGAATTTCAGCTGCTGACATTGAGATGAAAAGCTATGCTAGTCAGTGAGTCAGCCTGCCCTTGGCTCAGTTTGGGCAAGATGAACCTTGATGAAGCTATGGCTTATCTGTGTAAAAGTGAGATTCTAATGTGACAAAATGCTTGATAATCTGGAAAACACATTTTAAATAGCTTGAACAGCTTTATTACAAAAGGAGACATTTTCTGGTCTTTGAAATCAGATAATTCATGATAATAGCATGTAGCTGAAAGAATAAAAGCAGCTGAAGAGCTGAGAGGACTGAAGCATCCAACTGTTTCTCAGCAGTGGAGATTGCAAAAAATATGTTTAACAGTGTAAGGTGCTGTTCCAGAGTGTGAGGGACAGGGGCATGTGGGTAAAATGCTACCGTTGGGTAAGAGTACAATTTTCAGGGTAGTTATTTCTTGTTTGTATTTTCATACAAACCTAGGAGCTATGCTCATTTAAGTCATTTAAAAACAGCTTAGATGCTCATTTACAAAAGAAAAATGCCTTTCAAGTGTTGAAAGAAGTCCAAAGCTTGTGTTTAAATGAGATTTCAACTTTCAAGTAAAGGTGATTTCACTTGCATTTCTAAAATTTAAAAATTAGTAAATCACTTTGCCATTAAAAGAACCAGATGGTACATCTGAAAGTTCTTGGACCCCTGAAAATATTTGAGTTGCTGGACCTACTTACCACTGGGCTGCTCCTCAGCCTGCTGTCCCCTCACTGGCAGGCTGGCTACAGCCTCTTGTTTTATTTTGGATATGGAAATCTGGCACCAGACAGCATGAGTGACATCCTTTCACTAAGCGAAGGTGATGTACAGAGAAGAGATAAAGTGTTGAGTGGGGCAAAGTACTATCTTGTTTATCAGTCAACAGTTAGAACTATCTACCTTTTCCTCTCAATTCCATCATAAAGACCTAAATTAAACTTAACTTTCAGCAAAATAATGTAGCTCCTGACAAGCAATTCAAAGTAATTTAAATAAAAACTTCAACAAAACAGTCCACTGGCATTTCTGCTAGTTTTACTTGCCGGCAAAATGAAATAATTTGATTCAAACTGTTCCTCTGTATCCTGAAGTATAATTGTTTATGGGTTTAAAAAAAGGATTGTTGCCATCATGTAGTCTTGGAAAACATGAACTGGACTCCTTTAGGATGAAACTAAACTGGAACATGTTCTCCAAAAGCAGGCTGAAAGTACACTTACTGCAAAAAGGTGCTGAACTCTTCAGTTAGGCAAGGACTAATCTAAATTTACTTCTCATTGAAATATTTGCAGCAGCTTTTTTTTTTGTAGAACTGCTGCAAGGCTACACTACTAAACCATACACAACCCTGAAGGCCATGAAGTATACTATTCAGAAAACGCTGAACTTCTTTGAAAGTCTGTGTGCAAGGAGGAGAAAAGCAGTTCACAGACTGGGATTCCACCCTGTGTGGTTAAATGTAGGTGTCTTAAAGGCAATTCAACCAGTCCTTTTGAAAATAGGTAGCATCTGTCAGAGACTGACATATTATAGTTTATGACTTAAACGTTTTCATGAAAGACTTTCAAAACTGTATTACAAAAGCTGCAGAGACCAGTACACCCTGAATGGGGCTCTGGGAGGCCCGCTCGCTGATGAAGGTATGATAAAGTAACAACTCAGGACTGGGGATATCTGCAAAGCGCAGCTTAACACCTCCAAGGTGGGAGATCACGGCCCCAGGGCTATCAGCTGCCAGGCTCGCACAGATCCTGGCACCAAAGGGTGGGGGGAGAGGCTTTGGGTGTGTGTTGGAAAAGCCTCTGGTCAGAGGCACAGTGGCTGCCTATCCTCCACTGTGCAGAGGAGCCCAGCTGAGGGGCCCCTTCCCCTGGGGAGAAGCTGCACCCACATGAAGGACAGAGGGGGTGTCATGGCCCGTCAAAGACCCCCCAAAGGAGTCCCCAGACCCTGCACCAGAGATGATGCAACAGACCCTCAGTGTTGCAAGGGACAGTGTCAAATTGGGCCCCTGTACGGGAGGCACGTGGGCATTCCCACCTGGCCCAAATGCATATTAATCCATAGGATTCTATGCACTCTGGCATGGCGTGGTGGCGGGGGACCCTCACCACCAGCAGACCAAGTGGAGGGGAGCAACAAGACATCGTTGGGACCCTCGGATGAGTGATGTGCTTCCCCCTAACCCCTGTCACCTCTCCCTGTCCCCCAGCCCCCCAGACACTCTTCTTTCCCTGTTTTTTCTTTTCTTTCTTTCTCTTTGCTTCTTTTACTATTAAAAAAAAAATGCATCAATTTTTTGGCACCAACATCTAACTTCATTTGGTTTTAATCTCATTTTTGGGAATATTTTGAACCTTCAAAGTTCTTTCCAGTTTATACACAGAGACAATTTTCTTTGCTCTTCTGGGTTTAAACTGGATTGCAATGGCATCATAGGTAAAATAGACCTTGACACATTTTTATTTGTCTGAAAGAAGCTCTGGAAGATAATTTCATTGTTAATTTAGCACAGAAGTACAAAATTGTCATGTAAGTACGAATGAAGGAGTAAGGAACCTTATAAAAATTAAGAAGTCATACTCTTAGACTGTGTCTGTGCATCTGAAAAAAACAGGACAAGGCTCTGCATGGGTGGTCTCGGATCCTGTTTGACCCCCCTTGGGATTTTAGGCTATGTTCAGTGCAGCTGCCTGGATGAGGCTTGGCCACACCCCTGGGCTGTGTTAGTGAAAAGGCACCTGGACGGGCTCTCTCCATTTTCCATAGTCCTCCACTCCTGCTGCAGCTGGCTTTTGTGTTTTCCAAGCTATGTGCCTTTTTGCTGCTTCCCAGAGCATGGAGGTGCATGGGCTGCAACACACTGCACAACAGGTTTCAGGTCATATGAGCTTCAAAATAGGCAAGATATAACAACTACATTTTAGGATCATAAAAGCAATACATGAAACCTTGTGGAGGCACAGGCCATTTTCACCTTCACTGTGATTTGACTTGGTGTTTTGCCCATGGCTTCATTCAATCCAAACGTCCCTTGCATTAAAAAATGCAGAGCCATAAATAAACCTAAGAGAAGAAAAAGAGAATTTAAAGTCTTAGGTATTTTACATAATAGTTCTCCTAGAAAGGTATTTTCCCATTGTAATGTCTCCATTTCATTGTTATTGTTGTCAATTACAAATATATTATTGTCTGATGTGGTTTTTATTTCCTCACCGATGAAGAAATGACACAGTGTTTGAAAAGAAATCTCCGTACAGGGTGGGAGAAACTTGAATTAAAGGGGAATGTTTTCTGAACAAATGAGGAGGGAAGAAAATCTATTTCTGCATGTCATTTTGCCTCCTCATATTAAAACATATTTTGAAGAATCTAGTGGGGTACTGAAAGCTGGAGAATTTTTATCAAGACGTTTTATTTGTGCAGTGCTGGTGTTTCTTAACTATGTGCAGAAGATAAAAGATTTTAATATGCCTCCTAGTAAAAACTTTGACTTTTTGTAATTTTGTTAGTCACTGCTGGCGAAATAAGTGAAAGTGCTTGGCACACGGCTTTACTCCTCATCAATAGCAGATTCTTCAGCCATTTTTGCATAAAATCAGAGTATCATCCTGGACCATTTCTACAGATTCTTCTTACATAACTATAATTTCTTTTAATTAAGATAAAAGAAATAATGAAAAGGTGTTGTAAGCTATTTTTCCATGTTCTGTTCTTTAACAATTAACCATTTCCAGTTTAGGAGGAATTTCCTCATGCTCCCACATCCAAGGCATTTACCATCATATGTAGGGCAAGAACTCAAGCACCCATTTTTTTAGACAGCATTATGCCTTGCCAGCAAGCTGTATTAAGTTATATTTTGTGGGTATAACTTCTGACCCCAAGGTCAGAATTGGGGGTTTGATGTGAAGAATATCTCCCAGCTCCTAAGAGAACTTGAATCTAAAAGTGCTTCCAGGCTTTATCCATTTAAATACCAAATGAAATCTTGTATTAGAATGTGATTTTATGCAAGAGATCAGTAGTTTTCAAGAGGGTGTACAACATTGCTGCCATCCGTCACACTCTGGCCTGCTCTGCAGACATGCTGAAGCACACTACATTTACAAGTCCTCAATGACATTCTCTCAATTGCTTCTGTGAAACTGTTTGGATGATACACCTAAACTGATTAGGTCACCATTATGGACATTAACATACTCAAGTATTTGAAAAGGGCAATAGCAGGGGCCCTTTGGATGCTAATGACAAAAGGCATATTAGAAAGGACAAACTTGCTTGGGGTTTTTCTCTGTCTGTTCCATTTTTTGAGGGGAGGGATTGGTGCAGTTGAGGTGTTTCTAAAAATTTTCCATTTGCTACAGCTTAATATTTCGGGAGTTTTATGAATCTTATTCAGAAGTTTACTGATCAGACAAAGAAAAGCACATACATGTGTAATTTTGAGAGTAGAGAGAGGGTCACTGATGAATGGATTACTATGGCTGTATTATCACTTTCAAGGATGGAGAAGGTGTGTCTCAATGTACCCCCTTCTCCTTTATTTCATTGCAATTGCATTTAATAAACTGTTGGGTTTTCCATTAAAAATACCATACTACTAGACAAAAGAATGTGATTTATTTTGAATTTCATAATTTAGCATGGTTTCTGCTTACTGCAAGAGCTAATAAATACTAAGATTTTTTTATTGGGTACTATAGCAAAGCAGTTTTTTGGGGAGCATAGTAAAATGGTTGCTCTTTTGAGATTATGGAGGGTTTCAGTCACCTGGTTACTATCTGTAAGGAGATGCCACTGAAACTAAACTAAAGTCCATCTGCAAATATCAGGTGCATTGAGGAGCTTTTTCTTTGCTCCTCATCAGAAGATGGTTGCTATTGGAAAAGCTGATGCTCCAGCTGGCAGTTCAAATTGATAGAATAATGCACATGTGAACTTCCTAAAGAGGGCTTTGTCTGGGGTTAAGTGTCTGCTGAACTCAGGGAACATGGTACCCAGTTAAACAATTTCTGTTACTGATACTAAGTGGTAGAGAAATACTAGGTAAAAAAAGACTGCAGAGAAATTTGGATGGGTAAAGACTGAACTGTTATGGAGGACACAAGAAGAAAATCATGGGGCTATTTTTGGAAAAATGACTAAAGGTTTTTAGGAGAAGGTCAATATCTGAACATCAGTAGCTAAATATTTTTTGTAGATGGATATCCAAATACTGAGGTTTGTCCCTATGCTCAATGTCCATGAAGTGCATCGCTCCATTCACAGTCTGTATTACTTTTCTATTTCTATTATATGAACATTTAATGGTCATATTCACCAAATCATATTGCAATTTACAGCACAGATAAAATTATGTGGCAAAAATTACCCCTACTTCAATGGCTGACATCTTAATTGCTATAAATAGAACATGGGTAGATAGGGCTGCTAGACTGGGTTGGAAATGAGATGGACGTGCAAGCTGGAGCCTGTGATTAAGAAAGGCCAATGTCAGGAATGGGAAGAAATCACAACGCTAGGGTCTAGACAGAAAATTCCTTACATGGAAATCACGAGGAAAGCCCAGAAGACAAGGCATCTGTATATTCTAAGCCTAAGAGGAAAGGCAGAATCTTAACACGGGTTCAGACAAAGGTTAGGGTTCCAGGGATTTTAAGCCTGAGGTAAGGGGACAGAAACAGGAACAGGCAGTGCAGGCTAGGTGGGACAAATACTTGGGCAAATAAGATGGAAAATGTGCTAAGAACTACAGACCACATTGCAGCAGGTAGGAACCAAAATTAGGAATCAAGAATCAGAAGACTCAGAGGCAAACTACTAGTTATTGGGAGTGTTTTCTATAGCCCTCTGAGTCCATTCAGAGGCTTATTTTGATCAGGATTAAAATAAAGGTGCTGCCTGTGAGGTAGACACCTTGATTCCCTTTATAACCAGCAGGGAAAAATATGCACCTGACGGATGCAATTCATCTCTTCCTAAAGCAGATGTTTAAAGTAAGACTGATGAATTGCACCCTAGAAGTGTCTATTTCTCTCCATTAATTATGAACAGGGGCTATAGTAACTAGCTGAGATATATGCTTTTGTTATAAATGTTGGATGTCTAATGTTGGATGAGATGAGTCCTACAGCCTCAGGTGTCCTAGTCATTCCACTGCATTGCAGCTTTGCCTTGTTCAGTTAAGGCCCTGATCCATCAAGCAATTAAATATGTACGTAGGTTTTTGAGAATGAATGTGATTAAATGTTCTGGGGAATTGTAGGCAGATGAGTAAATGCCTCAATGTGGGAAGTGTGGATCTTGAATTAACTACTTAGTTTGTCTTCCAGGAGGCTGCCACTGCTTTTGTAAAAATCTCTGTCTCCTCTGTTCTTGAAGATGCATTCTGTCCCTAATGAAACATACCATCCCTGCTATCCATACACTAAGTACAAGCACACACTTGGTTTTCCGTTAGCAATTCTACATAATCCAATCATCCACATATTTGAAAAAGTAGTCACCAGAGGGCTGGAAGAGTAGCCAAGTGAAATTAAGCTCTGAATATTCAGGTGAATATTCAGGTGTATTTTATGATTTCTCCCTGGTTATATCAGAAACTAGGAGGTGAAGTAGTTTCATCAAAGTTTTAGACTGCACAAGATCTATGGTTGATGGAATGTGGCTCAAAAGGGGAGCTCCTTATCACGTAGAGCAGCTGTCACACAAAAGGAAGGAATACACAAATGGAGTGGAAAACATGATATCCAAATATTTCTGTTGTAGAAATTAACCAGATTTTTGTAGTGGATTGATGTCATCCTCTTTGAATTCAGGATTTTGATATGGTCTCCTACTTTTTATCACAACTCGACATTAGTGTTGATGGGTAGATTATTAGGTGAGCGAAAAGTCAACTGGATCACTGGTCAAAGTGCAGAGGCCCACCATCCATGTTCTGCCTTTGGCAACTAATCACAAGTGAAATTTCTAAGGGGTCTGTCCTGAGACTGATTGTGTTTAAAATTTTTCCAATGACTTAGAGGAGAAGACGGAAGGCACCCTCATCGAGCTTGCATATTACAACTTCTGGGGACATCATGGCTACTCATGAGGGCAGAGCTGCTGTCCAGATGGACCTGCCAAGCTGGACAAATGTGCTGACAGGAACCTCATGATACTGAACAGGGACAAACGTAAAGCTGTGCACTTGTGAGCGACTAACTGCCTGCATCAGTGCAGGCTGAGCACTGACTGACTGACTGCCTGGGTACTGGTCAGCTGGAAAGCCCCTGAGGATCCTGCTGGGTAGTAAATTAAATATGAGTTCCACCTGGCTGTGATGAGGGCTAACAGTGTACTTAGCTGTAAAAATAGGATTGTAGCCACTAAACCAAGGGAAGAGCTCAATCATTTCAGCTTGTTGCTCGTTAGACAGTTTCTGGAGCACTGCATCTGGTTGTGGGACCCTAAATACAGGAAAGAGGTGCTGATCAGCTGCAGAAAATTCAGCAAAGAGCCATCAAAGTGGTTGGGGGCTGGAATCCTGTGAGGGCAGGCTGAAGGAGCAGAGCTTGTTCAAGAGATGTTGTTTCAGGGGACTTTAGGGACTACTAACAGTACAGAGCCAGGCTCTTTACTGAAGTGCACAGTGGGAGAATGAGAAACCGTGCACATAAATTGAAGCATGAGAGTTTCTGATGTTATCAGCATAATTAAGCACTAGTACAGTATCATGGGAGTTACGGTATCTATATTCTTGGAGACTGTTAGGAGTGGACAAAGCACTGACCAACTTGGTCTTAAATCTCTGTTTAACCCTGCTCTGAGCAGAGAGACTACAGACCTCCTGGTGTCCCTATCAATCTAAGTGATGCCGTGAGAAGTGATGGTGATCTTATCTGTGCTGATTATGAATGTGGGCATAAGGAAATTATTATTTAAGAAAAAGGAATTAGCTGTAATACTGCATTGGAGATAGGCCATAGCCCTTTAGCTGTATTATGAAGGCAAAGCCTGGTGTGCCTGGGTTACAGGAATAGTCAGCACAAGCCTAGGAATGCATCTGAGTGTCTTGAAATGAAAGATCAGGAGAAAATAGTATATCTCTCCTTGAAGAGGGTTTCTTGCCATTTTTTCAGGTTTGATATTTCAGGGTTACAGGTGTCATTACTTATTTTAATACTGATGGTGTTCCTTCAAAATATGTTATACATGATACATAAAGATTTTAGAGCAAATTTTACTATATTGGTAATTGTTCAGCTTATGTAAAAAGCGTGGTGTTGAAGGCTGCCTTTAACTTGGTTTGTCAGACTATAGGTCTCTGTGAAAATTTTACTGGAATATGTAAAAGCACAACTAAACTAATGCTGTGAGTAACAAAAACAATAATTCATAATTTCACACTCTATAAATATGGGGGGTTTGGCCAACACAATTATACACACTTCTGCAGTATAGTGTGTCCATGGTAACATAATAAACATATATATTTCTTTGAAGTTTTAATACTCTTTTTGAGTTATACAGCACCTTATAAAATTTTATTTGTAAGTGGAATATAGCATACAAACAATAAAAAGCTTTCAAAGATAAATTCATTGCAGGTATTAGAATGCACTCATAATTACGCTTTTTACCATCCATTTGAGATGACTTATTATTTGGCACTTTTGGGATGGAAAGATTTCTGTTCAGTTCATGGAAGGTTTTCAACTATATTGGTCCTAGTTTGTAACAGCGTTTTTATGTAGACATAGGCATATAAAAATACTTATGAAAATACTGGAATGAAGTACCATGAAAATTAATATTCTGCTTTTTCCCTGAAGATGTTTTAAATAAGAGACTTTATATTATTTTGCAGAAACTTGATATGAACCTATATATATTCTAAATATCACATTCACGTTATTTGTAGCATGCTTTAGCACAATGCCAACATCTTACACACCATACAGTATTTATTTTATGTGAAGTATATTTATGATAATTTAGATTCTTAGTACTTCATGTGTATTTGAAATATCCATACTGCACAAGATCTTATTATGCCAATATACATGGTATAGAGTACTAGATATTTTCTGTGAAAAAATACAACCTTGGCAAACTTTTGGAAATACTGAAAATTTCTGCCCTTGAAATCAGTTTTGTATTATGGATTTTTTTTTACCTAAATATGTTTTAAGGGATTTTAAAGTGTTCTGTACAGTCTTAGTTTTGTTTCTAGTGAAGCAGATGGTAAGAATTTGACATAGCTGTAGTGCTCATGCTTGGCAAAGCCACAAGTAAGTGAACATTAATTTTACTGGTTTCATTACAGTAGCATATTTAGGGTCTCTCCTGAAATCAGCCCCCTTCTGATGGCCTCTGTTCAAGTACCTGGGAAGAATTAGTTCCAACTCAGATTGCTTACAGCATCAGCAAAGCCTACAGGGGAAGAAAATCAGATTCTCCCTGCTTGGATTCTAGTGTGCATCCCAATGTTTCTTCCTAGTGTTGTGTGTTCACGGCAAGCATTGCCAAATAATAAATTGTTCACAGAATATCACTGACTGTAGCTCATACTTTACCCTGTATCTAGTTTTTGTACATTTTACACATTTCTACATTTTTAGCTGTACAGTATTCAAGAGAGATTAATCAAATTTCTGAAATAATCTAGCATTTAGCCCATCCAAACATCCTAGAACTTGCGTCTTATTCCTGAAGACTTGGTGGAGTTTGTTCCACAGCACTTGGGAAAATGTCATAATACTTTTGGAAAGGTGGAACATCCTTCCACGGAATCACAGAATTCACAGAATGGATTGGTTCGGAAGGGACCCCACTGGGTCATCTGGTCCAAGTTCCCTGCTCAAGTAGGGTCATCCCAGAGCACAGGATTGTGTCCAGACAGATCTTGAATATGTCCAGTGAGGGAGACTCCACAACCTCCCTGGGCAATCTGTTCTTCCTTGCTATCTTTTTAACTATGTGAAATACAGGTTCCCACACTTATATGTGCAGCAGAAATGAACAGCAGCATCTCAGGCTGACGGCAGTTTCTGTTTACAATGGCTAAAGTAACTAGGATAATGAAATAAGCAGGACTATGGGAATAGAAACTATACAATGAAAAATTAGAAATGCTTCTGCAATTAGCTGATTTTAATGAGTTTCTGATGCTACCCAGATTTTTTACAACATGTCCTTGACTTGGGAAAGTGAAAAATACAGAGTAGGACGTTAAAGGACTTGATTCTTAGCACAGACAACTTTTTCTATACTTTGTACAATGTGCCTAGCAAAGTGGCTCCTGGAATATGCCAAAGTAAAAGAACCAATCATCATCACTACCACCAATAAAAATAACAATAACTTTGCGTTTATGTAATTTAGCTATTATCACCTGGCTTCACATCAGCTATTTGGTCTGTGCTTATGATTATATATAATTTCCTCTTTTTACACATTAGTACACAATTATGGTGGCTTCTTGTAACAGCCTCATAAAACCTCTCTTACACTCAACATTCTATAAAAAGTTACTGTGTTATGATAGTTTTCTAAATATAAAAAATAGTTTACTAAGCTCTAGGAATAATTTCAGCTTCCTCCATAATTACATGCCTTCTCATCTTCCCTCCCTGCAGATCTCTTGAATGTCAAATTTCAGTTGTTGTTGCTGACTCCATTTTCAAGGTCTCACAAAAAGTCATAAAGGGAAATTGGCTATTTTTCTACCACTGCTTCCTGGCTTCTTGTTTTTATCACCATCTCTATTAAGAAAATGCTTGAAAATTGATTTTATGTCCATAGTTTCCCATTTCATAGAGGTCAAAACCAAAAAGGTGGCCATAAGGAAATGGGAAAACAAGATGCTTTGGTCAGTTTTGTCATTTTAGATTTGTAGATTTAAGGTATATATTCTTCAGGGAAAACGGCAGAAAGGTCTGTGAAGAAGCAGTTTGCTCCTCACTTTCCAAAACATCAGTGTCTGTTTCCTTCTTCTTCTGTCAATAATGTCTCCCTTGGAAGAAGATTGAGTCAAAGGCAGCTGAAAGGAAAAGCAGTTTTCACAATAGAAAAGCATTATTCTTTCCCTTTGAAAAGAAAGAGCGTTACTTTTCACCCATTTCATATTGGCATCTGTCCTGCATATTCATTGCCTTTTTTTGCAAATGAATGATGTTTCAGCATCAAAAAAAATTGCTCAATATTTGTTCAGTGCCTTAAAGATGCATTGGTCGGTGTTCCTTTGTCTTTAGAAATGTAATTCTACCAAAAGAAATAATGAAAAAGGACATGACACTGATACTGTTTGAATGGTGCATATATGTGAATATCAAAATAGTTAAACCAGACAGGTTTCTAGAATCTAATCCTTCATTTTTTTCTGAAGTTTGAGGAATCCTCACAATCTTGTCATTTCTTTAGGGGTTTTCTTGCAGGTTTTTTATGTGTTTTGGTTGGCTGGTTTTAGGGATTTTTGTTTGTTTGTTTTTTCCCCAGCACAATATCAATTACATTTTCTATGTTGCCACAAATATGAACGTCATTATTTCTCCTCTTATAGAGTAACTTTTTGGATTAGGTTTTCATTTTATTATGATGGCCAACTGTCTTTTATAACAAACAGGAAATCTGAGTAGAGATTCAAGCAGTTCTGTTTTCTGTTAAGTGTGTCTCGGATATATGATTTGTTATGTCAAAGATGACTTCAAAATGGGCGTCATGCTGTGTAGATTACTCTCTCTTTACTTTGGGTGCTGTTGTTATCCAGAAAAGTATAGGAAAATGGGTATTTCATTAGTAAGATTTCCTTTTGCATCACAATTCCAGCATCACTGACCTGAGAACAAGAGTTCTTGCTGAGTCCTTTAAACAAATGGGAATTCCAAACAGAAGTAAATAATTTCCATATTGTCAACAGACAAAAAGAATATTTCCATTAAATTTTGTATTTATTTTGGAGTTCAAAAGGGCTTTTATTGTAGCTTTTGTTGTTGTTTTTAATGTACTAAAAATAAATTTACTCTAGAATTGTTACATTAATCCAAGTACTGAACCCCTTAACTCATAGTTAATTTGAAAATATCATACACAGTTAATTAAATTTTGAGTTGAGTTCTTTGGAAATAAACTACTTGTTATTGATGATGTCATTAGTGCCAGGAGATATTCATTTCCTGTGAAGGACTATAATAACCCACTGGGATTTTTTTCCTTTTTTCAGTCCCTGAATGATAAATTAATAATTCACATAATTTGTTTATAAACTAGGCTGTAGGGGGACATTGCTGAACACTACAAATAAGTTTTTGATGTAGTTATAAAATTATTTCCTATGCTATTTATCATTTCTTAAACCAGACACTGTTGATGAATATTCAACATCTGCATAAAGCACAGGGAAACCTTTTTAATCAGCACTAATACTGAAGCGTGAATTTTCTAATCAGCATAACTGGTGTGTGGTGTGGGAACCTATAGGGCTGGTGAATTTTTCAGATTAGGGAGTGTTAATGGATGGAAGAAGGAAAGGCACTGACAGCTGGGCATAGCTCTCGTTCAGTTTTAGTACTTCTCTGGCTTTCAGGAATGAAATTAAGCCACAGGGAAAAAAATTGGCTTGAAAGGCACGGGCTACCATCCACAATGGCCCCAGGCTCCCTTTGGATAGCAGGCTGGCTTCAATGGGCTTTGACCCAAACATACCAGCTTCTTTATCATTCGTGTATTTGTAGTTTTACAAAATGATGTGTTGTGTGGGGCAGCTCTGTGGATTTAAACCCATGACCCAACAATGAAATCCAAGTTGCTCTTGGTTCTCTTGAACTATACCCCATCCTCTATAAAGTATTTGTTTTCATGGACCATAAATATACAATTAGCTTTGATGTAATTTCACACTGTGTTTTCTGTGTGACAAATAAGTGCTGATTTTGTCAGTCTAAAAAGTGGCTGATGCTCATGGTGCACTAGGAGATAGTTTGAGGAACCTCTTTCTCTTTTTCCACCTGGGTTAACTACATGATGTTAAAGACTGCTCTTCAATTCTGTCTTTTTTTTTTTTTTTGCTATATTCTCACTAGCCATTTTTCCTTCTTTGAGTTCAGAAGGCAGCTTCTTTCTCTAGCAAAGACAAAGATTTAGAATGCAACAGTTCTGTTGCCTCTCTTCCCATATGGCCCAGGGTCTTTCTCACCTAAACAGTGCAGTGCAGAAATTATAGCACTGCAGATGACACTCTCTGCCCCAGACCTTTGCTGGCAGCTCCCTTTTCCATATTGGAGCTGTGGAATGGGAAGCCTCTCCATGTTCCAGAAGTTGTTTTCACAATCTGCCAAATTTAAGATGTTTCTGAAAAAGGATCTGTGATGATATTGGACTGCAGGATGAAGTATGGATATGCTACTAATGCAGCTACTGCCAGCAGTCAGGAAATATCCTGCAAAAGAGGACTAGAGTAGGGCAGGAAGGAGTGGAAAATTCTTTTATCAGAACTGGACTACCAGAACCCTTAGAAAACCAGGTTACAAAGAAATGTAACTGTACTAAGATCGACAGACTGTACAGTGTGGTCATCATAACGCAGTTCGTCCTTGGATTTATTTTTATGCTGTGGCAAGAGAGATATCATCTGGAGGACCATAAACTGCTGAATGTCATTCTGAACTTAAGCCAAACCTAGTACAAGCAGGCACAACTCAATTAAAGTCACACTTGCTTATACTTGTAGTGAATTTGATACTGGGTGTATGCATTGACTTATACTAAATATGTTGCCTGAAATAATAATGCACTAACCCAGTCTGTAGCAAACCTCTGAAGCCTGTTCAAGTTAGGTGTTTTATGATAATTTGTATTGCAATTGCTCTCTTCTGTGCTGGTCTGTAGTATCTGAATACACTCTCAGAATCTTTCTGGTTAATCTGTTTTCATAAGCACTCTGCCGGTTCTTCTGTGACTGCAGTTTACTTAGAATAAGCTGCAGAAGCTCCACACTAGACAGAAAAAGTACCAGTGGCAGGATATTTTCAGCATCAAGGAGCTGAATGTGGGCTGCAGAAGCTGCTGGAGAAGCAAATTAAGTACTGATATTGTTAAACCAAGTTCCATGTGACCATGGCTTCCTGTTGATACTTCCACTTGAAGAGATTTCAATTTAACCCAGGTGGGTCCTCAAGAGCAGCAGTCATTGACAGCAGTGCAGATATTCCAGGAAGGAAGCAAATAAATTCACAGCTGATGTGGCTAACTTTTAGCAAATCCATCTTCCATTTTATCAACATGATATACATAGTATGATTCTAGAATTTCATGTTGTTTCGTATATGTTTATGTTGTTATTTTGCAGCCCAACATTCTCTTGACTTCTTTGCCCCAGCAGCAACACACTGCTCACACTACTGAGCTTGTTGTCCGCCTGCATCTCCAGGTCCCTTTCCACAGAGCTGCTTTCCAGCCTGGTGAATCCCAGCCAGTGCTGCACTCCTGGATTATGTTTTCCCACATACAAGACCTTATACTTGTTCTTGTTGAACTTCATAAGATTTTCAATGACTTGAACATTAAAATATAATCAAATCTTATAAACCACACCAAATATTTATGACCATCTTTGTTAAAGTAATATTTCTTACTGCAGCTGTTAAGGTTTCCACAATCTCTTTTTCTTGTTTTTTTTTTTTTTTTCTCTCTAGGAAGTGAAAGCACAGGTTCTGACTTGTTTTATACTCAGACAAACATCTCTCATCTTCCAGACAACTGCAAGATTCATAAAGGATAATAGTCCACCCAATATACTGCAAATAAAACCTATTCTTTTAGTTATTCCTCAGAATGTTGTTTTCGCAGTGCTGAGACATTATATTCTGAGTTCCCAAGAAATGCTATATAAACTATCAAGCCTTTTCAACACACTAAACTTCTTGTAATGATCTTGTATTTTCTAGGAGGTATTTGTCTACTTTGTAAAATCAGCACATAACACAATTGGCAGCTTCTGTTCAGCAGAAGCAGATTATAATGGCAGGTCAAGGCTAACACATACTGCAGAACTTTGTGGCTGAGTTTTTAATTCCTCTTCTGACTTCCCATTTCTAAAAGATCTCTTAACATGATTATTCCAGGATTCATATTTTCTGCTTACAAAACTACATAATAGCCTAAATAAAAGCTATGTCTACTTGCTGATAATATCTTAAAATATTGTAATCACTCTATACCTGGTGTTATTAAACAGTGAAATAATTTATACTCTCCTCTCATAACTGTTGTATCCAGCCCCTGTGAATGTTCTTTGAGCTAGTATCTTCCCAGCATTTCCTCCATGTGTCCACTTTAAATAGCTCTGGCCTCTCTCTGTCTCTTTTAGTTCTGTTCTTCTCAAATATTCTTTACATGTCATTAATTCATCAGTGCAATAGTTTTTTTCCTTTCTTTTCCTTTTTTTTTTACAAATTATCTTTAATAGCTTGAGAGTCAGATTAAGCTCAGGATTTGCTTTGCAATCAATGAGAAATAGCAGACTGAGTATTGAGGAACAATTGTTCCTCAATAACCATGAAAAGAATAATCCATTTTACAGGTCCCAGCATTTGGCTTGTCTATCCTCTCAAAATTGCTGAAGGATAAGGGCACCAGCCAGTTAACAGAGGTGTGATTAAAGACTACAGCTAATGATACATACCACAAAACCTGGGCTTTTTCAAATAGTTGTCTGCTACTATCCAATCAGAATACAGAAGACTTTTTGATATGGAAATGTTTCATAAGCTATCAATTAGTGAGGGAACAGTTTTCTTCCCTTCTGACTGCCTGAAACAATACTTTCAAGGCCTTTCCCTGTGCTCTTTTTCTCAGAGCATAGGCAGTATGCAGCAGATCTATTTTTTCCCCCAGAAATTAGCTGTGTTCACAATTTGGAAATGTTTATAGAAAATTATTACTCAGACACTGATCTATATTGCATTTTGAATGGGGAATGATTTTTTGAGTTAGCATTGTTGCAGTTTTTTATGATATAGTTGTTCCGCACTTCTTTCACAGCAAGAATCTAATAATGTAATGTGTGTTCTGAAGAACACATTAAAATGACATTATGTGATCAGGATGCCAATTATAGTATGACTGAAGACTAGCTATCAAGCTACAGAAAGTCAGTAATTGTGCTGATATAAACATAATGTTTATATGTCTTGAGTAGAAAAAAATGAATCCCATTTTATTACTTACATGTGATTATTGACAAAACACTTAGGCATACATTTTCAAAGTGTTGTATGCGTTTTTAGCTGCATGACTCCCATTTAAGTCAATAGGAGTCACATAGTTAAAACCCCACGCAACGTTTTGAAAAATTGCCACAGAGAAACCTCTCCTTTATTGCTTAGTTACACAAACCATTTTATTCTTTAGTAGTTCTTCAACATGGCATGCTAGTAGTGTTAGTTGTCAGTAGTCTCATTAAAAAACCAGACCCCTACAGGCCTCCAAATATGGTGATCACTTTATAGGCAGATTTAAAAAAAATAATAACATGATTTGTATGTCTGTTTCTCCTTTCATTGGTTAAATGCTGGTTTTTAATTCTTTTATTTAATTATGCCTCACATCACTCCTCCAAGTAGGTGCACTCCAAGTAGCTGCCACCTTTGGTGGCTCACTTGAGGAGACAAGATGAGTCGGTGGAAGAACAAAGAATTGAACCAGCCCAGCACCAGGTCCTTGGTCCCTTAATAGTCCCAACACACAAAGAGTCATCATTCAATAGTATGTAATGCATATGAAATGCTAACATTAATTGAAAATGGCACCGGAGTGACCTCACTTCAGTCTACTGAGGTCTGATATTGCTTCTTTTCACTCATTAATTCATTAATTAGTTTAAAAGGGCTAATGGAAAACAAAAATATTCCATTTGCTAGGGTAGATGGCTGCTGAATATTTATATAATTTTTTATTATTCATACGGAATCATAACTGCTTAACAGACAAGTCATTGTGGGCTTTTTGTTGTTGAGATAAACACAATCAAGAATTTTTAGAGCACATCAGTTTAAAGGACTGATGATATCTTCTCTATAATTTGACTTTGCAAGGCTAAAGAAGCTCTAGGAAAACAATTTTATGAACAGCTTAGTAGACTGACAGACATCACAACTCAAACACTTCCATTATGCATTGATGGCCTCAGCAATTTGCAGCAAGATCAGAGTGATATCATATGAAATCTTTATTTATATATAATCTTTATTTATTTATAGTTCTCTCTTAGGCAAAAGAAGAGATTTGAACATGTTATTTCTTTAAATGAAGAAGCATATGAGTAAATTACTCATCATTATTAGTACCTATATATAGACATAATAATTAATATTTTTATGTACATGCTGGAGAAATTGAAGATTTTTAGCTGTATCATTAGCTGTGGTGTTGAATTCACAAGTTTGGAGTTTTGAGTTTAGAGCGCCTTGTTGAGACATATTTATATATTACATTATACCTTCAATCCTTCTCAACTGAGATGCATGCAAGTTCTCATAAACTGTGACTGGCCTATTTATGAACAGAAATGTTAGCCACATCCACATTTCCTTAGAGTAGAAAGTATAAGCTAGTGAAAAACAAAGGTCATAATGATTAAGAATTTTCACAAAATAAAAATTAGAATTCAAGATTCCTCTTACCATCCTGAGATGTTTCATTTAATAGCAGCATTTTTCTTATTTCACTGCAATAGCACTGCCATGCTCTAAGACAGAAATTGTTTTTCCTAGTCGATTGTACCCTTGTGCCTTTGTTGCTTGTATTTCTATCGACATTGAGTGCATTATCCATTGTTAAATGATTGATAAAAATTGTTAAATAAGGCAAACACTATATTCAGTGTAGTGTAATGAGGCCTATCAAGAAGGAGAAATACTTCTCATCATGATATTAAAATTAAATGTAGCATTTTAAAAATTCTTGACATAAATAAAGAAGTTATTTATCTGGACCAATGCTTTTTCTGTAAGCCCAGTGTTCTGTATAAGTCATTGACAAAGAACATATTTTATTCTGTAGAATACCTCCATTTTCTTCTTCTCAAATGCATTTCGAACTTGCAATTATTAACCCTAACATAATCCAAAATTATGGCTTTCCTGTGTAGGCTGTAACAGCTATTGCAGTGTTATTTTGCCTGCAGTTTTGCATATGCGTAAGAATTCCTTTTTCCACATGAAATGTGATACATGCACTCATATTTAATTGTCTGTGGTAAACACAGTCTTATTCTTGACTATGTTAAAATACTGAATTTAGCAGCTCTCCCTATGTGCACAGTGCCCTTCCTCTCCCCTCCAATTCCAACCAAGAATATTCCCAAGCTAAAGCAAACTAAGCTAGTGGCCATAAGGCATGCAGTACCTGTACCATCAGTATACAAGGCAACGATGGAATCAGTATTTCATCCAATTGTCTTTGGTTGCTTTTCCTCATGACAAGCTAGTCATGCAGAGCTGAACCCTTGAAATGAGTTTCTACTAAGCCTCAAAAGCAGACTTTCAGGCTAATGTCTGCATACTCACCTATTGCAATCACATAGCCAATACAAGGTCTGTCTCTGGAAAGCACTGACTGTTTTTTATTTTAAATACAAAGTTTTGATCTTTTTAATGATGTTGCTTTTCTCTTTTGAAACTGACTTCTCTGTATTCCCTTACTTAGAATGTGACAGAGACTTACTTGCAATGTTTTTCACTGAAACTTTCATCTTAAAGTAATTGGTAATGTTTCCTGTTTTGTTAAATTATTTTCTCTGTTTTCAATACATTTATTATTTTTAAAGTTATTAGATATACTCCTTCACATGTTGGTGTAAGAGCATGGATCAGTAGTTATTTTTCTTAGGTGCTAGGTTATGGAACAGAGCTAATGTATAAAAGCAAAGCTGATGTATTATTAACAATGGCTTTGAAAATCTGAAATTCTACCTTAGTTTTCATAACTGGTCTTCATGCTAAATGTTCTCCTCCTCAAGGAAGGCCCTTTACTGTTTTGTTTTTTTTTTTTTCTTTCTTTTGTTAATTCCTTCTTCTCAGCTTTTAATACATAAGAATTCAAATTTAGGATCTTGATAAATTCTCATCTCCCTTTTAGCTGCTTCTCTCATTCATCTTTGATTTTATTTCCTGAGAGAATTTCAGCAACATAGAAGGGCAGATGGTTCACAAATTCCTTTTCTTGCGGTTAATTTCCTCTTGGTTCTGCAGAGGAGCCTATTTATTTTGCATCTCCTCTTTGTTTCCTTGTTCCTGTTCATATGAAAACACAATTCAGTTAAAATGAGATATTTAACTGAAAAAATGTCAACAAACTAAAATCAAAACTGTATTTCTTCTTTTGCTGTGAAAGACCAATCTATATTAATAAAGCCAAACCATCCAGGGATACCTAAGCAACATAGTGGCAAATAGATATTGTAACACGTGCCAACAGGAGCTCCTCATACTAAAAGAGAGGGTTCTTTCCCTCTTTCTGTGTGTAAATTACTTGCCTAATCTTATCTAATGACCTCCAAATCTGTAATGTGTTTAACTTCACTGATATTTTGTGAAATATGCATCCTATAATTCAGCTAAGATTCAGTGACATTAATTGGTTTAGAAAAGGCCACATAAGAAAATGATGGTAGAGAGAGTAACTGATCATAAATCCTTTAATTAACAATGTATAATAATATATATATTCTCTATTCATAATTGCATATACACAGCAGGCCTGCAATCTTTTTTTTTTTTTTTAGTTCTGAGAAGGGGTTTTTTTATACATTACCAAAAGTAATTTATTACAAAAAACCTAAGACAGCAGTGATGTTTAGCTGCTTTTGGGGTTATGCAGCAGAAGATTCATGTTTTTCCAGGTTGGAATATTTTGAGCTCAAATTTGTAGTGATTTATTATCCTGTATCTCAATGATTAAAGAATTTAGGTTCAATTTTTGGTGCAGAAAACAAAGTCCTGTAAGTGCCCCCAGTAAGTTTGCTCCTCAGCTGTGTCAGGAATTTCTCTTCCACGCACCCCAGACTGCCTCCCCTCTGCTGTGTTGAGTTTCCATCTAGTGAAATGTCAGCTTATAGAACAGTTCATCTGCCTCTTCATCCTGGTTGGGTGGTCTATGACAGACTCCCACTGGGACATCTGCCTGGTTACCCTTCCCCCTGGCCCTTACCTACGGGCACTCCACTTTATCATCACTCCAGTCATGTAACGCATCCCCCCATGTTTCCATGATGGAGACTGTGTCACAGCTTTCCTGCTGCACAATGGCTTCCAGCTCCTCCTGTTTGTTTCCCATACTGTGTGCACTGGTGTGGATGCACTTCATGTGGGTTATCCATTTCACCCCCAGCATTGGCATGGTGTTCCCAGTCTCATCTCTAGTGGGCCTCGTCTTATTGCCTTCCCCATGGGTTTAAAGCCCTCTTAATCACTCCAGTCAACTCATGGGCTAGAATCCTTTTCCCTTTTTTGACGGGTGAACCCCATCTGTCCCTAGCAGGCCTGGTGCCACATAAACCATGCCGTGATTGAAAAAGCCAGATGCCATAGATGGCACCAGCCTTTTAGCCAGGTGTTGATCGGGTGGGTCTTGCTGTTCTTGGTGGCTGGACATTTTTCTAGGGGTCATAGGTTCATAGTCCTGAAGAAGACAGAATTCCAAGAATTCTTCTTTCTCTAGGCTAAATTCTAGAGTAGTTTTTTAGAATCACAATTAATTTTGAATTAATATTTTCTTATTTATTTTCTGTAAAAAGGGTGGTTCCTAATGTTTGGCAAATATTAAAATGTATTGTTAAAGCAAGTTTTGTATCTGATGCTTCTCTTTGCTAGGCAGTTAGATATATGAAATTTTTGCATATTTATTTGAGTAAATTTACTGCTTATATGGATTTACATGAGTTTTAATGGATATATCCATTGTGTTAGTATATGGTTGTTGCTATATTTTTTAGTCTGGTTTAACCGAATCGGTATCATGTCTTTATACTTGATTTCTTCAGAAAAGACTATTCTTTTTGAGAAGCACAAAAATATTCATATTTTTTAATATAAGTAAAACAGACAACTTTCTTCTAAATAAGGAATGGATAAATGTATCTAACAATTTTTCATTTTAGTTTGCTACATTAAACCACCTGTAGCCCTCTGTCACTAGACTGTTTTTGTCCTGGCATCTTCTATCATGTTGGAAGAAGCTCTGCCAGGAGAATATACACACTTTAATGATATGCAGTTGTCATTTGTTGGTTAATACACACTGCAGACGGCTGGTCACTACATATAGCTAGGCTAAGGTGTATTATTTTCACTCCTACTTTCCTCAAGATATTTTATGACAACCTGGAGGCCAATCAGGCAGAGAAGCAGAAGCCTGCATTGCTCTGTGGAAGGGGCTGCTCCTCAGTGTTGATGCATTGCTGACTTCCTGTTATTTGCATGTTGTCTTGGGGTTTTCTGCCTTTCCATGTCAGTATTTTTCTTCTTGAATCCTTGAGCTGACATCACCATCTCAGGAGTTTCAATTCTGTCTATTTCTTTACTTTTCTTATCTTTTATGGTTTTAGCTCATGGATTTTCTCGTACCTTAAAAAATAATTTTCTCAGCAAAACTAAGCCAAGGTAACAGAGTTGTGCTGTATCAAACTAAGCCTTGGATCACAGAGAGCTGAACCTCCACACTGAGGGTTGTGAACTTAGCTAGAGAGGGGGACTGGGCCATCTCCTTTTGCCCTCATAGAAGATTTCAGAATTAGTAAATGTCATCTTCCTGAACCTGGTTTTTAACAATAGAGAAAGAAAACAAATCTTTATAATTTGTCAACTCCCAGGCAGTTTCTCTCCTTTCAGTGAATTAGTAATTGAATCAATTTGACTGAAATGAAGAAAATATTCTCTTTGCAATTGTGAAAGATTCTATTGATGCCAACAGCTGGTTTTTATTTCAACAGGCTCTGAATGTAGTCGCTTTCCTTGTAATTTCCACCAGTTCAGATTTATCATTCAATAATTCAAATTGAACAGGTTGTCATATATGGCATGTCCAGTATTGATCAAAATATATTAACTAATGCTTTTAATTTGAGATTCTTATTTATATTTAAAAATGTACTTTCTTAAAAATTATAAACAAGTTTTCTAACCTCAGTCTCATAATGCTCTGCTATCACACTTTGTTAGCTTTTAAAACAGGATAGCTTCATCCAAACTATCTCTTATGAACAGCCTGTGAATAGCACTAGCTCTCTAACTGCGCCTGGCAAAGGTTTTCAAAACCAAGATTTAGCTGGCCAGGAGCAAAATTGTGCTGAGGCCAGTCAAACAATTTAACAATACAATTTTCAAGTTTCAGTGCTCAGGAATGTTAAATTGAATCAAGCAAATAGTGCCTTATTGGATGAAGGCCTGGAAATGGTATGGGAAACATATAGTCTGTGAATCCCATAAGGAGTTGCATGTATGCTGCATGGCACCCAAACCCTTGGGTGCATTCAGGTAGCAGATGAAAGGGCATTTCAAAGGTATTAAAAATTATTGCTTTATACATACTCAAGGAAATTGTGGGGTTAGGTATGTTCTGGGTATGTATACATTTACAATAATATTCTCATTTTCATTCTCAGTTAGTTTGAACCCTATAAATGGACTTATACAAATGAGCTTTAACTTCGAGTAAACATCCCTACTGTTCAGATGTTTGTTCAGTGGCCCTCTTCTAGGAATTGGCCCTGGGTTTTTTTCCACAGGTGTTAATAAAGAGCAGTAGAAGGCTCATTCAGGTAAATATTCAGGTATAAAAATACAGTGGGGGTGGTAACTTCTTGTACTGATATACTGCGAAGAATAAATAAGTTTTAACTAGAGCATGAGGCAGGTAGGAGACTGCTGACAGTTGTCATTCAGCAGAGGCTTTGGACAGGATAGATGAGGTCAGGGTAAGCTTTTCTTTGGGCTTGATGTTGGGTACTTGCACAATTTTAATAGTAAGCACAGACAGTATCTCACTCTTGCCTAAGATAAATGATTTAGTCTTTTAACATTTGAAATATCACTGTAATTTTTAAAAAAAAAATTCAGACTTTTGGGTCAGTGAGATATTTTTAAAATTTTTATGTAAGCACTGTATACAACCAAAAAATGCCAGACAGTTCAGTGTTGTCTACGGATCAAATTAAAGCAGAATAAACTTCTTGGAAAAGTAAATTCATAAAGAGAAGATAATTTTTGTTCAAGAGCAGAAGCCTCTCTATGTAGAATTACATGTGTACACAAGATAATGAGACATATGACATAACAGTCATCTAAAGAAATGGTGTACTTAGTAAAGAATTCATTGAACTACATGAAAAATAACAGCTTAGAAATGCAAGATATTCAAGTACAGGTTAAAAAGTCCTCAGATATATCCAAACACTCTAGATACACAACTGAAAAGCAGATTCTGTGTTAGGAGTGTCTGACCTGTCCCACAGTCATTTGTACATTTGAAAGAATAGATTTGTCTTCAGTTGAGAAAAGAGAATAGAATCAGCACAACTCATCTGATCTGCTTTTCTAACAGAATAACCTTTTTTCAGAAGAAATTCTGGGTTTGCTGCAAATTATACCAATGTTCTGCAAAAAAAACCTATGGCATTTTCATTGTCTTTCCCATCTGTAAGCCTACTCAGGTACATAGCTCTGAAATTTCCCTCCATTAGAGGGTAGACAGTACTCTTGCAGGATTTTGGGTTGTCTGAGTCCAGCTAAGTAGATCCAAAGTGCTCCCGAATGAGTGAGAGGGACAAGAACCTCCAGAGCTGAGTAGAGAGCAGGCATTTCCTCAGCTAGTAGCATTCAAGTATCCTCACAAAATTCTCATTGTTCACAGACTGAAAACAGCACTCAGATACTTTAAAATGCTTAGAAGAAACACATTCTTCTGAAAGTTTACTCATTTCTGTTTTCATACTATTACTCTCCAGCTAAAAAAAGACTTTTGTCATTATTTTAAAATTGAATTTATTAAATAGATTGCTAAATATGATTCAGTCTTTTTCAACTATGGTAATTAGCTATAGACTTTTAAAAACAACTGCCTTTTCCTGGAGGTCTGGAGGTTAGTATAAATTTCCAGTAAGTATACATAAGCCAAAATACTTGTTTGTTCATCTGTAATTATCTCCTTATATTTATTTGGGTGGCATTGGCTTAGGTATGAAAGATAACCAGTCTCCGGGTGTCAGAGATATCTTGTTGTTTGAATACATTCTTTATGGGGAAAAAAAAAAAAAAAAAAAGAGGATATTTAAATCTTTATTCAAAAAATATGAGCCTCTCTGAAATTACTTCTCACAGAAACCCAGAAGGGTTCTTGTGCTGACCTAACCATCCATTTCTGCCAGGACTGCCAGCAACAAATCAGCAATTGTGTTTTGCAAAGTATTGTTCCAACTTTGTGTTTTGTTTGGGTTGTTGAACTGTTACTTATACAGGGTATAATTTATTCAAGATTCAAGAGCCTACATGTGCAATAAAACATGTCTGACCAGAGATCCAGGAACAATTTAAAAACTTCAAGTACGCATGTTAAGCATATATGTAGATTACTTGTTTGGAATGTCCTACAGCTGTGCCCTAAGTGAACACTGTCCTTTTAACCAAAGATGTTACCTTATTGCTATTAAGAGATTATGCATGTTAAATTAAAGAGTGAGAAGAATGATGGATGTTGACAGGAGATGGAGTACAGTGGCTTTACCTGGTTTCAACTGCACAGATCTCAACAGCTAGCAAAGTCATCTACAGCAGTCAGTCTGGAGAAGGAACCTGCCATGTCAACACTGTCAAAACTATGACAGATACCAAAAACATAATCAGAAATAAAACCATGTGGTTTATCATTTCCCCAGTCCTGTCATACATAGGTGTCAGGTTTCTGTAGTTGCATGTTCTTCTTCCAAGACAGATTGCCTTCAGTTTCAAGGATTAAGACCAACACATTTTTTTAAAAGGTTCTACTAAGAAAACAGTGCTTCTTGCCATAAAATTACACTAGTTTAGGGCAGATTTTATTTAACACAAGCAGGATTGACTTTGAAATAAAATCCAACAGGTTTCCCACTTGATTTTGATTTAATGGACATCTTTGGTTGAGGACCTTAGGGTAGGCTGACTCTAGCTATTTGTCTTTATACTGGGTAGTTTATATATTTTAAGAAAGTGACAAATGGCAGCTTTAAAAAAACTCATTATAGTAATTGATTATTATAGGAAAACCTTGGAAACCTTATGAAAGAGAGACATATTCTCTAAGTGTCTTAGCTTTAATCCAGATCTGTAATTAGAAGAATCCATAAACATTTATCACATTCAGAGAGGTTCGGTCAGAAGGTTTAGAAAAAACTCTAGTCGCTTTATCGTTCTGTGTTAAAATTACATAGTTTAACAATTTCCCCTTACCACAGAGAGGTTTATTAGCTCATCTGAACAGAGGCCCACACACTCTCAGGACCCCTCTAAACTGAGTGCTGCAAGAATTTTCCTGTGCATGAACTCTGGGAAAGGTGGCTGGACTCTTAGACTAATACATTTATGAGTTTTCTTATCAAGTCATATTTCCACTTAGAATTTGTTCAAGAATTTGTGTTATCTATTATCCCTCCACTTTTTCTCCTTGATCTCTCCATCTAGCTGAAACTTTGGGTGTCCCAGCAGGAAGCTCATTGATCTCATGTTCCGTCCTTGCCTTACCTCCCTTATTTTAGCTGTAGCTCGTTCTGATCAAGTTTTGAGAGATTCCAGTGCTAGACCCATATGTAAGATGGCCTTTAACTCATATTTAATTCAAGGCCCTTTGGTTAAATATCTGGTTTATTTAAGCAAACAAACAAAACATTTTATTAAATTACGGCTAATGTGGCTAGAAGTTTATCTTGCTTTCATTAATGAAAAAAAGATAAATATCTCAAACATGAAAGTTGGGACCAAAGTTTGTCTATCTAATATTGCATTACCAATGCCTCTGGAAGAGACAGACAATATTTCTTGTCTGTCTTTTACAGAGACAATAAGCACGCAAGAGACATAATGACTGTTTTCAGAAATGCTGAATATGAAAAAGTACCTCTTTGATTTCAAGTCCTTAATCATGTACAAACTTGAGAATTGGTCACTGTCCCCATGTACAGAAAAGTAAATATTCTGCAGCTGATTCTTTAAGAACCTTTTGTTCCTGATTTAGGTCTGTAATATGTGACTCAGTTTGATTTCTTGTTTATCTGAGGGAGTATACATCTCGTGTTTCTTCTAAGAAAGAAAGGAATGGAGTGCTCAGGATAACCATAATTGATCATAAAAGACAGAAAACATTTGCAAAGTCATACATATTACTATGGCAGATATACCTCAACAGTTTTCAGTCCAGAGAAGGTCTTTTGCAGATATGATTTATCAGGCATATCCTACCATTTATATAGTAGTAGTAGTAGTAGTAGATATATGAGGTACTATTTCTTTTAACCAGAATTCATCATGGTAAACCTCAATATTTATAGTGTTTTCTCTTATGGCACCACATCCTGAAGTAAAAGCAGTGTATAAGAATGTCATCTTTCCTTTCTAAAAAGTGATCATCTAGGTGTGAAAAGATTGACTTTGTCAGCTTAGTTATATATAAGGCTCAGAAGTGAGAATGCAAGTGAAAGAACTATAAAAAAAAAATCTTAAAACTTCAGTTTTAACAAAAATAGCAATTTTCAGAAAACTTTCATGACATTTTTATGTCCAGAGTTGACAATGCCATTCATTTATCTTTCTTTAAATACGTTCTATTCCTTCAGATAATGTCCGACCTATAAATTTACCTATATCTATAACAGGAGCAAGTCACAAAATCTGAGAAACCAAGTGAAGTTTTTGAAAGCAAAGATTTTTTTACTCTTTTAAGCAGATATGTTATAAAACCAAACCCATAACAATTACATTTATTCTTTCCCCAAAGCAAGCTACCTCTTTTAACCATTAAAATTTTTCTTATTCCAAGTTTGCTTCAGTCTGTAAACCCCTCTTTTAGCACGAAATAAAAATCATTGTTCCTTTGGCAAGTATACAGTTTCTTTGTCAAAAGCTGCTTAATTCAAATATTCTGCTCACAAAGATATGTTACTTGGCAGCTTGATGTATATAGTAAAAGTGAAACATATTTGTTAAAAGCAGAGAATAAAATTCATGTTCTTTGTGTTTCCCCATAACAGAGATTGTTCAAGTTAGCCATTGTTTCAGATGGATACATGCAAGGTAAAGAATGAAAAGTCCAAAGGTATACCTCTCTGAGTTCTTTTATCTGTATAGTCAGTGGAAAAAGAGCACACTGGCATGTGGAAGGACCAGATCATAAGATTTCAAAGTCTGATGCAAGTGTACTTTGAGGGGCAACTGTGTCCAGTTTTGAGGCACTCAGTTCAGGAAGGACATTGAGATGTCTAGAGAAGGACAATGGAGCACAAGTCCCATGAGGAACTGCTGAAGGACTTTTGGGTTGTTTATCCTGGAGAAAAGGAGGCTCAGGGGAGAGTTTGTCACTCTCTACAACTACCCAAAAAGAGATTGTGGCCAGGTGAGGGTCAGCCTCTTCTTCCAGGCAACTAGTGATAGATCAACAGAATATATCCTTAAGCTGCATCAGGGAAGGTTTAGTTGGACATTAGGAAGAAGTTCTTCACAGAAAGGGTGATTGGGCATTGGAATGGGCTGCCCAGGGAGGTGGTGGAGTCACCATCCGTGGAGCTGTTTAAGGAAAGACTGGATATGGCACTTAGTGCCATGGTCTAGTTGACATGGTGGTGTTCTGTCAAAAGTTGGAATTGATGATCTCAGTGGTGTATGCTACTTAAAATTTAAAATTCTGCTATTTTTGCCCAAGCAAAGATGGAATAATTACATCTTTGATTGCCTTAAGATAGAAACTATTGCTGTTTACAAGAACTTCAGACAACATCTCACCCTCTGTGGACATAACACTGTAATTCCTGGAAAGCTTGCCAGAATTGTCTGTTTAGGTAAGAGTCAAACCTCAATACAGAATCCTTTTATCACTTCTCATAGGAAAATTCCTGTAGCAAAGATAGAGTGTACTCCAGCATGTTCCTAGATTTGGCTGGTTGGAAGCCTGGAGTGGTAAATGGCTTGCATTCATTGACATAAGTGAAAAGAAAGTCCCACAGTCCTGACTTTTGGAATGGGATTGGTCTCACATATCATCAGAACTTTAAAAGACAGATATATTAAATGTAGTTAGTCTTTGCTTCACTAAGGGGAAGTATTTAATGTCTCAAAGCAGTTGATCTGACCAGTCTTGAAACATGATGGCCAGTATATTTAAACTGAAAGAGGGTAGAGTTAGATTAGATGTTATGAAGAAATTCTTTATTGTGAGGGTGGCCAGAAACTGGAACAAGTTTCCCAGAGTAGTTGTGGGTGTTCCATCCCTGGAAATGTTCAAGTCTAAGCTGGATGCAGCTTTGAGCAACCTGATCTAGTGGAAACTGTCCCTGCCTATGGCAGGGATGTTGGAACAGTGTGGTCTTTAAGGTCCCTCCCAACCTAAACCATTTTATCGTTCTGTGATATAAAAAGATGATCTACAAGTCTGATCAGCCACATGTCGTCGTCTCCATACATTTCTGTGTCAGTGTTATATTTACTATGTACTTCAAAGCAAATAAAAGAGAGTAATTCCAATTCCCTCTACAAACTGAATAGGGACAATGGTCCAGCGATTGCAAAAGGGTTGCTATGCCAATGCATCTCCTGATTACTGACATCTGTGTTAGAATGGAGATGTCGCTTGCCTTTCTTCTTCTGGCAGAAAAGCTAGCAAGAATTCAATTCTATTTTAGTGTAATTTCTTTTGCATATATTTGTCTGTATTAAACAGCAATATTTTATGCTTAAAGGACAGAATTTTCTCTCATTAACCCTGCAGAGGTCAGTGGGCTGTACAGCAACTATATTGGGCATTAATTTTATATCCTTTGCATACAGCAGTTTCATCTGGCATTTCCAAGATGGAAAACACCGTCATATGGAAATGCATTCACCAACATTATTTTTTACAGTATAAAATTTATTAGGAAAACATATGCTTCATTATATATATGTTCCCATGTTTTAATGCATATTTTACAAGGATTTTTCTTTTTACCCTGTTATTTTAATCTAATGTTTTTAAAAGTTGATTCATTGTCATTAAAAAAAATCAAAGAGGTGAAGAAAAGCACGTGGCATCTCTTTTTGTTGCTATCACCTTGTTTTATTATTTGTATGTCTCAGAAGTTGTCTATTGTACTTTTATTGATCAAGGAATAGAATCCCTTTAAAATCCCGGTGTTGACCACATGTTTATCAGACTTTCCATAAACAGCAAAGAGTTTTTCTTTCCATACCTGCTTTCTTTGTGAAAATCCAACTGAGCTTTGCAAATATGTTAATCCAGGTCTGCAAAATCTTCAAGCTCTTGATTTGATTCATGCATGCTAGCAAGGGTCAAACTGAAGGGAAATAGTAAAGCAGCATTTCCTCTGAGGTGATTGTATGGCTCACGCCTTTGTCTATCGCTACCAGCACAGAATGGTGGCAGGTGTTCATTGCTGCAGATTAAAACTAATTTAATGTTTCTAAACTAAACATGCCTAGGATGCAAAGTTCAGACCCAAATCTCAGATTTATCAAATTAGGTGTTCAGATACAGCGATTGGAATTCTTTTGAAATATAAAAAGCATTCAGATCTAGCTTTTTCAATTGTTCTCATATTTTTCAAGGACTGATTTTTGAACATACTGTTAGGCTGAAAAAGACTCATACTTTAGAAACAGACCGCTAATTTTATACCTCTTCTTATCTCATTCCTGCTTGCCAAGGCAAAGAATTACAGATAAAAAGAATGGATTTTGGATACCCGATAAAAGTTTTCTGCTCCTGGGAATATCTGTTTCTGTAAAATATTATTTTATAGGTGTCCATTATTTAATTTACATACTTATATAAATATAAATAATGTGCACATAAAAAGAGGTTGCTGAAACAAAACTGTAATAAATATGGATTTTTAAAATACGGAGCAAATGAACAAGCATCATAGATCTTGAACTTGAAGATCCTGCATAGTTGTTTGTAATAGTAAGAACCATGGTTTAACAAATTATTAACCTTCCTACAGTTTCCAAACAGGTACTCTACAATAAAAAGGATGAAAAGGAAGGAAGGAAGGAAGGAAGGAAGGAAGGAAGGAAGGAAGGAAGGAAGGAAGGAAGGAAGGAAGGAAGGAAGGAAGGAAGGAAGGAAAGAAAGAAAGAAAGAAAGAAAGAAAGAAAGAAAGAAAGAAAGAAAGAAAGAAAGAAAGAAAGAAAGAAAGAAAGAAAGAAAGAAAGAAAGATGACTGTAAAACAAGGGGATGAATTTTTGAAAGAGTAAAGCTGTAACAAGAAAACTATGTGGTTGTTTCTTGTTTCTTTGATATGTTGGCAAACGAATACCTTTACAAAAAGGTAGCATCTAGCTTTCTTTTTTTCTTTCTTTCTTGACTAAACTTTTTGGGTTTTGCATGACGTAGTAAAAATGAATTAGCTGAGGAGCACATACCAACCTGATAGTCGGGGTGAATTTCTCTATACTATATTTGGTGCTTCATCCTGTGTGAATGCAAGAGAAATTTATACTACTTTATCTAATTAGCACAGGAAACCTTTCAAACACTGTTAAAATTTAATTAAGGATCTTGTTAATTTGGCATAATGTTAGTTTATTTATCTCTTACAATTAATTTATAAAAATATTTCCCTTAGCTTTTGGTGTTTATTTCAGCAAAGAGTTCAGTAGGATTAAGGTCTCAAAAGTAATGCCTTAAGTTACTTAGATGTATGGTTTGGGGTTTTTTAAATAAGATCACTTTATGCTGACAGCTCAGATTAGATATTTCAGAAAGTTTGGCATGCTAGCATGTTGTTTGGTAACATGCCAATTTTAAGTTTTTGTTATAGATTAGTTTTTCTCTGGCTTAATAAAGAATAAACAAGTATATTTAAAATTTAGAAAGCAATTCACTATCATTCTTTTAAAAATAACACATCATTCAATAATCATATGTACCAGAAAAATGGAGAGAATCATGAGGAATTGTTCTGATCTTGACATGAGCAAACTGGCATATTCCTGAGAACTGTAAAAATGAAGGGAGTAGTGGTCATAACATCTTGATGAGTTTAGATCTTTCTTTGTTGTTTTTGGGTAGGTTCATTTCACAGGGCATATTTTCACTTTCTGTAAACTTATCCTTTGCTGGTTAAAGATAGTTAGTCTAAAAGGTAGCTTTAGAAATTACCTTTTTGGTATAGGCAACACGGAATAATTGAAGAGGAAATTGTTGCTATTCCTTGTGATTTGGACTTAAACTCCAAGTGAATTGTGAACACAGAAATCTTTGGACTAAAAGGTAGAATAAAGTGGGTTTTGTCTATGGTGTCATGTCGTCTCTTCCAAAACAAGTAATATTTTCTACAAATAAGCAACAGGCACATGGCCTGTTGGATCAGGTTATGCCAGGTTATGTTGTGTTACATGATATGACATGCCCTGCAGTGACCTGAGGCAATGTCATCTTGTGTTACCTTGGTAAGGAAATACTAGTCTTTATTAAACAAGTGAAGAGAATGCTAATTGTCTCTAGCCATGAGGAATTTCTGTGCTCTCTGTAGGTAAAAGCACTTAATGACAAGCAGTATGTTCTTTTGATTTTCTTTCAGCTACTTCTAGGCAGTCTAAACCGCATATGAATCATGTCTTACTATTATTTACTAGTTGGCATGTACTTTAGAAATCTAATTTAATATGTTCCAGAGTACATGCTGAAGAGAAATTCCTGTAGTGCTACAAAGACTTGTAGTACTTGGAGAGTGGGTAGACAATAGCACCTATTTGGTTATGGAAATAAGAGATTTTGCAAAAGGGATATTAAGTAATCTTCTCAGATGGAAATTCTTAGTGTTGGGAGTCTAACTATTTATACATTTTTATGCATAGACTGGTCATTATTACTCTTCTACGGTTCTTGTAAGCTTCTTGCTTAAATAGTACATTATGAAAATGAGCTCTTGCAACTGCAAAGTATGATAAAACTGAGTCTATAGTGTGACCCTACCCATGACTCTATCAGGATAGGTACTCTCAATAAGTAAGTCTTGAGTTATTGCATTATGGGATATTATCAAAGGAACCCATTGTACTTGGTCATTCAGTGTAATGATCTTTTATATTATTTCCTATTGATACATTCGCCATGTCAATTCACTTTTAAAAGATTTGCACAAAGAAAGTGAACACTATTACACAGGTACAGCTATCTACTGATTTTACAGTAAATTACTGGTGCGTGGTACAGAATGTAACCTCTTGGTTATACTCTGCAGTAAAAGGAATGGGTTAGAGAGGTTTTTATGCAAATTAGTAATGCTCTGTGTTGGAAGCCTAATTGTACTTTTTATTGTTGGACAAGTCAATATGCTTTAATACACATTTTATAAGCTTCTTGCTAAAATTGTATATGAAAGGGATTAGTTCCCATAGATGAAAAGCATAATCTTAACAATGAGGCCACGTAAGCAGAATGGTTGAAGTACTGATAAAGGATTTGTTAGCTCCAACATAGAATAAGTCTTATTAGGGTTATTAGTCACCACTATTTGACCAGCTACAGTTCATTGTACAAGTCACATGTACTCAGTGATGGAACGAACATCAGCTACTGTATTCTGGCCAGATACAATAAATAGGAATGTGTGAACTACCTTGCCAAATATCAGAAACAACATAAATTCCTTTTTCTTTAGTAATTCTTGAATGGGGAAAGCAAAACCAAAATAATTTTAAAATTAGCTGTTTTATAAAAACTACTAGGTAGCACATCTTGAAAGAGGCTTGAGGTGAAGTTCAAGGTTCAGGTTTTGCTTGCTGGATCAGTTGATCTAAATCTTCCTACATGCGCAACAGTGATCATTAACACAAAAAATAAAATTCAGATGTTGAAGAACAAGAGTTCAGTTAATCACAGCAAAATCTGAAGAAAATTATATTCAAAATGGAGGTTTCACATTAGAAAAAAAGGTCAGTCGTGTGTTTTTTCAGACAATCCCTTTTTTAACTTAAAACCCATACACAGCTTTTTTTTTTCTTGCCTATGGTCATAATAACAG
Source organism: Monarcha castaneiventris obscurior (assembly GCA_026261815.1). NCBI lineage: Eukaryota > Metazoa > Chordata > Aves > Passeriformes > Monarchidae > Monarcha > Monarcha castaneiventris. Next base: position 2,864,732 of record JAMPIT010000482.1, read on the forward strand.
TAGTGACAGAGCTAGTAAAGAAAAATGGAAGTACAAGAGTCAACTTTTAACTAAGGGATTTTCTTGGTATTCCTTAGCTTTAAATAATTCATCGAAGTGTATCAGAATCACTGAATGATGACAGCATACAAAATAGAGACCAGAGCAAAACACAACTATAAATCTGATGAGGCACCTGTGGTCTTCAGTTATGTCATTTTTCTTCCTCTTATGTTGGATCATGGAATATGTATGGGGAGGTAAACAGATTCTTAAACCTTATCTGTGCCACCAAAGAAATGCCTAAAAAAACCGTATTGTTATATTAATATTTCTAATTAATCCAAACTACAGATTATATACATGGTTCTTTCTCTACAGCGCATTTATTAATTTCTAGTCTTCCCTAGGTAACCTCTAGCTAGAGCAAGTCTTAGCTGTCAATATCAAGAATATTGTTTGGAAGGGCTTTTCCTTTAAATTATGCTAACCAATTTCTCCCAGCACTGCAATGTGTTCACTATGTCTGTCAGGAATATATTTCTCACATAACAGTCAGTGTAGCTGCTCCTTTTAGATTGCAAGAGCACCTGTCCTACTTCTAGGGATGCTGTTACTCAGCATTTACAGGCTCATAGGTAATATATCTGCACATTTGGTCTCTTTTTGTCTCCTGGAAAGAGTCCTATCTATGAGCCTCTAGTATAAATTAATATTTTCCATCAAACTGCTTATTAGTTTGCCTTGTTTAAAGAGGTATCTAGATAGGCAGGCATCCTTCTGTTCTGTGTTGTCTTTCTTATTTTCTCATGCTAGTCTTTCCTTTATTTTTAAAATTCTATTTATTTATTTATTTACTTACTTATACTTTCTGGCTCATTTTAAGTCTTGTTCTAGATTTCCATAGAAAACCTACTTGTCACAGAATCACAGAATCCACTGAGTTGGAGGGGACCCACAAGGATCGAATCCAACTCCTGGCCCTGCACAGCACCATCCCCAAGTCACACCACGTGCATGAGAGCATTGTTCAAAATCTTCTTGAACTCCACCAGGGTGGTGCTGTGACTGCTTCCCTGGAGAGCCTGTTCCAGTGCCCAAATACCCTCTGGGTGAAGAACTTGCTTCAAATATCAACCTAAACCTCCCCTGACACAAATTCAGGCCATTCCCTCGAGTCCTGTCACTGGGCACCAGAGAGAAGAGATCAGTGTCTGCCACTCCTCTACTTGTGCTTTTTTATTTTCTCATGCTAGTCTTTCCTTTCTTTTTAAAATATATTTATTAATTAATTTATTTATTATTTATATTTTTTTGGCTTTTTATAGCTCTTGTTCTATATTTCTAAAGAAAACCTGCTTTCCTCTGAGTCTAACAGACTCATGCTCATACAGTCCCAGTTTCACTGAAAATAAAAGGCACACAGTGGTTATTTGTGACAATGAAACTTAGAGTTCAAGACTCAAGCATTTCAGAGCAGCGATTGGACTGTGTTGTGCAATATGAGATTTTGGCAAACCAGATGATAAGATGATATCAAATTATCTGAGAAATTGAAGACATTCTCCACTTTTTAAAAAAATATAGATAAAGAAGTCAGAACAGCAGATATTTATGGGAATGACATAGAGGAGGACAAAGGCAAAGATCAATGGAGCTTGCTTAAGCCCTGTGCCTGTTCCTCATAGTACAAACAATCATTCATTTTATCTTACGTTAGCAGTCTAAAAGGCAGGCATCCAGGTTAAACAAATAGTCTAGGTTATCTCAGAGTCAATTGGAAGAGTTAGGCTCTTCCAGAGCGAATTTACTAAGTACTGAAGCTGGAATCATTGCTTCAGTATTTTAAAGCATGCTAAATGTCGTGGATCTTGAAGTAGCATCCAAAGGTCCCACAGCGGTGTTTAACTTGGCTCAGTTTTTAGTGTTAACCATTATGTTTGCTTATCTGTAGGTTTTTGATATAAACATCATACTAGTAATAATAATTTTATTTACTCCTGCTGTGACTAAGGGGAGTAACAAAGCCTTTTGCTCTAATTTCTTTTGTAAACAAATATTGTTTCCTATGGTTTTGCTTTGCTTTCTCCAGCTTTTAGTTGGAAGTTGCATTTTCAAAAAGGTTTTTATTTGAAACTAGCTTGTTTTTTCTGATTATAGAAAAAGAAAAGCTTTATAGAACAAAGTATCTATGTTGTTCTTGAGATTATTAATTTTTTGAATGCACAGAACTTTAGACAGGTTTGTGGGGAAGAGGCCTCCCATTACAGAGCACACTATTTACCACACGACAGAGAAACATCTAGGAAGCTAGCAAGTTCCTCCACTCTTATGATGTCTGTATCTATCACAGTCTCCAGAGATGGTGATATGAGGTCTTCCTTTGGTCTTCCTCCCTTACACAGTTTAAAAAACCTGCTTTGATGGCTTTGCCTTTAGTGAAAGGTCAGTGATTGTGCCCTTGTTTGACATAATTGATGGTGTAGTTAATTAGAATTATACTGTACTTAGAATAGCCTGTGCTTCTAAGATCGCTAGTGGAAGAGCTACCTCCTGCAGAGTTTCTGAGATCTAAAGAATGGCAGCTTCCTGAAGCACTGTTTACAAGCTCCTTTAGCATGATTGTAGCATCTACAATCTATAGCAGAAAGACTCCCTCCTGTGGAACGAATAAAATCCACAGAAGAAGTGCTGTGGATTTCCTGAATCCTCGTTTGCCTGTAAGAATTTAATATGGTTGCAGACATCTTTAGATGTGAAGCCATTAAATTCCATCATATATGTTTCAGATCCACAAGCACGGATCCATGTTATCATTGTGTTACTTCACTTTTAAGATGGTATGACTTCTATGACATAGATAGTAACACCAAACACCTCAACATCTGATCATTTGATTAATGCACATACCAAGTGATATCTTTAAGTACCCCTCAGTGGTCTAAGCAGAAAAAATGTGAGTATTTCTGAAACCGTAGTTTTCAGTGACCACTGCTGAAAGAACCCTGGTATTAACTCTAAAAAGATCTGGCTAGATTCCTTTAAATTATAAAAGGTATTGATATTATTGCAGAAACGTCAAATTCACAGTTAGAGTATATAAGTTCCCATAGATTCACCCCCCATTTTGCTAAAATTGCTTGCAAACCTAAATTTTTAGTGTACAAAATATTTAATAAATGCCTAATCTATTCCCACCCCCCAAGCCAAAATGGTTTTGAAAGACTGGATTCAGAGACTATGGCTAAGCTAAAATTAGAGGAGGTGACTTACCAGTTAACTTTTTTTTCTAATATATAATGGAACACAAAATATCACCCAAAGACAGCCATTTTTATAATGCAGCATTTTTTGTTTATGTCTTCTATGAAAAGGACACAGATTTCAGATTATATTGGTATAAACTGTGGCTGACAGGACAATAACTTAGATCCTTTCCTTTAAGGATAACAGACTTTAAAATAAAATTACTGTATCTTCTGGTATGTATAAAATTCATTACTAGTTATTGTAGTTTCAATGCCGTTTTAGCTTCAGAATCACAGATATCTTCATGCATAAAATGTATTAATTTAGGAATGAAAAAAATACAGTAGAAAGCAAAGTCTACTTTTAGTCCTTTCCTTTTGAGCAGGCTGCTTGCTTAACCCAGTACAAGAAGCTAGTGTGAGTTTCATTGTCTTGATTTAAAAAAAAAAAAAAAAAGTTAATCAAAGAATAATGGATAGGATGTCTTCATCTGACAACATCTGTTGATCTGAAACAGGAGAATAGCCAGTGTGACAGTGAAGGTGTTCTCTACTTTTTTTCCCAAGCTGAAAAAATGGGGCATAGAGCTGTACAACCCATAGCAATGTGCATGTCTTTATATGATGTTGTTCACCAGAGACTTGTCAACAGACTGAGCCATATTGGTTCTGGCAGTCTTTCTATTGGGACAATATTTGCCTTGAAGTACTATCTTTTCTCTTTTTCAATGTCAGCCTGAAGGCTCTTAGACAGCATATGTTCATTTCATGTCTTAGAGATATTGCTTCTGGTATTGCAAATGCATTACCACATTGAGCTTTTTTTTTGTAAAACAGATGGTACGTATTAAGGTCTCTGTTTCTTAGACAATTTCTGCAACAATCGCACCACATTCTTCACATTGACAAAAACATCAGCATCATGCAGTGAGGCACTAGATTATGTCAGAATGGTAAATGAAAGCCCATAACAGGAAGAGTTATAAAGGTGAATCCGTTCCCTTAGAGAAATGGGGAAGGGTGTTATATTTGGTAGGCATTCAGTTAAAAATTAGTGCCCTGATGCTGCAAAGTGATTTGTTTGGGTGTAACTTAGCTTGCAAGGAGTATTGCTGATATGCAGGAAACACATTTAGAATAGATATTATTTCTTGTAAGCCTCAGTCCTAAGACATGGTGAAGAACACAAAGGTTTGAGAATGAGGTGAGCACAAGGGACAAGCCATAAAGTGGTCACTGAAGGATTGTAAGAATGGCAGTGAAGCAGAGGCCCACGGGCCAGCAGGCTGTAGCCCAGAACTGGGCCAAATTAAAAGACCATCTAAGACAGGTTGTCAAAAATCTGTGTGCAGTGAACAGGCAATGGACAAGTAAGAAGTTAGTCACACTCTCCTGGAGAGAGTGTGGATGGTACTCTTTGGTAATGTGAAGGTGCCTTTAGGCAAAACTAGAGACACTGGTCCAACTACAATTGCTGTAGAAGAGAAAGGGAATGTTAAATTGGCATGAGTAACCTACTTTTATGGTATTGTGTCTTTGCTGCTGCAGCATCAGCCTTTTTGAAAGGGCACTATCTTAGTGCCTTTAATGTAAGCTGGATTTCCTTGTCCTCATTTAAAGCATCAGATCAAATACAGAAGAGTGGAAAGTGGGACTTGGGTAAAAATAACATTTGAGGCCAGAAGTGAGGTTAGTTGGTGCAACTGGGTGTCAGGGCACACTCGGGAAAGTCTGAGTTTGCCCTATTGTCATTGTTGCTTCTGCTAGGATGACTGCTGAAAATACAGGACTGCTTGCCATGTTCCTACCCCATAAAGAATAGGAATATTGGTTCTTCACATAAACAGATCAACTTCATTTGAACCCTACATGACTTTCTTCTGAGTGTGAGATTTGAAGGACATGAGATCAAGCAAAGAGGTGGAGAGCAGTATTTGAGCAATAGATTCCAATGAGATATTCTTGTAGCGGGTGCGTAGCACAAGGGCTGTGTACACATGCACATACCTTGAGGAGATAACAAAAGTTTCAGAAGTGATTGGTCCCCCCCATTCAATTTGAAAATGTAGCTTATTTTAAGAACTCACGACAAAAGTCATGTCACTGTGTGTCAAGACAGCAGAGCCTTACAAACCACAGTGCTGTTTTGCACATTACTTTTTATAGGAACAACGGGTCAGCTTGAAATGTCACAGACAGTGAGCACCATTTTCTGAGTGACAGTGCTGTTCTGAGGCTGCATTTGCTGGCTATCAGTAATGCCTATAAATAATTCAGAAGGTCAGGGTTTAAGCAAGAAAGTTTTGCATTTGCTTCTATAAAGTGATGGCATTAGTTGCTGCTTGTAAAAAATTGTACATGAGTTTAGGTTAGTATTTCCAATGTTACTTTGAACTGTCAAACTAATTTGTCTCAGGAATTTACTATTTTCTTTACTTCAGCAACACCCACTCTCTTCCTTGCTTGTTTTTCCTATGCTCATCCAGTCATGGGATCTTTTTTCCTGTGCTGCATTTCTGCTAATCAAAGGCAAATGGGACTTCAGGTTTCAGACTTGGTGCTTTCTCATTGTAAATTTTTGCCATCACATGTTGATATAGCATTATAGTCATCAGTTTTAATCAAAACACTCCAAATGGAAAGTGTAGCTAAGTCCTAAAAAGAAGATGGACAAACTCAAATGACTGCATATTGTATTAAATGAATAAATAAATAAGAGTTCAAGGCATAGTTAAAAAACCCATATTTCTAAGAGGCTAGAATTATATGATTATATGCATGCTCATAGTCTGCTTTTGCAGAAATAAGAATTTGTTCTCTAAGTGTTGGTGAGAACAGCTGAGTTCAGTGAAGGCGGCAGTAAGATGGATGATATTTTGCCTCTTCCTTCCCTTGGGGTTCCTTTCTACCTAAATAGGTAGGGTCAAATTTCTGACCTTTGTCATATATTATCAGACTGAATGACTTACTCAATTTAGTGTTAAAGGCATTTGGAAACTATTAATTATCCTGGTGGCCCAGATTGAAATAGCTTAAAATTGCCTGATTTTAAAAGGTATCCTATGCCACCAAGCATTCTGGAGACTTTTAGTTAATCTTTTCCTTGAAAACTAATCAAAAATCCTATCCACAGACTTAAAACACATCTTCAAATTCTTTTGAGTGTGATCTGAATAAAGATCATAAATGTAGGTTCCTGAATCTAGATAGAGCCTGAAACAGAAGCTCTGATGCTTCCCTTTAATTACACAGAAATCTAGCTATCAGAGAGATCTTCTGAAAGACAAGCATACCTTCTTGCAAAGTGGCGTGGACTCCAACAAATTGCTGAACAAACAAAAATATTTTAATTGCTAAAAAATAATGTTATTCACACCCAAGTATAATCTGCTGAGCACAGAGAACAAAATCGTGATGCACATTCACCTTATTGGGTAGTAGCTTGTGACATTTAATACAGAGTTTTCAGGGATTTTCAGTTTACTAGGACAGATGAATTTCCCTGAACTTATTGTGTTCCAAATTAATGATGGCATCTTGTTTTTCTACTTCTTATGCCCATTAGGGAAATGCATAATTCATTCTAAAGATGTGCATGAAGTGAGGTTCTTGTGTTTGTGATCGGCTTTTACAAACAGGAAAGAAATGACCACTTTATGTAAACAGCTACTGAAGCAGACTGTATATTTAGTTCTTCCCACTTAATTTTAGCCTTGTTTATTCACTTTGTTATTCAACAGTTTTACAGGTCATGAGGAAAACTATACAACAGGTTTAATATTCAGCAAGAAGGGCAATGTGCATATTTTTGAGCTGAAAAATAATAATTATTTTTTATAATGATTCTCTGACTTAAAAATACATGCAGATTAGTAAGAGAAAAAACTTCTCTGATGTTGGTGGAAATCTCACAAACAGCAATTTAAGATCTGTTTTCAATGGTTAAATTAACAAGCAAGCCATTCTGGCAAATTTCCAGCTTTCACAAATTAAAGATATTTTACTGGTAAATCCTTTGTCTTTTAGAAATTCACTGTATGAACTGTGTTAATATTTTCTGATAATATTGTACAAAATTTATTTTTTTTCTCTGTGCTTCAGCTAAACATGGGCATGAAGTGAATTCTTGTGAAAAGAAAACAAAGGATATATTCTTTGAGACCAAAAGAAATTCCTCACATATCACTTGGCCCTATGAGCAGAAGGTGTGAAGGAAGGGGCTGAAATGCTAGAGACATCAAATACTTTAAAAGCCAGCACTTGAGTGTTTAAAAAATAGACTGTCAGCTGAAATGTTTCAATGTGAGAGAGAGAGAGAGAAGGAGAGGCTCAAAGGTGTTTAAAAGGGCTGCTGGAGAGTCTTGTATCAGGAGCAGTAATAGTGAGAAATTCATCTGTGCTGATGATGGGGAGGGCAGTATCTGAGACTATTGAGGCGCTGAACGTGCTGGCACTGGAGCTGCAAGTGGTGACACTGGTGGTTGTAGGAGGGATGGAGGTGACAGCTTTGTTAGCAGCCTTGTGTCTGATGAAGAGAAGGTTTGTGTCAGAGTGTACCCTTCACCTTCATGTTAAAAATAGCATTTAGTACGCTATTTATGGGGATTTGGGGGATTTTAGATCTCCTTCACCATATGGGTAGCTGCTGTCATTAGATTTAGCACTTCCTTTCTGAACTGGAACATGGCAAAAATGGGATGGTCTGAATTTCAGTGATGTCTTAGTCTTTGCAACTTTCACAGGAGACAACCCCTTTCTTTCATTTATGATTGAACTTTGTGAGAAAATAAGCAAGAATACCCACAATTAGACACACCTATAGTAAAGAAAGAGAAGCAAAATATGAGTTTTGAAGAAGATATTGGACATTACAGACTGCTTCAGTGTTAATTCAAAATTGGCAGTGCTCAGATATGCTTGTAATGTACTTCAAGAAATCTTTCCCTTCCCTTCCCTTCCCTTCCCTTCCCTTCCCTTCCCTTCCCTTCCCTTCCCTTCCCTTCCCTTCCCTTCCCTTCCCTTCCCTTCCCTTCCCTTCCCTAATCTACATCAAAGCAAGTGAAAAAAACCTGGTTTCTATAGTTATGGGATTTGGGGGTACTTTTATGCTGGTTTTAAAATTATTGTTATTCTTCTGTGTAATTATTATAGTGTAATATTGTAACACTGTTTCACATGTATTAATAAACATCTACACTTGACAGAACTTTTGCTGTGGTGACAGAGGTTTGTTCCAATTTATGGAACACAGCAATTCAGGACTTTTCTCAACTTTTCTGCTGTTGTAATAGCAGGGAATGTTGAAGAATATTTTTTTAGTCACAAATAGGTTTCTTTTTTTCCTATATCACAAAATTTCTTTGAAAAATTAGTGAAAGTGCCATGTCTTTAGGACATTTTCCAGAACATTATTAAAGCTAAATCCCAGAGCTATTGTTTTAGGGATAAATATTGGTAACGTATTTGCAACAGTGTCAAAGGAGAATACCATGACATTTGTTAACAAATAGTGTTTAACTGCACAATTTTTCTATAGCTTTAAATGTATTTTTGAAAAAACAACTGAAGCAGAACTAAATAGCAAAACCTATTAATGTTCTTTATGCAGGCTTTCCTCCCACTGTTTCCTTTCATTATGCAAGTAAATAAAAGTATTAATATACTTTGTTTTTTAAAACACAGATGTGAGGACTTCCCACTGTGATCCTCTTTCTGACAGGCTCTGTATTTGTCTAGCAGTGCTCCAAGACATACATGTGTGACACTGGAGTTTTGAGAGCTGCAGTGAATGGCACCATTTCAGAGGCTTGTTGGCAAAAAAAAGTCTGGAGATATTTATAGTTAGTAGCATTCCATCCTCCAAATAAATAGTTGACTAGTCTTTTCAACTCCTGGCTAAATAGCAAATGTTAAGATTGCTTCCAATGGGGCACAGGTATTCATAGCAGACACACATCTTGGTCTTATTTCAGTTCTCTACAGAGTCCAAAGAGCTGTTTTTAATTCTTGTCTGAATTTACAGCCTTTCTTCTTGGCCCTCAGATTGGCTCAGGACTCAAAGCCAACTGAACATAGAATCAGCAAGGCATCTTACTTTCACTAAAAACTCTTTTTTTTTTTTTTTTAATTGCTAACACAATCACTGAGAATTTTAACTTCTGGAATTTTCTGAGCTCTTTTAACAAGGTTTCTCCAGCTTGCTCCCAAGAAGCATATGGATACACAGTATATCTAGACTATTCGTAGCTTTTATTCTACTGCTATTCTTTTTTTCTCTTTTTTTTCTCATTGATCAATTCTGTATTATATAGAATACAGGTTACAAATTTTCCTTTTGAACCAAAATGAAGAATGATGTTTGCAAACATTGTGTTCACTGATATGTAAGGAGTTCAAGTGTGTGCAGATTGTGTTTACCAAAATTTACAAGATTATCCAAGGTTTCTGGAGTGCACAGGGGTTTTCTAAGCTGCCTTTAAGAAACCAAACCAGAGCAAAAGGGGAAGAAGGGATGTTTCTCATTATGGCTACTTTTGGGCTGAGGGATTTGTGAGGGAGATTTGTTTACGTCCATTTTATGATACCATGGGGTAGGTGCCTTAAAGAAGAAAAGAAAATAAAAAGTTGCTTTCTGGAACCTTTATGATTCCTATCTGCAAATGGGTTTAGATCTTGCAGTTCTCCTTTTGTTTGACCTCTGAAGTGACCTCTACTCCTGCTGGTCACAGGTAGAGCTCGTGAAGTACTTTACTGCCTTCTATGGCAAAGCTACTGACACAGCAATTATTGTTCTGTGCCTTCTGAATACCAAAACCTCACCCACAGCTCTCCCCTCTCTGCTCACCTCACTTCTTGTAGTGGATGGAATGAAAATTGTAGGAAGTGAAAAAGAAAATAAACAAATAAACAAAACAAAAAGACAAGATAGAAAAAAAATATTGTAGCTCAGAAAAATAAAGACAGTGACAAGATAACTCATCGTGCTGTCTTTTTTTAATTTAATGCCTTCTGGGGATCATAAGGCTGAGCATAGGTAAGAAAAAATGGAGAGGAAACTGTCACTGTACCAGAAAGCTCACTGGCATAAAGGAAAGATAAGATCCAATTATGTGTGTTTGAGTATGACTTCTGCTTTATCATTATTGTAGCATTTGGGTCTGCACTTTTTAAATTCTTTGCTGATTGACTTTTTAATCACATTCATGATGAATTTAGAGGAAATAACTAGCAACACCCAAGGTATTTTGACAATTAACAGTGACTAAGAGTGTATTCCACTTTGTCCAAGCTTCCTGTATTACTTCAAATTCTTCCTAACGATTTTGTCTGCCCAGTTTTGCCCCACTTATGCTTAATTGTTGCTGCTCTGCTGGTCTTTCAGACTGCGGAACCCAATATGTTGCAGTGTCCTTTTTCACTCAGGAAACCTCATTACAGTGAATACCAATTTCATACAGCCAATTCAAAACATTTCTAAGCAAACTACCTAAAAATCCTCATGTAAACATTGTATAAGTTATTCATGAATAGATCCCTAAAGTCCATATCCTCCCATTGCATGTAAAAAAAATTGCATAGTGTGTGTCTGGAAGGTGGGGGGAGCACAGATGGGGGGGTTCATCTCAGAAGATCTGCAGCTTTTAAGCTATTTCCAATCTGTGACACAGGCCCTTTGGCTGAAAGGTCGGCATCTTACTGTGATGGCTGGGGGTGTTGCCAACAGCTCTCACAGAAGAGGTCTTAGAAACAACAGGGCTCCTGTCTGCAGATCTTTGCCCATATATGTCTGAAGTATCAGCTAAGCAAAGTTTATCACAGCTGGTTTACAGAGTGTTTCCAGATTCTCTTCACAGTCGTAGAGTTTCTGATGTATTTCAAAAAGTGCAACTCCTTGGGAGAAGTATAATACCCTGGATCAGCTCTCTCAGCAGCCTCTGAGGATGTATATTTTGACCCACTTGTATTCAGAAACTCAAGTCCCTACCTACCCTCTGCACAGACTTCAGGTCTGCCTTTATCTGCTCTTTCTTCAACGTCAATTCAGTTGTGAACAGGCCTGCAGAAAACTGGAAAGTTACTGAACACAAAGGAAAAGAGGCCAATTACAAGTGACCTGGGGGGAGCAAAGTACGTGTCTGTCTGAAGGGTTATGGTGGAATGGCTGGCGTGAATCAAGGGTAATTTTGAACTAAAACTCTATCAAAGGGGAAAATTATACACCATGGATGTTAACCAAACAGACACACCTAAGCCATTTGAGTGTGTACATATTTATTTTTATCTTATTCAATTGCAGGAGAGATGGAGCTGAGATTGTAAGGTGTTCCAGGTGTAGATCTGGTTCAGAAATCTTTCAGATAGGACCTACAACTCAAGATGTACCTGTGAAAGAAAGCCTTCAAGTTTTACATCATTATATACAGTCAGTATAGGGAAAGTTGAAAGAGAAAAAGGAAAAAAAAAAAAGAAACTATAGCACTAAACAAAAAAAAAAAAATTGCACCACCTACCAAAGCATATTTCAAAGCATTGTTAGTGAAAATATAAGTGTATATAAGCTAAATGTGGCCAGTCAGCGATTACCGATTTTTCAGTCTCATTTAGAACATTAAAACTTCTAACATTTTCAAAAATTCATATATATGTGTCTTCATAGTCCTATTTAGGACCATCTATTGCGTGTTATTGTCACACCATTTAGTAGTTCTTTCTGATTTGAAAAATAATCAAAATGCTGTTCAGCCTTTGAAAGCTGGTAGATTATTGGATCGGTAAAAATACTACAGCCATAGTGAGCCATAAGAATTGTGACATGACTTCCTCACATGACTTTCCCACATTTGCAAAGCTATCTTGGGGGCCAGCCTACCTCAGCATTTGATGCTGGGTTTCCTAACCATCTTCTTTCCCACCACCCCAGCAAGGGAGGGATTTTGTAAGTTTTGGTCCCTTTGCTCAACACTTTCTTCTTCATGTCAGGAATTTCAGAGGATGGGCTCTGCACTCCTAACTCCAAGGGAGCCATGATAACTTTGAAGGTCTCACTGAATGTGTGTTAATGTTATAAAAGGTAGTTTTCTCTCACTCCTGAAGGTCCTATTGGTTCTGCTGTATTCTGCTTTTGAGTTGGGAAGATACTACTGGGATTCCTTATTCCCTGGCATGACTGTTTGGATAAATGAATAAAACGTGATTCAAGATCAAAGTCTGATATCGAAGTATTTCTGTTTTCACGTTGGATGGCAGAAAGTCAAAATGAGCAAGCAAAAACTTGCCTCTGGATATTGCTGTGGATTTAGCCAGACCTCAGCCTGGCCTTTGTATCATTTCTTCCAGTGCAGTATTCCCAACACAGGTCAAGTAACATTTTGCCCTTCCCTAACTGCGCTCTGCTGGCAGTCAGTCATTACCGAATAGACCATGAGGCAAATGCACATCCAGATTTCTGTGGAGCCAGCAGGGAAAGAAATAAAGAAATTTCAAGCAGATCCATACCCAAGCAATAGGGATCCGAGCAACATCTTGCTGGAGGAAATGGGGAAGTTGTCAGATGATACTTCCTAAATTCCTAAGCAAACACTTAATTTAGCGGTGGATCTGTTTTCTCACAGTTTTTGTCAGCTCATGTAGTAGCTTCACAGGTTGCTCCTAGTATTAAAAAAAGTCTATCTTGTTCTAGAGTCATTGTGCAATCTCGAAAGCAGTTTACTGATCTTGTTAGTCTGGATTTCTAGCACTCACCTGAAAGCAAGCGCAAGATGTTTGCTAGGTTTTTGAGCTTCCCCTATGAAATCCAGCAGCAATGAACATTCTCAGCATTCAGTAAGCCACCCTTTAGGAAGAAAACTGCTAAGCAGAACAGCTGCTGTCAGGCAAAGTAAAATGACCATCAACTCTAGGCAGAGAAACCAGTTTCATGGAAAAGATGACGCAGTCTGTGTCATCTTAGAAAACTTACAAGATAAAAATCTGTAATTCTGAGATTAGCCAGCCTTTCACACTGTACAGAGTTTCTGACTGCGTCAGTATTTTGTTCATTCATTCCCTTTCATTGAATATTACCATGATATGTAGCAGCATCATGATAATTGTTTTGATCACAAGATGGTGAAAAATATTTCACAGTAGTGATAATCAAAGGGAAGAGCAGAAAGAGTACTCAGTGAAGAACATTACCAAAAGTGCAAACTAGACAAACACTGTGCAGCCCCAGATTCTCGACAAGGTTTCATTGATAGATGATCATCATAAATACCTGTTCTTCCCCTTTGAGCATACAGGTGTGTAACAGATGCAAAAGAACAGACTCCATTTTAAAGTCAATTTGTACATGTGCAAAGTACTCCTTCCACAAGGTAAAAAGCAGACAAAGATGCCCAGAATACTGAAGCTGTGAGATTATTTTATTACATCTCTATCTCTCTTCCACTATTGCACTCAAAAGAGATATTCATGATTAGTCACTGAAAACTTATTTCAAGGACTGACAAACACATATTTATATCTGGGTGTTTAATATTATTTGATTTTTTCCTTTTCTTCAGCATAAAGGTAGTTGTCTTCTCCTTCGTAAAAATGTAATAGTCATTCCCTGATTGGTAAGAAGATGAGACATGCAGTGAAGTGCTCTTTCACAGTATGACAATCAGTATTATTTTCTTATGCTGGCCAGACACTGATTTTCATGTGGACACCTTTTATACTGGCCTATTATGCATATAGACAGGACTTTTATAGCTGTATTAAGAAAACCTACATTTAAATGCACAGTCTTTGGTGCAAAATGAATTTTTTTGGTAGTTTCTATTCACACTAGCCTTTTTACGTAATTTGATATAATTTGAAGTGACTAACAATGACTGATAATTGTAAGGGTAAAATGTACCCTTAAAGAAAAGAACTTTGATAGGTGAAGGGCAGAGTCCTACATCCAGCTGTGTTGTCCAAATTGATATTAGTTTAATAACGTGTAAACTGTGCTAGAAAAATGTAATTGTCCTGCATTACAAGAGTACTCCTTTAACTGCACAGTTTATTCAAACGTATAATCTAAATAATTGAGTACCTATGCATACAATAGAACATCGCTTCATATGCAAACACTATTAAATAGACAGTTATATCCAAACAGATGGATAAAAAAGATGCCTGAATATAATTGGTTTGCTTTTGATTATTCCACAGATACAAATTTACTTAAACAATAAGTCTAGACAAGGTAGGGTTTGTTGTCAGACAAAATTCAGTGTGGTATAGTGAAGCTGAGGGATTTATGAGGCACTTAGGAGGACTTGTTTTTAATCTACTTCTCACCTTGCTCTTTAATAAGGGTAATATGAGAAAAGAAGCAGAGAAGCCAACTTATATCTGATCCACAATTTATTTATTGCTTTGAAGAGGGCAAGCATATGTTATCATAAAGTTATGCCATGTAAGTGTGCATATGGATACAAACATCTACAAGATGGCAAAGAGATTGAGATTGGAAAATAGTACTAGGGCAACCAGAGTTTCAAAGGCTCTTGGTACCTTGAAAAGCACTTGAAAGTCTCAGACTCTGCAATTGGTATTAGGGGCAATTGTGACATTTCTCTGGAAACTTCACACTTGCAGAAAAGCCCTATTGAAGTCAGCAGTGCTGTGTGTGAGCACGTGAGAAAGTCTGTGCCGCAAGTAGTATTCAAACGGTATCAGAATCTGCACTTACAAATGGACCTCTTGACATCCATCTCTGAAGACTGTGACTGTATAATTTCATGGACAACACTAAATTCTGGTCAGGTCTACTTTACTGTTTCTTAGACAAAGCCTTAGGAGAAGCCTCAGACCAGTCAAATAAGAAGAGCTACATTAAGAGACTGTAGTGAAATTTCTACCCTACAATATTTTGCTGTTTCAGACTTATGCTGTGTGTGATCATGCCTGTGGAATTACATACATACATAGGTGTATCCATATGTATAATATATATAGGTGTGTATTATAAAAATATATCATACATAAACTCAATACAGTTACCTAATAGATAAGGAAAAATAAAGAGCTTTTGCTTAAGATTAATCTTCTGAGACACTTTACTGGTGTCAGAAGAGGTTGACTATTAATCCCCAAATGATTGGCCACTGTATCTAGAAGTCATTTGAGACAGAATTCAGACTGCCTTCACTGGTGCCTAATTTACCCATTACTAATGTAATGTTTTAGTTCAAGTGAGAATGAGCAATTCAGGCTACTTCGCATGTAGGGCTATTATGTTCTTGTTCCCTAAAGTGAAAGGAGGGAAGTAACGCCAAAGCCTAATTTAGGCACTGATGCTATGTGGTTTGAATGCAACCTTTAATCACTTACAAATAATTTGCGTTTATTGCCTTTGTGGTCAAATGTCCAGACGATATTCTGCTAATAACACCTTCTGTATCTCATATTGCTTATAATAAAATTAAGTCAAAACCAGCCTGTCTCAGTAAATCTATTTTTTACAGTTTGTCTTTCCTTTTTATTTCCTCCACCTTTATCTCCTTTCTTTTTAATTCAGAAAAGCTCTAGGTTTGGGTTTTTAAAAAAAATCTCTTTCAGCAAATGGAAATAAAGCATTTCCACAGAATACTGCCAACTTTGTAATAAGATTTAGTAGCTTTCCCGAGAGCTATTTGCAGTTCTAATAATAATTTTCTATAAGTGTTCCGATTTAGAAAATGTCTTCTTTGTTACCGAAGTTGCCATATGTACATATGGACTTTTTTTCTGAAAATATTCCTGGGATTTTATTACCATTAATCATTTCTGAGGGTGTATATAATTTATCTCACAAACCATCAGAATTCCCACAGGGTAAATTACTCTAGAGGTCTCTGTGCCCTCATACTGTATCAAATTGACCTGCTTCTTGTTTGCCATTTTTGTGTACTACATTGCTTATTTAACAAGAAACAGAATGATTGTGATTCTGAGAAGGTCCTTTGATAGTAGTTTTGACACTCTGCCTGAATAATGACCCTCATTATGGAGCCCATGACAGGCTCTGAAAGTACTGATTTATGAATACATCACAGGTTCAGCATTAGAGCTCCCCCTACTCACTCCCGATATAGGAGTAGATATAGATAGAGTCTTCAAAAACAGTGAAGATGAGATAATTGCATGATTATGACCATTCAAGTAATCACTTTTTTTGATTTAACAAAGCACTGTCAGTTAATTTTGATAGTCTCCCAAGTTATTAGAAGCCTTTAACAAAATGTTTGTTAGGAAAATCTATTTCTTGTAGAGTTTCCAGTCATATCTTAAAGGACAGAAAGGCAGAAGTTAAAATAGTCTTTTTTTTTTTCTGCTAGAAATGCTATTCCGTAGCAAACACTCATTAACAGTTGATATGATAATAAACTGTTAGAAGTAAGCTTAGCTAAGAGCTAGGAGTCTGTGTCCTAGCTAAAACAAATTATAAGACACTTTGTAAACACATTTTTGTGAGGATTCTTGTTGATTTATTGTTTCCTCCATAGCAGTTATTTAAATAAATGTAGCTAATTTAATTCGTTTTCTGCACTGTGTAATTTTGTTCTTTGTGTGATGGGGTTATATGTAAAAGCCTGAAGGAATCACATCCCCATTAATCTTTTTACAAGTGCAATAAATAAATAAAGAGACATGGTTTAATTTTGCTAGTTAGGAGATTTTAAAAGGCAGTGGTAGCAATCTGATTTCTTCCTGTTCTTGCTGATCTCCATGTCCTTCTCTTGAAGACACAGTAAATATTCTTACTTAATGAGGTAATAGTTCTTGGTAGGAAAGTACGTACATGGACCATTAAATCTATCCATGGAGATGAGTATTTGAAGCCATATCTAGAAGTGTTTTTCTCCCCTAAATGCTCATTCTGGAATATATTTGCTCCCATCCACCCTGGAACATGGTAGAGTTTCCTGCTCAGAGGCATGAAAGCTGGTGTCATGCTGAGAGTTCCCGTGCTTGCACAGGACATCAGCGTGCCAGCAGAAAGAGCTTCCACTAGGTTGAGTGAGTCTTTGCTAGCTCAGGTGTAGAGTTGAGTATCAACAATCCAGGCAGAATCAGAGAGAGGTCTACCCTGGGAAGCAGGGTTGGAAACAGTGCAGCACGGATGTGACATGTGGCATGTGGCATGTGGCAGACTGGTTGGCAAAGGGAGGGGACCACTACTCTGTAACCTCAAACCCTGCCTGGGGTAGCACCTGTTCATTTGCATATAGGGATGCTAAACCAGAACTTGAGGAGACAAATGGACTAATTTGAGTGTGCTGAATTGAATATGCAGGCCAGACTAAGACAGCTGTACTAACATTCTGAATTAACCCTTAAAAAGCAAAGACTCAGTGGTGGTTAATGATGTTTGGACACATTACAAATGCACATGCAAGTACAGGGGCTGACAGGCTTCTATGCTTGAACCGGAAATAGATGAGGCTGCCTTCAGCTTTGTGTTTTCTAAAAGTGCCAAAAATTGGTTGGATCTGACAATCAGTCCACTGGAATAAACAACAATGTAGAAGCAGCACATTATGTCATGAAACTGGGTTATCTGTGTTAACAGCAGTGTCATTGCCATCTGTATGTAAAATACCTGATAAGTCCTCAGTAATCTCCTACTGTGTTTTAGTCTTTGTTCACTCTATCATTTCTATTCATGAGAAATTCTGGAAAAGGATATTTGCTTGGAAGCTGTTCTTGTAGCTAATTGATAGTTAAATAAAATTCAATTATTGTGCTCATCGGTGTAATTTATGATGTTCCATCATTATTTGGAAAATGGTAATCAAGAAGATCTAGGGGGTTTTGTTGACTGTCCATTTCAAGGCCATCAAATTCACAATTAATTTTTGTAAACTTAGTTTGTTTTAAGGCAGTGACTTAATATACTGCTACCTGGTTACCCTTGTTCAGGAATTCTAGTGATTAAATATATAAAAATTTGTACTTCAAAAGTAGGTCTGGTAAAATATTTTTTTAGAAAACTTTGAATATCCTTTTCAAAGGTGGCAAAGATAATTCTTGACTTTGTTGCCTCTCTACTTGGTACAGCTCGTACCAGAGTATTGTAGTTCTACAAAAGTATTTCAGAGCATAACAAAACCTTCTAGACTTTAATAACTATACATGACTGATCTGTCCTCTCTGGCAAGGTTAACTGTTTCTCCCAAGGAGTTAAGTGGCATATAAACTATTGTTCACACCATTTGTGCTAACAGCCTAGCATGACCTCAAATACTGTAGTGGTCATACAAGGTATCCTGTACAATACATTTATCAACAAAGGTAAAAGGACCACAGGGGCAGTGCTGACTTTAAGTGTATTAGGGATCTATAAGGATAAATGCCTAACCTCACTTCACAGCAAAAAGTAATTACTGAACCATTGTTTCTATAGTGTTAATATTTTTTCATGGTTCTTTAGAAATATAAGCTATTTAGTTCTTAGGTTGACATCTGTACTGCATTACATTTTACACAATACATCGAGACTAAAGGGTAGAGCAATCACATAACTGAGATCATTGTACTTTTACAAGAAATCATCAACAGAAATAAAACATAAAAAAGTGAACATATTGAATTCAGTAGTTATTTTTAATAGATTTAAATGATCTAATTAACAATAGCCTGAACAGCAGAATTTTAGAGTTTTTATTTTAAAATTGCATGCCCCATTTAAAGTGTGTATAATCTTGAATACTTATTCACACTTAATTTTTTTCCATCCATTAGCTCTTGGATGCAACAGACTCCCAGTCCTTGGACTCCCATCCACTTCATAAGTGAGTGCCCTACCTGAAAATAAGGTAAAATCCACTCAAGTAAAGAATCACCACCCTTGTACTTTTTAAGATAATTGAATTCAGGACAGGAAGAAACAAATTTATCAAAATTCTCCAATTGGAAATAGCATTCTGGAAGCTTGCCTAAGGAAAGCCCTCTTATAGGCATTTATGATTTGCAGGATATTTGAAAGAAGCAATTATTCTTTTAGTCTTGAATAATGAACAATTATCAGAACAATCACTGTCCCCTCTCAGAGATATTTACAAAGGTCATGGTCCCATGTTCTTTACTTCAGGAAAATGTCCACAAAGCAGAAGAAAAGAAGGCTCCATGGAGACCTCAGAGCAGCATTCCAGCACCAGAAGGGGTCCTCCAAGAGAGCTGGAGAGGGACTTTTTACAAGGGCATGTAGTGACAGGAAAAGAGGGAATGCTTAAAGGGTAGATTAGATACTGGGAAGAAGTTCCTTACTGTAAGGCTAGTGAGGCACTGGGACAGGTAGCCCAGGGAGGCTGTGGCTGCCCCATCCCTGGCAGTGTTCAAGGCCAGCTTGGATGGAGTTCTGCGCAACCTGGTCTAGTGGAAGGTGTCGCTGTCTTCGGCAGGGGGGTTGGAATTAGATGATCTTTAAGAACCTGTCCAACCCAAACCATGCTATGAATAATATTAGTTCTATTTATAATGACTAAGAAAAATAGTCAAGGTGTTTTGTGATCCAGTTTCCAGGAGGGGTTAATACTACATGTTTCAGAGGGAGGTTTGAGAAACTCCTAACAGACAGTGCTAGAATGAATGAACATGAACCCCCAAAGGGAATTTTCTGTCTCAACAGCAGCTGGTTTTTTGTACTGAAAGTCATACACGGAATTTTCTGTTCTTTGAAATGTTTTATCCATTGCAATGCTACTGTGGTGTCAACTGTCCCCTCCTGGGAATGGGTACAGTGGGAGAATATCAACTTCCCACCAAAAAAAGGAAAAAAAAATGCTACTACAATTTCTTGTTGTTTTTTCATGCCAATAAGAACATTTTGCTTTTTGCCACATATAGCATAGCATTGACACCTGCCCTTAAGGTTAGGTGTCCTTTTGCTGCACTTATGACTACATCAAACATTTCAAATTACTGCCAGTTTTACCCACTTAAGTAGGAGCCTTTTGTATCTTTCCTGTCTAACTGACATAATGACAATATGAGGGCCAGATTTTTAGCTGGGCCTCCCATTTTTGGGTCCACCACCATGGAGGCATATCATAGCTCATTAGGACATCGAACATCTGGAGTGCAACAGTCATTGTTTGCTCTCTTCTTTATGTTGGTATGGCCACGTGCCATTATGAGAAGGAGATGAATTTAAACTGTCAGAAGGAGAGAGACCCACACTGGTTTTCTGCTCTTTTCCCATAGTCAACCTGCTATTTCTTTCTTTTTTTTTCCCAATTACTTCTTGCCTTTAAGGGAAAGGGAAAAATCTGAAATATGTTCTGCATTACACAGTGAAGACAATCTTGTTCAGTATTACAATATATGTAGTTTGAGGCAGATGGCTGCTTACGAGAAGAACCCTCTTATAACATGATATTACTCATCTATATGAAACAGTTTTTTGACCAGTGGTCCACAAAACTCAGACAGCAACATGCAAGGCAAAAGTAAAATCATAGCATACAATGAAGGTTAATATTATCCAATATCCTTCTTAATTTGAAAGAAAACAGACTATAAAAATACTCATATGTGGTTGATCAAAGGCCATCTACATTGTTAATTATCAAAAGACATTGGTAGGATGATGAATATATTAAAAAAACTAAAGAGAACATCTTTATGAATTAAAATATAGTCTTTCTCTTGGAACTACATTATTTGGGTTTTTTAATTTTTTGGCATAGCACAAGCTATTCCTATTCTTCTACGAATTCAAAAGCAGTTGAAATTGGACCCCACATTCAATGGCATTATATGATCATCACTTCAGTTGCTCATACAAGGCCCTGTCTTTCTTTTGCCTGTACTAACATTTGAGCTACACCTTGCTGCCATGCAGAATGTTTGTTTGGTACATATATGTTAAATTCTAGAATATATTTGCTCGGCATTACAGTTAGGTTCCTTAGAATTTCTCCTATTTGGCCTCTGCCTTGACCTTTTGGTTGCCTTTTGTGCTAATTTTGCTGTTGGCTGCTGTAGAGTCCAACAACAGAGTTACAGCCTGTTTTTTCTTTGTAGATGCCATTGATGGCATCTTGCAGAGTGGCTTGATGAACAAGCCAGGTGCTGAACTTTCTAAATTTTCCCAATTGTGTCTCTGGAACCCTAATAACCATCTGCTGGAGAAATCCAACAGCACTAATGAAATAGGTGGGGAAATTCTTTTAAGAATTTTTGTTTTCATGCACCAAACAGCATAAATACCTCCTAAACATTCTGTAGAAACAGATTACACAATTCTGTTTTTATCATTTATTCACTACATAACTTTTCTCCATGTACACATTATTGTTATTGACAGCAATTCTAAAGCCCTTTAAAAAAAGAAATTAAACAGTGAATCAATAAAAATTAGCTATTTACTGTAGATTATTACTTTATCATTCTCATAATTACAATAATGGTTGCTGATGGAAATTCTATTTATGTGAATCATTTTATACTTGTTATTTATTATTATTAATGTTACCATTATTATCTTCTTACCCTTCAGTTCACAAGATGTATCTTCTCAGTGAATTTTAATTTCAATATCTTGCTATTATACTGTACATAATCCTATCAAAGACTGTCCTTCATGCAACATTTTCAGTGATATATTATCACAGAGACCATTAATGAATGAGCTTCATATCTTACTAATACTGTTTTAGATACTATTTTTATTAATTTTCTAAGCTGTAATTCTTCATACAGTACCTATGTCTGTCTTCCATTAAAGTTGTGTTTTTGATTTTAACATGAGGATTTCAAAGTGAGGCATTAACTTTGTCTTTAAAAATACATTTCATTTCATAGATTCTAAATGACGATATTATAATGTCTGTGCCTTTTTCTTTCAGATGTTTTTACAAATTTATTTTCATATTTTCCCTAGGGTTTTTTCTGCCATCAGATTCCTGCTAATAATAAAATAATTTTTTTTGCAGATGATGTTTCTTATAGCACACCATAAGGATGGAAAAAATATAACTAAAGAAATGGCAGTTTTTCTTCTGAGTTGTGAATTATAATGAAAGAGAGAAAAATATTTATCAGTTTCTAAGCATGTGTTACAAGTGATGAAAATAACACAACATACTGTAAGTTCCTATTAACTAATTTTTCAGATAAATGCCAAATTTATTTATAAGGGACTGCTATTATGATCGATTTGCTCATTTTGCTGTTTTTTTCTTTATTCCTATGGTTTGATGTTCAGATTACTGGAAGAAATGCCATTACACATCAGTATATGATATTCACCTCTTCAAATATCTTAAATATGATGACTTCAGTGCATTGCACTGTGGCAGATGAAAAATAGCATTGCTTTAGAATACCAGTTTAAGGGCAAAACATCCTTATTGGCATTTTGAGACCTGATTTCACTCATCTCATACCGTTGTTTAATCTTTTTTGCGTATATTAAAGCCTTGTGATGGTATAGGATCGGTAGCCAATATTAGAAGGTCTTTAAAGCTGCAGGATGGATAGAAAATGTAAATAAGTCTTACAGACTTTCTGAAGATTATTAAATATACATGTACTCTGCAGTTTAGATTAATAGCTGAGGAAGGATGCATCGTTACGGTAACACAAACCTATGATATATTTAGCAAACAGGGTGCCATCGTGCATAAACAAAACATAGACCTCTGATGATTTTGTAAATATATACATCATTAATCTTTGTACTGAACACATTGTATTTGCCTAATTTTTAAGTGAAACACACTACCCACAAAATTCAAAATCTATGAAGAAAAAGTAACTTGCTTGTGTGGCATACTGCAGAGTCATATAAAACTTCATTTGTGTAGCAATGTGTAAATGTGAAAAATCTAGGAATATACATTAAAAAATTGTGTACCACTTATTTTAGCAAAGCTTTTTCCTGTGAAAAGTATATGAATATGAACATGAACAATTCTTTGCCTGCTATAATGATCTCATAGTTATGTGAGATTCATTTTTTTTTAACATTTGACTTTTTCCAAGGGGCACTTCTACAACCTCTCAGGTTTAAATGTTTCTATTGATTTTTATGTCTGGATTTATTGTGCACATATAAGCATCAGAGTAGAGCAGTTTGTCTGATATCTTAGGCAAAGCAATGTGTTGTACAAAAGCCAGAGGATTTTACTTTATCTAACATATAAAAAGGAAGGTGCACACTGATGGAACAGTTCATCATGGTGCTTAAGCACAAGCCTAAATATAGGCATAAACAGCAATGTGCTTAAAGAATATCAAGTGCTTGAGTCCTGGATGAACCAAGGCTTTAATTTGGTTTATATTATGTTGGAATCCATTTTTTTAGATACTTAGTTTTCTGTATTTACCATTTGGTTAGGCATTTCTAATGGATTTCTTCTCCTCACAGCATACATAGCTCTACTCTTTGTGCCTGAGTATGACTAATTTAGCTGAGGCTTGTAATGCTGATAAGATACAGGCATTGCATCTTCATTAAGATAGTGACTTGGCAAAGCATTGAAATCTGTGTTTTACTCCAGGAAACTGTAGAAAATCAACTCTATAGAAGTTAACAGGGTTAACATTCTTAAAGTTAAGCACACACTTACATGTTTTGCTGGAATGGGGCCAAGGGTACCAGTTCAGCAAAACATTTAAGTGCATGCTTACATCCCTTTGATGTTAATGGGATTTAAGCTTGAAGATTTACATATATGCTGCAAGATTCACTGAGCGGAGATGCAGGGATGATTTGAAGCCTCAGACTGAATCATTCAACATGAAGCCATCTCCTAGTGATTTCCAGCAGATGTGAGGGGAATCCCTAGAGATGTTTGGAAACTTCACATTTTATTCATCTGTTTTCATATGCAAATAGGCACCATCAGTCCAGATCCAATACACTTTCCCTGTGTTTCCTGTCTGGAACTTAAATTGCTAATCTTATTATCTGTTTTTCCTCTGTGGTCATTGGGGCTTCATCCTGTTCTAAAACTGTTGTCAGAGTGAGCGGAATTGATCTCCTTTTGGAGGTACATTCTTCCCTTGATGGACTGCAAAGAGAGCTTAAATTAGGTACATGCATGTTAGGCAGCTAAATTCAGTTGATGTAAACTGTACCCTCAGTAACTAATCTTATCTCTGGAATCCAATCTGAGTGTTATACCTTCTTCAGTTTTTTTCTCCAGGATACCATTAAAATTACATTTGAGACTCCACAAGGAGCTTCATAACAAACATTACAGAGATTATCACCTACTCTGAATATACAGTGCTCATACACTCTGAATATACAGTAGTTACAGTATCTGAAACATGTTTCTGTTGGGATCCCACAGGAACAATTACCCTGGACAATATTTACTAAATATGTCATTTTTCAGCAAAGACATGTTCCCATGTTCCTTTTTCTTTTTCTTTTTCTTTTTTTTTTTTTAATCTAGGAGTGTTGGTCTGAGAAAAACAGCAGCATTCTTTTCTGTGCTTATGGAGTAAAATTATATCTGTCAGGGACAAAAATACCATAATTATGTCTTCTTATAATTTATTCATTGCTTTATGGATCTAAAGCCTTCCAAGGAATGTCACAAATCTGCAGAAATTTTTTGAACACAGCATTTAGCAACTTGATTTCTGATGTAGTTGACAGATTAAGATAAACACGTTCAGTTAGCATATATGTAGGTGGTATTTGCTCCCCCTTTCATGGGTGACAGTGAGCTTTTCTGAGAGTGAGAAACATTTAAATTGCAACACCAGCTGCACAGTCACTATGAAGTTTTGCAATTTCAGCAGTGGGTCTTACAGTATTCTTCAATGTGAATATTCAGAATGGCAGTCTATTTAGGAATTGAACTTGATGATTCTAATGGATCCTACAAACTTGAGAGGTTCTATGATAGTATTAGATTTAGTATTGCTTTTGGCAATATCTTTACTGTATCTAACTTCAAGGTGCTCCCAAGATCCTCCCAAGCATTCATATCTCCCTTAATCTGCATTAGTTTTACTTTTCCCTGCCTATTTTTTAACGATTCCTTATTGCACAAGAATTGTTTAGTTGGGGGAATTACTGAAGATTGACTTTTGAACATTAAACCACTGCTAACTTTTTTCCTGTCACCACTTTAATTCATACTGTAGAGTTTTTCTTGTTCTGATTATATGTTTTGCAATTTTCATAGTAAAGTCCTTCTTTAAGGTTAAACTCCATCTTCCATGAGGAAAACAGAGAAAGTAGCAAATTCCTTCCAATTATACCAAGCCAAAGAGGAGGATTGGTGCTTCATAGGTGTTTTAGCCAATAGTCAAAAATTATTTTAGGACATATTCTGCTTTCAATACAATTTACTATCTAGAGATAGAGCTTGCTGAGCCTGAGCAATTAATTAAAAAATTACACCCCTTAGGAAAGACACACACGAACACATGCATGATATAGTGATAGAGTAGCTGAGGGAACACCTTAGCTTGTATTCAAACCCTGGCCTCAGCATGTAACAAGTGGAAGGATTCAGCTGTTATTAAAATCAAGATCACAGGAAAACTTGGCCCCATGAAACGGTAATAGTGATTCAGAGCAGAGGGTCCTCAGGCTCAAGGGCTCTGCAACTTCTGTTTTGTTGTTTGCCCCTGCACACCAAAGGACCTACCAAATATCCCTTTACAGCTTGACTCTGCTCCTATTAAAGGCAACATAACCCCTGTTGCCCTAAGCAGGGCTCGGTCTTTACAACCACAACCTTTTATGTATCTGAGAAAACAGTGTCCTCTGTGTCAGTTCTGTTCAATGTGTTTCGTAACTTCATCTCTTTGCCTTCACGTTTGGTGCTGCGTGAAATTCAATTGTGCCAGGTGTTTCAGCAGAGCTTTGCTGATGTGGTCTTCCCCTTGAAATTAATGTCTTTATAATCACACACATTTAGAGATTAAAGAGGCATTTGATGAAGTACAATGGACTAAGTTCACTCCTGGCTTTAATGTCATATTCTTACCTTAAGTACAAATATTTTATGTTGTCTTTCCTTACGTCAGTGATTTTTAATGTCTCCATAAAATGACTTGTTCTATGAGTTGCAAACTCATATTTGTTTTCAGTTAACTCTACTTGTATATCCCTCAGGAGCAGAATTACAGTCATGGAAGCTGATGCAGTGAATTTGGTGGTTTATAAGTAGGAAATACTTAGATTTTGGGGCATGTGCAGCCTTTCATGTACAAAGTTCTCATTTTAATATACCTCAGGCTACTGGCTTTACGATTTACAGTTAATTAGGATTCTGATTTGAGTTGAAAATTCCAATACCTATATGCTTTTATACATGCATTTCAGATCATGCTGGCTGAAGCAAATAACTGTGACTGTAGTCAATAAATGAATGTATACCACAGGGAGCAGCCCTTCCCCCACTCTCCTCTGACAACCTGTAAGAAAATCCTACTGTGTTCCCAGTTCACAGCAATAACATCCTGATATCACCTCGTGATGGCTAGATTTCCTTGCCTATCAGTTAACAAAATCCCAATACCATATTCTTACTCCTTACAAAGTCTCAAAATCCCTGATGTATCCCATATTTGCTCTCACTGCATTTCATGCTCAAATTGAACTCTTTAGATAACTGAGTTCTAATCTGCACATGCGACTTTTATTAGCATCAGTCCTCACTGCATAAATGTGTGGAAGGGTAAGTAAGGTAACTTCCAAAATACTGATACTGGAAATAAACTAATAAGCCATACAATTCAGGAATTTAGAGTTAGAGCTCATCAGTGAGTTTTTATATATATTGAGATTTAAAATAATGCTTGTATATATAAAAAATGGGTAATTTCATGTGATTTTACTAGAGTTTTTAAAGATCTGGTCTTTTAAACAGCTTTTTATTTTCTCTATATTGAACTTCATCTGAACACCCCAAACAAGCTTTCATAGAGCCTCTTCTTTCTTAGTCTTGTCATTTTTGTTAGTCAATGTATTGTCAGTATGTAACTTATGTAGCAAAAAAAAAATGCCAATTACCTTCAAACATTAATCTCAGAACTTCTCAGTTGAGTACATAATCTTAATTTTGAAGGTAGTCCTTAGGGTGCCTGGGACTTAGACTGAGCTGGGACCATGCAGTTTGAACTTGGTACAGGAGGACACAGCTAAGATGTAACACCAGAACACATCCCAGCGAGCTCCCTATGTTTCTCATATGCCTACAGAAGGAATAGAAAAGGCAGGAAAAGCGGCATCTGCTCCTGGATGGGACTACTCAATGTGAGCATTTTCAAACTCTGAGACCTCATTCCCCATGAAGGTGACAGCCAGA
Source organism: Monarcha castaneiventris obscurior (assembly GCA_026261815.1). Classification (NCBI taxonomy): domain Eukaryota; kingdom Metazoa; phylum Chordata; class Aves; order Passeriformes; family Monarchidae; genus Monarcha; species Monarcha castaneiventris. The sequence goes on from JAMPIT010000482.1 coordinate 2,892,240, forward strand.
GGGGCTTCACAGTTGAGCAAAGAAGGCAGCAGAGCTTTAGTTCGTTTTGTAGTACAACCACCTTGCTACCATGAGTAACTGCATACTTGCTTATTCCTAGAACCAGACCTTGAAAAAATTCTTAATGACAGTCAGAATTTACAATGGCACAGAATTTACACTGGAAGGGGATTATATCTTGCACAATATACAGTAAACATATACTCTTTTTTTATCATGACAAAATATTCTTGCTTATGTTCTCCATTGATGGTAGCAGTGTAAGTCTACGCAAGAGGTGATGTAACACCTGTACATCTACAAAAGGTACATTGCCATAGAGGCAGGACAAAATATATTTTGCAAAGGAAAAAATGGAAGGTGGAAGGGTTCAATGGGAATGCTGAAATTTAAAAAACCCAGCAAGGATATTTAGGAACTTGTACCATTGTCAGCAGTGTGAATATGGATAAATGCAACTAATATGGAAACTTTATGATGATGTGCCTTACTACAGAATAAGATGTCCACTTTGGCATATAAGATAACAGAAAATCAGTATAATTCTATCCAGTTTATAACAATTTATGCCTGTTGATAATTGTTTAGTATCAGGATGACGACAATGTGTAAATTCTCCTGCCAAGATTAAGTTCCTATTGCTCTATACTCCATATGAACCCTTATGAAACACTCATCTATGCCCTAAAAAGATATCTGCTCAGACGGTAAACTTTTAAAATGGAATTACTCTAATGAGAAAATTAATTAACTTCCGCAGAATTACAGACTTAATATACAAGACAGAAAAAATACAGAAAGACTAGTGAGAAAACTCACAGGGATTGCCCAAGGTCTCCTGTCACGTTAGTAACAGAGTTGGCAATGAAATTTAATACAGAATCCTTTCCTATGTCCCCATCAGGAAATGACGCCATAGTATGTCTACAAAGACCAATTAAAAAGATACACACTTGTTGTGTTTTTGATGGGGTACCCCTCCTTTTTGGAGCAGGGTAAAGGAGAGCAGAGGAGGCTGCTGTTCTGCTAAGTTCTTTATTTCACAGTCTCACAGTTTCTTGAAGGCAGATTTCGAAGGGGGTTACATGATAAAGCCAAGCAGCAACAGCAGCAGCAGCAAAACAGCAGGCACAGCAGGCAGCAAACAACTTTCTACTAATTTTTTCTAATTAATGATGGATTCCCTTTCCTTACCGAAGTGTCGATTATCTTTGTTAATTAACCAATGAAATTAACACACGATTCTAGTTTTTCTTTTCTTAACCTATCCTGGTCTAATTCTAACAATCATAAGCATTACATAGGTATTACACAGATTTGCATATACAGTTTCTATCAGGTCTTACTGTTTATGTGAACGCTATATCTAAAAAATGTGAACAATTTTATTCTATTTCTATGTTGTCTAAAATAATATATCTAAAAAATGTGAACAATATAGTTCTATCCATATTTCATCTAAAGTAAAGAACTCTATGAAAGGATAACACTGCCACAGCAGAAAGAACTATGCTCAAGGTCTCTGCTGCAGCTTTTCAATGTTTAAGGCACCTAGCATGTATTTTCTACTAGAAGTTAGAAATTCTACATTTCTGTTTCACTTTGGTAAGATTTAATGTATCTCAGCTTGTCCAAAGGCTTTAATTCAACTCTTGTGCTTTGGCTTTCCTCTGGGACTGTGTCCAGAGATGCTTTCACTCCAACACACACTTAATCTATAAACAGCTGAATCAGAGTTAGCTGTTCTCCTACCCAAATGGTATTTCTATATATTAGTAAATGTGTACTCTTACAGAAGCTAAGAGACCTCTATCTTCTGCTTTCAAATCAGGATGGCTAGAAGTGTGTTGAGACAAGTGTGAAAGACAGAAGCAAAAGAAAATAAAACATATGAGCAAGCTTAAGTTCCTTTTGAAAATCAATTTAGTTTGAATAAAAGGTACTTTTGAAATAATCTGCTCTTTAATGGTAGAGAAAAACTACAGTAAATCCCAAAGTAACAATAGTTAAAGCCAAAGCTTGAGGTTTAGAAAAGAAAGAGAGTGCAGCTACTGTTTAAAGCACAAATTGGCAGTCCAGGATTTTATCCCCATCTTTGCCACTGACCTATTGTGTGTTGGCAAGCATATAATTTACTCCATGTGAGGTAAGTATTATTCTATACATTAAAGAAAAATAAAATTGAGGGATATAGAAGTTAAACACATTTCAAAAAGCTATTTCCGAGTCAGGTTGCCTCCATTTTTGACTGTGCATCTTGAACTACCTGTTGTTCAATATTCAGAATTTGGTGTTCCAGCAGTGCCTTTTGAAGATTAACCCTTAACTTTAATGTGTCTCCATTTACTCAAAAACTAACTTGCAAAAGATGCTGCAAGTCTACTACCAAGGTCTAGACTCTGGATCACATTCTTTGTGCAGGTTTTCCATTCTCCAAGCAGGTTTAAAAGAAAAGACTTGCTGGGAAAAAAGTGGAAACCAAACAAAAGCCTCTGGCTTTTTTTGAGTTTAGCAAACAAACAAATAATTGCATGCAAAATGTTCTGCCTGGAATCCCATCCAACAAGTCATTAATACAGGATGTACTATGAGTCAGATATCTGTTGCAATGCTCTGTGTGCTCTCACTGGAAGAGGCAGTGACAATCTCAATATTTAAAACCCTGTTCCTTTAAGTTCATGTATGTGCAGCACTCAGGATAGGTTTCACAGAGGTATGTAAAATAGGTCAGATGAACTGTACTCTAAAAGTGCCCATTCCTCTCCATTAGCTATAAATAAATCCTGATATCCCTTATTCAGACATGAATATCAGCCCCTTATATCTCTAAAATTAAGTCAAGGAGCCACACAGTCCTGTCCATCACAAAGGACAGGGTCACTTACAGCTTCAGAGAACTACAAATCCTTCTATTCCTACTAAGAATATCTATAAAATTCACTCAAATTTATTTTTTCAATTTTTACTGCAGCATATGCAACAAATTTGGAGCACTGGAGCCATAGACTGAGCATAAAAGAGCTACTGGCAGATGTGAGGGGTTACTGGGATCCCAGGGACAGCTGACAGCTCTTGCAGGCCTTGGTCATGCTGCGTGTTGCACCACAGAGACACCCGGGAGGACAGACTTGGTCAGTTTAACAAGCATGTATTTCAGCAGCAACCAGGAACAAAACTGCTGGGGTGGCTGGTGTCACCAGGACATTACTCCTGCAGCTGGCAGGATAATTTTTGGCATATTAACATACTACATTTTACTGATCCACATTTGATACTACAGCAACACCAAATTTACTTGCATAGGGGAGAAGATTCATAGACTGCTCCACTGTGTTGTAATGTATGTGAACCCTGAGAGTGTTCCCTAGTCAAAACCACCTTTATTTATGCTTATCAGAGCTCTCAAGAATTCATCAAGGCCACTGAAATGTAAACTGCGCTAAATTGGGAGAGGAAAAGCTGAAAAACAGAATACCAAGACAGCAAGAAATAGATAAAGACTGTGCCGCACTAAACTAGAACCAATTATATTTTCTGAAAAGTGCGTGCAGAGCGCATGGACAAGATAGAGGGACCAATCAAGTAATGCGTGATCATGTGTACATAAGTTAAAGGCATGAGAGTGTTTTGTAAACAATAAAATGGCTTCTGAGGAATCATATTGATTCGTTGTTCAGAAGTCCTGAGCTCCCGCACCACAGCAATAGACTATCCATCACCTGGAGCTTTTGTTTGTACCACAGGATTTGAAGGACCTTGAGTTGTGCTCACTTGGAGTCAGTTGAAGATCACCCTCTAATCAGTGTGACAGACCAAGCACCTTGGTTCTTTCCCAGAGGATTAATACAGACATATATGCAAAGTAGTACGAGCAAATACAGTGGGCAGTGTTGTGGAGCAGACATCTGTCACTGCTGGGAAGATGGGCAAAGTACACAGATCAGGGTGTGGGTGCTTCAAACTGACACTGCTAACCCAGCAAGGAAAAGTGGCTGGAGCCCTAAATCTATTGCACTGCTGTCACACACAGCCAGGTCTAGTACTTCCTTCAGTTGTATGAAACTGAGAAATCCCTAAAATTTCCTGCCCTTGTGGCTCCATCTAAAATTCAGAGAATCATGGAACGTTTGGGGTTGAAAGGGGCCTCTGGAGATCATGTAGTCAAACCCCCCTGCTAAAGCAGGTTCTTCTAGAACAGGTTGCACAGTATCACATTCAGGTGTTGCTGCAGTGCCTCAGCCCACTAGTGGGCTTTTGCAGGCAAATGTCCATCAGATCCTAGCTCTCCAATAGGCGAGGGACTCAGAGTCCGAGAGGACATCTGGGGGTGCCACTGCAGAATAAGCCATTCCTTTCTATCTAGAAAATTCTCCCCAGGTTACTTTCTTATTGGTTGCTGTGTCATATTCCCTCCTATGCTCTGTAGTGATTTATTGTCACGTCTTTCACACGTTGTTACATAGTGATCCTATTGGTTTTTACCCCTTTGCTCCTCCCCAGCTTATGCCAGTACAAAACCTGTTGCACGAGCCTGATTCGGGCAGTTAACAGTTATCAGTTATCAGGTGAGAGTTATCTATGAGTTCTGTAGTTCCACCCCCTTTCATCTGTGGAATAAATCTGCGGATTTTTTATACAGAAACTCTCTCTCGCCTCCTTCACTCCTGGGGACTTTGGGGATCTGAGACAGCTAGTCTCTGTGGGCAGCGGCCTGCACCGTAACCAGCGAAGGCCCGAAGATCGGTGGCCGAGAGCAGTGAGAGGCACGGCCCGGCAGCTCGCTGTCGATTACACGCGGCTCCGCAGCTCCTGAGCCGACCCCCCAGCGGCGAGAAGCGCAAGGTGTATTTTGAATATCTCCAGAGACCGAAACTTCACAAACACTCGGAGCAGTCTCTTCCACTCATCTGTCTCCTTCAAAGGGAAGAAGTTTTTCCTCACATTCAGATGGAACTTCCTGTGTTTCAGCTTGTGACTATTGCCACTTGCCCTGTTGCTGGGCATCACCAAAATGAGACTGGCCTGTTCTCTTGGCACCCACCTTGCATCGGATACTTGTGTGCGTTGGTGAGATCTGCTCTCCATGTTCCCTTCTTGATGCGGAACAGGCCCAACTCCCTCAGCCTTTCCCCACAGGACAGATGGTCTTGTCCCCTGATCATCTTCACAGGTGATTCACATCTTTGATAAAGAGGAAAGTCCTGTTCTCCAGCTCATATGTGTTCTTGACGAATTTATGCCCAATTGTTTCAGTCATACTGATTAAATAAAGTTACCTAGATACATAATAACATGCAGAGATATACACCAGTCATTGGTCATCATGTTTAAACTCAGTTCTCAACTATTAACTGAATGAGCTCCAGTGGGCCTATTTTTGTGCTGATTTATGCTACAGAAAGCATCCTTAAGTTACCAAGAGGAAGGAATTTTGGCCAAGACATACATCAGGAAGATAATACTCTCTGGATTTGGTTGGCTTTCTGAAACAGCAATTGCTATGCCATTTTGTTTTTCTGAAAAGATTTCGGTTGTCCCTACTGGCAGACTTTTAATGGTCAATACCCCTATTAATATTTTTCACACACCAGGCAAGTGATTAGAATTATTTTTATATCACCACCACTTAGGCTTGGTTTATTCTAGAAATACAAAATATGTAGGGCAGAAACCTCAAGGTCTATAGGAACTCTTTGGAATATGTTTGATAATAATTTTTTTTCTACTATGGCATAACAAATGTGGAGAAAGGATACCAGTATAAGTAGATATGTTCCTCCATAGCAAACATCATTTTCTCCATTCTAATTGCTTAGAAAGCAGAATTATACTACTGTTTCCTGCAGCTACAAGGAAATGTATGAGATATTATTTGCTTTTATGAATTTGAAACAAACTAATACTGCACTTTTTTTTTACTCATTATCAATTCCATAACTAACTTACAGGCCTTTGAAGGCCCTCATGAAGGTGTTGAGCCACAACACCTTCATGAGGGTAGGAGAAACAGTAACAGATATACCTAAGTAATTTCTGCTGGAAGTAAGGTCAGAATTGCGTACAGATATATGCATTGCCTGTAATTCAGGAAATATCTGGAGATGGCTTTGTTTCAATATGTGAGACCTTATTTGAAGCCCATTACCATCAATAGAAAGCTTTGGCTTTTGTTCAAGCTTTTAAACTGGAGAAAAGTCTGTGATATATGACCCACTATAACATTATCACTAAGTTTTTTAACGGGTAAGGGCCTTTTCCATTAAACAATTTCTTTGAAAAAACAGAGGCTTGTTTTATTGTGATCCTTTCTCCCTGTATATAATTTTTTGTTAACCAAGTGTTTCTTTTATACTAAGGTCTGCATGGAAAACTGCTTTTCATAAACTGCTAACCCTTATGCATTTGAAAGCCCATTGAGTAGATGATGCTTAAAGTCTTTGATCAAGGAATTGAGCTCATCTCCTTTAGCCAATTAATTTAAAGTCATATCCTCAGTAGTAGCTGCTCACATCATGTTTTTATATGGAGCAGAATGTTACTGATAACTCGTCACAGAAATATGAGGCTGCCTAAGAAAGTACATTTGTCACCAAGTGAGAGCTAAGCATCTACCACTAAAACACAAGTGTGATTAACAGATATTAAAGCAACTAAATTAAAGGCCTCATGTTAAAGTTTAGGTCTTCTTTAAGTAACCGTTGCAGTCATGTTCACATCTTGATAAAAGGGAAGTATAATTGGAGAGCAATTCTCAAATCCTAAAAAGGTAAAAAGATGTGGTTTGTTTATCATGAAAGACTGCTATTCCAACTACTAATCTTTCTGTCCTAGGAAGTGTCTTATTCTCTTTTCTGTGTTGGAAAGCTGCCTAACAAATGTATTTTCCAAGACAATGAAGGAAGCAGACCTCTATTCTTTCTTATCAATTTAATCTCTTTCATTCAGCTGACAATAATGTCCTCTTGTAGGCTAGGTCTCTTTCCACATGAATTACTAAGTGACAAGTTACTTTTGCTTTTTCCTTTGTTTTTTTTTTCTCACACCAGAATCTTAAAATGTAATAAAAAGGATTATTGGTACACACATTATTTTTAACCATAAAAATACCTAAAAGAGACAAAGTATTCAGAGCTCTACTGTTGTAAAAATTGCTTACACAATTATTGCGGTCGTAATTATTCCTGGCATTTTATCTTTCAGTATTTTCGTACTCCTTTTTAATTAATAAAATTACTCAAAGAAGACTACAGAGAAATCTGGTATCTGTTGGTTTCTCTGTAACAAATTTATGTCTGAACCCTGATTAAGTCACAAAAAATTTAAGATTTTGTCACTGAGATGAATTAATTGCAAATCCTATATTGCCTTCTGCCTCAGTTTCCCCTTTTGGAAGGTACTCGTTTCATAAAACTGTTTTTTTAAAGCACAATCTTCATGCAGGAAAATGTTTTCAATTTTAAAACACTGTCCAGCTAAGTAATCTTGGTAACAAAAAAAAATTATTATCTAATTACTGAAAATAAAATGTGGCTATAAACTTTTCGTTATACCTGTTTAACAACCTTATTCTTTTCATCACTAGGAAATGTGAGAAAGAGAAAATGGAAAATAGCCCTTTACAAGCAACAAACGTCTTTAGTATTAAAGATATAAAAGCAAAATTCTGTGACATAGAAATAATTTAATGACCCTCATACAGCAAAACATTCTTCCCCCCTCTGCCCACCACCAGTCCCCAAAACAAATCCTGATTATGCAGAGCTCAAAATCTCCTTTCTGTGGCAATGGAAGTGTTTTTCTTTGATTTTTGAAGTTGATACAGAAGTTACCTGGAGAGAAAAAGTTGTATCTCCCTCTAACCAGAGATAGACTCAGAAAGAAGAAAAAGTTTGACATTTTTAGTTAGAAATCTTTTTTTTTTTAAAAACTCTAAAACTTTAAAGTTTCCACAGTGCCTGCAATGTCAGCTTCATGCATTCACAGCTGCGTGTTCAGATGGAATTTCTTCTGCTAGACAATGTGATAGCCCTGAAGAGGCACAAGTGCTGAGAACACATTGACACTGTCCACACACAGAAGCACCACTTCTCCTGTAGAGGTGTTTACCTCTGTTATTGTCAGTCCTGTCTAGATGAGGAGGGAGCCCAGGCTGTATCCATCTTGGGTAACATCAGGGAGCAAGGAGGTGCTCCCTTCCCTTCCCTGCCCTGAGGTAAAATGTTTCTTGAAGAATATTCTATACTTTGGTGCATGATAGAAGTGCTTTGCCCTACATGTACTGGTTACATAAGGAAAAAGTGAAATAGCATAGCATCATACTGAGTCTTACAGCAAATACATGAGGACAGGGCGAGTTATTGTCAGCCTCAGTCAGAGCCTGGGCTTTCCTTTTCAATGAATTCTGTTAGAAAGCATAAAGTGATCATATTCACATAAGCTAGCTAGCAGATTGTTGTCCGAAAAGATGAGTAAGGCTTTCTGGAGGCTTCCTAAGCCATAATTCTGTTTTCATTTTGTGTCAAAATTTTTCAACAATTTTGAGGGGGAAAAAAAAAGTTAAAGAAAGGAGATTAGTAATTTGCTTTTACTTGCCATTTGCTTGCATCAAAGCTCTAGGGTATTGCCTGCCTTTTGATTCAGCTGTTCCCTTGGCATGGGAATACACTTAGACAAATAGGAAATATAATGAGAAACATGCTTCCTTATGGTATTTCCAATTGGAAATAGCACAAGGAAAAAATGCTTTATCATTTTATTCCTAAACAGAAATAATCTAAGAAAGCTTGTTCCTCACAACATTCCCTGACTGCTTAAATAGGTGACACATGTAGGGGGAACATTTTTCAGTAAGCTTCACTGGGGTGGGAAGTGATTCAGCTGTCATGGTAGCTCCCTGCTTCTCTGGAGGAGTAGGTGGTACACCTGAGAAACAACCTGAATTCACATTTGAGACAAACCATACAAAGTGAAGTAAACCTAATGACCCAAGGTCTCAGGGGTCTACTTCAGAAAATTGTCATGATGCCATCAGAGAGAGTGTATTACAGACTAGAATTGAGGAGTCAAAGAGGCAGATTTCCTGCAGCTAGTGTATCTAAAGCTGTGAGTATTGTTGAAAATCAGGGTTGATTCTCTTTTCACACAAGCTTTATTCAATGTAGCTATTGATCTTCTTGGTATAAGAGAAAAGCAACAAGCTTGTTTCCTTTCCTTGAGAAAAAGAAATTTCTCAAATATATACATTCAAGTTATGCACCAATATAAACCAGCAAGAAAAATAATAGCATTTAAAATCCACATTTATAATGGGATTTAAGTTAATGAAAACAGCTCAAGAATCACTCTAGTTTGGAAAGCAATCCTATTGACTCTGAAAAGGGGTTGTTTTATTTTACTACTGATATTGGGGAACTGATTGTGAAAATCCTGAAATATTGATTTGCTTTATTTGTATCCATTTGCCTTTCTTTTGTCTGTGTTTCAACAGAGCGCAGATAAAAAGCAACTTGCAGTAATTGTTTTGGGAGGTGTTTGCACAAGTTCTGGTAGGCAAATCCAGTAAGTCTGTTTCCACTGTTATCCTAATGATAAAGCTTGGGTTGCTCCCACTATCATTTTGAACCCTACCTTTCACTATCTCTCACTTGCTCTGGAACTTAGTGAAAATTATGGAAATGCAGAGGAAGTTGCAGGTTTCTGGGTTTTTCGATTGATTCTGGTAGAACTCAGGACATCTCCAAACCCACTCTAACTCCTGCCACTGCCACAGGGCAGAAGTTATTGGAGGCAGGTTCTACCAGACCTTCAGTACAGTCCCCTGGTAACACCTCTTTTCCTATGTCATGGTTTATCTTGGTATCTTTAGCAAAGTAGGATCATTTTGTTTTAGGCAAATAAGTGCATTGTTTAACCTTTGCAGTGCTGTGATCTAAACCTTTCCCAAACTATTTTTTGTGTCGTAATTACTACTGTCCAACTTCAGAAATATTTAATTGTCCTTTAACTCACAAATTTCTAAAAGTCCCATGAAGGGGTTTTTGACAAAACATTTAGAAACACCACCAAAATAAATAAAGGTGAAAGAAAGGTAGTCCCAAAGCCCTTAGCAAAATCATCAAAATGACATCTTAATGCATCATTATGCATTAAGAACACATAGGAAGAATGTCTTATAATACAAGTATGTGACAAAATGCTTTATTTTTCTTCCTTCTGGGTTTAACAAAATTTGCTGTACTGATTTTGACCAAGAAATACAGAACAATAAACTGTGGGATTAACCTCCATGATATTAAATGCGCCATTGTTTGTCAAATTTTCCGACAGCACATATAATTTTAGAAAAAAAAATGAAATTGTCTATTTTGTCTATTTAGTTTCTTTCGTTTGTGTGAATGCACATATCAACTCCAAAAAATTTGAAACTTCTCTCCTTATGTTCACAAAACTGGTTTGCACAACATTTCATTGTCTACTTAAACAGAGCCAGGGAGGCAAAATGCTGCAGGTGCTCTGGGTAGAAACTCCACGTCCAGCAGTGTCTGCTCTGCTGTAGCTGATTTGTATCAACCCCCCCAGAGGGGCTTTACAGTGTGAGTGGTTGGCTGCCGAAAGATTTTATTATGGAATCTCTTTTCTGGAATAAGTTTGCCTTACTGGGTACTGCATCACACTGCATTTCATCACCACACTGGAGTAAAAAAACAAGAGGGCACTTTAAGGTTGTTTTATGGCAGGAGGGTTTGCAAAGCAGAAAGACAAGTGAAATAAATCAGACTGGTATCTGCCCTGACCAGTGCTTGTCAGTTTAAGTTCTCTGGGGGTGCACATCAGTTGCATGTTGAGGGCCATCCCTGTTGTGCCTTGTGCATCTGGCAAGATGCCCCTTAGTCAGAAACGCCAGAAGCCCTATTCAGACACAAGAAAATAAAGGCTGTGTGATTTTTTTCCCTCTTATATTGCTAATAGGGTCCTGCCTTTCAAGCATCTCTGATACACTCTGTTAACAAAATTTCCAGAAGAACTTCTAGAGAAACAGTTTCTGCGGATAAAGCTCAATCTCAAGATCCTGTGTTTGCAAGCTGTGCAAATCAAAAGTTTTCTGAAGAATAACTCTCTTGTAATATGCGCTGCAAGTATCAACCAGGCTCTTCAAACAGTCTCAGCAGCCCCACCAGCAGGATGCCCAACCCTACTGACTGATCTTCCAAAGCAAACAGATGTTTTATGATACTCAGATTTATTACGCTTTGAAAAGCTTATTAGAAGAAGCTAACTAAATGTTAAATTTTTACAATCCAGTATGTAATCACATACAAGTGCATTAGAATAAACTTGTCCCTACCCACACCCAATTTCATCATTGGAATGGAAATTACAGTGTTAGCACTTAGGAGAGAGTTGCATCTGCATGCAATGAGAGGAAGAGATCACATAATGGTTTGTAAGGCATATCAGATTTGTTCTGTGAGGTAGATAAAGGTCTTTTAAAGGTCTTACTCCACTTGTGGAATGAATTTCTTATCATGTATAAATTCTGTGTAAAACATTTCTTTTTCCAGGATGTGGTTTGTTTTCTGAAAGGGGAGAGAGAAGCTAAATATTTCCACTCCTGTATAATAGAAAATCCTCTGATTTCAAAAAGATCACACCCTGAGTGGATAGTTAATACTGGAAACATAAAAAGGTACACTGCTCTGAAAGATCATTTCATTCCAGCAAAGCTTTTCTAACCAGAAACTGAGTGAACAATTTTGCAATAAAAGAATAACCAAAGAATAATGGCAATTTTTAGAGGAAATTAAGTGTAATTTTGGGAATCAAACTTAAAGTAAATTTTTAAATGTTATAAATTATATATATAAAAAAAAAAGAAACAAGCCTCAGAAACTGTTTTGATTTGGTTCATAACCTTATTTCCTTTGCTAAAAAAGTAAATATGCAGGATTACATTTAATACAAGAATCTCACAGAACACAGCAAAAGGCACACCTAATTTTTTCCAAGAAAAAGTGAAACAGATAATCTGATAAAACAGCATCAAAACTTTTCCAAGGAGAGATTAGGGCATGAAAGTGATTTAGTGATACTAGTCCAAACAACCATGAAGTCATGAAGAGGGCTTCCATTGGCTTCATCAGGCTTCCAGAAGGGCTCAGAATGATTAATGGAACTGCAGACAGGGGAAGAGATTTAACTGGCAGTCTTGCTGCTCTGTGCCATTGCCCCTCTTCCCCGAGTGAACTCTATCCCTTCACTTTGGGAAATTCTCCTATGTTTGGCTCCCTTTATATCTGACCACAAGGACAGGGTCTCTGCAGGGAGCTGAAGAAGCCATTCTCAAGTGATGGGAATGCAGGGAGCAACCCCACCATTCCAAGGAAGTTTCTGAACATAACAGAGGCAAATGCTATAAGGCAATTAGTTAATTGGGCTGTCAATGGAGACTGATTTCTACAGCTTCAGACTGACTATTTTTAAGTAATTAAGTGAGCCAGTTGCACTTTTCGCAGCCAGTAGCAGACAGATTCTCCTCTTACTTTGATTGGTGAGAGGAATCAAAGTTATTTTCTTCCTGAATGTTCAAATCCTACAAGTATATATATATATATATATCAGTGTACATTCCCTCTTTTTAAGACAGCTATATCACTATTCCACAATATTAAAATGCCACATTATATTTCAGGCCAGCAAGAAAAATAATTCTGGGATATAATTTTCAAGATTTTTGTATTTCATTTGGATTATTTTGTAGATAGGGCAACACAGTTATTGTTATCACTGTTATTTTTTTTAACTTATTCACAGTTATGATGTTCTTTAGGAAAATGTTCTGGTTCCGTCTTCTCTCATTGAAGAAACATGGCCACAAGTTTTAGATCACTACTATATTTAGGAATTCACCTGGTTTGTCATAGGCACAGAGATATTAGCAGATGGCAAAGCAATTGAACGATGACGTGGCCTTGGCAACCCAAGACTTTATAGCCTTCCAACTGGACTCTAGCAGCATGATCTATCTAGCATGAAAATTCCAGTCTTTAGGAAATTGCAGTTAGCACAGAGCACAGCAATAGACATTTTCATCAAAGCAGGATGCTGTGTGTGCCAGCCTTGTCTCCTGATTGCCGTGCTGCTCATCCACTGAGTATAGCATACAGTTAAGATTGCATGCTTCTCTGCCAGGACTAATTTGAGGGCTGTACATCCTGAGACACATTATCTGCATTTCAGGATCTCAACCGCTTTCAAATACTGCTCTCCTCGGGTAAAAGTAAGTTCTATATTATAAAAATAATAGGCTTTTTGTTTGGTGCAGAGCAATTTTTTTGTACTAGTCAAGACCATTTCAGATACATCATACCAGATGCAAAACAGTTTTTCAACTTTCACTAATAGGTCTATAAAGCATGAAGGGGCCTCCCTATCTGTTCTTAAAAATGCAGAAGATACCTGTTATGACAGTTCTTAGCAATGCTGCTTTAGGCATTATTGGACTGCTCACACAAATCTGAGGAGAACTGAGTGCAATGGGGCTGTCCACAGAGAGCTGGTTCAAACATCAGAAATGGTGTGGCCACATTAATTCTGTCTGGATTAAACAGCCCTGCCAAGACATCCATGCATTAGCCCATATGGAGCACTGACACAGCTCTCACTCCTCTTTCTGGGCATCAGGTCCTTCAGAGCTGGGCTGGATTTCTCTCCGTTCCACTGCCTCATGCGATCCTGACATACTCAGGATCTGCCTCTGGAGCAGTCTAACAAGTGGAATTACCTCCTGCCCTGTTCTTACAATATCCATTCAAGGTAAAAAGACATTATATGTACACATTATGTCAGCAAATTAGAACACCAAATACCCAAATAGATGACTTATCCCCAGTAAGCTGGCACACCCAAAATTCCCTAGGCATGGCAAATCATTAACTTCCATTTCATGAAAAATTCCAAAGCCCCTCAAAAGTCTTCTGTTCTGGAACAAAGTCTATTTCAAGAAAAAGTGCTGTTATGAACGAAAGTACTTTAATTTTCTAGAAAATACAAGTGTTAAAAACTGTATAGCTTATATGAAAATGTTTTCATTGATGATTATCTTTTATATATGAGCAGTTACCATGAAGTAGGAATTTATGAAATGAAGAAAAGGCTAAATTGCTCAGAAAAAACTTTAAAACAATCGTGCATAGATGAAACATAACGTACATACTTTTTGAAGTATCTGTATGCTTCTTAGGGGAAATTCCTACACAAAACTTAGCAGATTTTCCTTGGAAAAGGACCATATAAAATAATTTTCATATTGGTCCAGCACCAAGTTTCCACTGTTCCTTTACCAAAACAACAGTATCATGTATGCTTGCACTGTGAGTGATCTGACCAGAGGACAGATACCCCTTCTGTGTAATTTTTACAAAATCTGTTTACTATACTGATTAAATTATTACCTTTTCCAATTTTTTTTCTTCTCTCAATTCTTACTTGGAGCTGCAGTTCCTAAGTAGAACCACTGAAGGAGGAGGTGAAGAAAACTTATGGCTTACTTTGTTCTTGAGTTCTTGAGTCTTGCCTTTTACCCCAGGTGTGAATTCTTCCTGTCTTCATAGAAAGCTTAAAGTGTTACATTTATTAGAATGTCTAGAATTTCTCATAATTCTTAAAAATCATATAACCTTCCTTTTTTGCCTAATTTCCTCTAGCTTTTACATTTTTTTTTTTATTAATATGACATTGGTTTGATTTCTGTAGTTATTGCTGGACCTCTGCTCTTGATTTGGCATGATTAGGAAAAGTTGCTTTACTCTTATTCTTCTGATCTGATGGATTTTTTTTTGAAACAGAGCTGAAGGTAGGAGAGACTTCTGATAATTTCATCTTTCATTTACAGGATAGTTTTAAGTTCTTCTCTTCCAGTAACCATGTTAGTAGGCTAGTCCTTAAACCTGCTCACTCCTGATGTGGTGAATTGCATGGGGAACAGATGACCCCGAATAAAACTTACCTAACAAAAGGAAAAAAGGTGTGTGAGTTTTTCCTTATTTGTTTATTTGGTTTTGTGTGGGCTTTGTTTGTTTCAGTATTTGGTTTTTTTTAATGTAGCTCAGTTCTTTGATACATTCCAACAAGTGTTTCCTTTCCTTCCCCACTCTCTCAAGGCAGCCCTTGCTGACCAGCTTGCCTTGATATGCCCTGACCTGTCTTATCACACATGATGTGGTAGAGTTTGAGTGGGACATAGTGGTATGATATTCAGAGGTTTCTTGTGTCAAATGAGGAGTTGGGTACTGAACTCTGGGATGCATGATATTCTGCACATCTGATTTGGGTGAGGACATGGGAGAATGAGCAGAAAATGTTAATTAGCTCCCTAATATGGAATAACAAGCAAAGGGTTACTCAAGAAGGTGTCTTTGCGCAAGAACAAGGAGTTTCTGTATGGTTGGGATTCTCATGCCAGATGCACAAAGTGTAATTTTGTAACCGGGTCAGACCTTCAGTTATAAGTGACAGACATTCTTAAGAAAAATAAATACTGTTTTGTACAATAGCCTGTTGTTAGAGCAGTCATGTAAGAGGTGGGTAACCTGAGATGAATTCTCCGTTTCAAGGTAACTAAACCCATACCTCCTATAAAGTCACAGTAAAATCTTCAGAGAAGATTCTTGAGCTGAAATGGCCTTATAGATGGCGACAGTTACCTAGCTGCTGTGCTCCTTCTGAGAATGGCAGCATTCTTGAACCTAGCAGAATTCCCCAAACTTAATGACTTTTTATTGAAAACAATGTGGAGTTATCTGCAGCCTCTCAGATCTGATACCAGTTAGGTGGAGAGGTTTTGGAGGTCACTCTCTTAATTGCCCAAATTTGCTCCATTTGTGGTTTTTAAGCATTTTTAAGCATTTTGGAGCTCATCTGGTTTCACCAGTAGAAATCCAGGTTTTATCATTAGGCAAAATAACAGCATTCTCTTGATGCTTCAAAATAATTTTTTATAACAGCCTGGACTTCTGTATCAATTTGGAGAGTTCTTTAGTTAGAAACATCTGATATTAGGCACTAGGCCAGAGGAAAACCACAAGGATATTCATCAGCTGAATTTCCACACTAGATTTTGCTGTCAATAAAAAAATATTTAGTCAACTTGTTTGTCTGTTTTTTGTATATGGCATTAAGATAATGAAAACCTACATTGTTTTCCTATTTTGTTGTATATCAAGTGATTTGGGCAGCTATATTTTAGCTACCTCTTAAAATGTTTTGTTTTAACTTATCTGAATTTTAAAGTCCATGTAAAATCTACAGCTATCATTACCAGTCCTGAAAGACTAATTTTTAAAATATACAAATATTTGAGCCCTTATCATAAGTTCTACAAAGTGTAGAGCTCATAAGGATTGGTTTGATCACACCGGATGACCTGCTAAAAAGGCTGATGGATTTTTCTGAGATAAAAAATATTTGAAATACATCAAATCCTTTAAAAAAGCAATGTTATTGAAAACAGAGTTCCTTGAAGAATCTATGGAAGTCTTTGGTACATTATTATAGTGGCTCAGTACCATCATTGTTAAAAAAATGCACCTAATTTTGAGCCTAGTTTTGTCACGGTTCAATTTCAAGCTATTGGATATTATTACATTTTTTTAGCTCTATTGAAGAGCCATCTTATTATGAAATTTCTGTTTCCCATGTAGGTATTTAAAGACTGTGATTAAGTTATCTCTTGATAAATTAAGTAGACAACGTCTCTTGAACCTTGCACTGGAAGATATATTTTTCAATTTAATTTTCCAGGCTTTTCCAGAAAACCCCTATAACTTTTCAACCTATTTCTTTAATTTTAGAAAGCTGAACTGGACAAATATTTAAATTGTTGTGATATGCTAAAAAGCTCAACTTTGGCTTCTTAAGTTACAACATATGTAAATGAGGATTTTGTTAACCCTGTAAAAGAAAATATAGCAACATGAGACCTCCAGGACGCAGATCCAATAGCATGCTAATCTTCATTTTTTCTCTTGGAGAAGCTGCTCATTCTCTAGGTATGGTCTGCATTTTTCTCCTATGAATGACTTCGTATTTAGCCATTTCAAAACACATTTTTTATTTATCTGAAAATTTAGGCAATGTAGTTGGTTATTTTGTACCAGTGACATTATCTGTGAAATGTTTCCTATTTGTTAGGGCTTAATATTATTTTTGACATCTACGCCTTTGCTTGTAACTTTAGAAAGTCTCAGGATACTGGGAAGATAAGTCAAATATCTTATTCAAGCTTGCATTTTTAAAAACTTTTATAGTTCTCAACCAAACTTTTCAGTACATCAAGTCAGTTTGCAAAGATCCATTTTCCACAGATGTTTGTTGATTAGCATTTACTGTAATTTAATATTGTTTAAATTTTTGCACTAATTTCATGTCTGCTGTTCCATGAGTTGGTACAAAGTGGAGACTCTTGCTTTATCTCCTGGGAATGGGTTGCATCTTAAAGGTCATTCAATGTACAGCAAAAACAACTTTTCTGACGTAAAACTTTCTTTTAAACTAATAATTTTTTTACCTATGTTTCACCCACTCATAGGCAGTCCAGTGTAAGTGGACAATGGGTAGAAAAACTTTCCACCCTGTCATTTCAAATCTCTCTGTTTTTCTCTCAGAAGGTCAATTGCAAAAGACCTCCAGTGAAATCCTCAGTCAATCATTTTAGATAAAATGTCATCTTGCTTCTTGTATCCCTTATGAAGCATGGAAAGTTATGGAGACCCTGGAACTAAAAACCTGCTCTCTAGGCTGGTTTTTGAAGCTCACTGTAATATCCCCTACAATGTAGAGAGCTCTGTTGGACTGAAAGAAGATTGCAAATTAGTGTCTTTTCTTTCCTATAAGCTTCTTCTCTGATTTTGGCGGAACATTTCACTTTTCTGTGTGTTTTTGGGCTTGTTCTATAGCCATCCAGTGGTAACCTTGATTGGAAATAAAGTGAAGGGTATAGTTCAAATAGTTTCTATTTTATTTCAAATATCTTGGCTTTTCTTTTTTTCCATTCAGTGAATAGAATGAGTTCTTTTTCTCATGGGTTTTTAGAACCAAATCTTCCAACTAGAGACTGTATCTGGCACAAACCATCCCTGCACTTTTTATATCCTTATGGTCTGTCTTATCAAGTCACTAGACAGGATTCTGTTTCACTGAGTGCTTCTCACTTGAACATGGATCTTATTTTGTCCTATCTCAGGCTATTTTCTGAAGGCATATTTGCCGTGGACTGAGGAATATTAGACTGTGGCATGACATGAAAATAGAGATTGAATGGTATTACAGAACATTACTTCTTGTGTAGGTAATTACAGAGAGATGTAGAGATTTAGCTGAAAGACTCCTATTAGTAGCAGTAAAAACCTCATGGCTAAATGCTTGTGCAAGGATTAGGAAGTTTGCAGATTTTTAAATTTTATTGAAGGGGTGGTAATGCAGCATCATAGAGTAAAGCCCTCTTTTTGTACAAAGTAGGTGTAATATAGGCAGCTTTAGAGAAAATCTCTTCCCTTTTCCCAATGGAGAGCATACATGAGGTTCTGCAGTGACCTCTTTGAGCCAGGAGAAGATATTCACCTCCTGTCATTCAAGGCCAGATACAAATGAAGAGAAGATAAACATGAATAAACTTCCCCTGGTGGGTTCCCTCCTCTCTTTGCTTCATCAGTGAAGTGGACAGTATGAAAGCTGGGCAGAATGAGCACAAAGGTTCTTTCACATATCAGAGGAAAAGGCAGATGCATTGTAGCCTCAAAGTGAGATCCCACCTACACAAAAAACTCATGGGACCAAAAGAGGGGTCCTGAGATGGCATTTTATTGAGCTAAAATAAATTTTTAGCAAAGAATAGAAGCCAATACTCACCTGCCATGTAAATCTCCAGATGCAACTCAGGCTTTGCTTCAGAGACCACCATTAAAGGCCATAAGGAGGGGCTGGAGACAGAGTGAGAAAAAAAGGTAGTCATCCTGTCTTTGTGACAGGGTGTTTCAGTGAAGAGATTTCAGTGAAGAAGAAGCTCAAAATCCTGTGGACTGTTAAAGAAAGATGGGGAAATCTGTGTCTTGACAAAAAAAGCTGAAAGATCAGTGGGGTTTGTGAAATGACATATGTGACACAGGGAGCAAAGCAGAAGAATAGCACTCATTTCCAGGTAGCACAGGGGCAGTGAAGGGAACTGAGCCAAGGGTCGTTGGTGTGTGTAGTGAAGATGGGCTCAGAATGATTGGAGAGTTCCCACAGAGGAGATACAGGATTGATTTTAATTAAGAAATTAGGAAAGTGCACATGAACACTGTAGGTGAGGTATAATAGGAAACTTCCTCATCTGTTTTGCAATTACCACTCCTGCAGTACCTTCATTGGGACAAACAGCAATGGCAACTTGTTGCAGCAAAGATGTTCAAAAAGGCACAAATTAAAACCAAAGGAAAATAACAATTTAAAAACTCATGGCACAAACGAATCTTAAAGATATATTGTTTTACTTTGTGATTATTCAAAAGATTTGCACTGAAAGCCAGCAAAAATACACCATCACCTATTTCACAAGAAATACATAAAAATTACCTTTGAGCAATAATTGCTTTATTTAGATTCTATTAATTGGGTGTTAAGTTCTAACTGGGGCTTTATAATTTAATTAAATATGAAATTATTTTAATGTTCCATTCCCAAAATTGACGAAAGCATTGGGAAAATTGATTAGAAACTAGAAAAGAAAAGTAAAAAGCAATGAAGTCTCAAACATAAAAAGAGAAATTAAAGTGTCATACAAAATCTCATTTAAAGTGTCATACAAAATCTCATTTTGTTTGATATTGATTCCATTAATTCACAAAGGATAATGCTTAAGGTATTACTAATAAAATGAGCATTTTTAAAGGCTTTAAAATAACATAACATTGCAAAATTATAACAGATTTCTAAGTTTTAAAAACTCATTGGTACACTTTAAAATACTCCATTTTTTGTCTTTTGTTTCTCATCACAGAAATGCCTGCAGTTTATACATCAACAGAAATACTGATGAGTGACTCAAGGTTTTAGTCTGTAGCTCTGATAACATTCCAATTAATTTGCTCACAATTGTAGCTGCATCAGTACTCTGAAGTATAGGCAGAAAGAGTTCATTACTTAATCAAATGCTATATGGTTACACAAGGTTTGAAAATACAAAAATCACTGTGAACTCTGCTACCCATCATAATATGTTGTTCTCTGATTGAACCTTTAAATATCTTGAAGTTCTTTTATTTTCAATATAAGTGTTATATTATAAACATATTCTATAAAATAAATTTATTTATTTTATATAAATAATAGATTAATTATAAAATTAATATAAAGGTAACTTTATGCTAAAGCTACCTGAATGGATCAAACATATTATTTCAGCTTTTGTGAACACAATTGTGCTTGAAAATGTATTTTAATTTGAAGTCCAGATTCTGTTGATTTCTCTTAGTCAGGTTGTGTCAGCCCATGGAACCAACTAAAGTAACTAGGATTTGGCCATACATTTGGCCATACATAAAACTGTAAAGCATACCAGAAAGAACTGTGGTTTTAAGTCTGCACAGTTATGCCACATTCTCACCTTTATGAGGCATGACTTGCAGCCATGCAGAATGAAGAATGTGTAGAGATTAGGAACCCATGGAAAAATACTTCTAAACCCATAGACCTGGGCCCAGTTGAGCATAAACATTGACATTTTAATCTGAAACATTTTTCTGAAACAGTCTTCAAGTACAGTAAAAAACATAATGACAGAAAGGTTCTGTGTGATGCCAAGTGCTGTTGTTTCCAACAGTAATGGCAATATAAAAAATGCGCATGGTCACCTCCTTCTTTTTGCACATCTTACTGTCCTTTCCTTCTCCTTTTTACCACTTTAAAAAAATATTATTATTTATTTAGACAGTGGAAAAACAGAGAAAAGTTTAAAACAGCAAAATTAATTATATCTGTGAGAAGCACAGATCCCATGATGGGGTCAGAACAGTGGGTCTTATTGCACCACTGTTTCTCTGAAATTCTCAGACCTATCTCCTTAGTGTGGAGCCATCGAAACTACCTGAAATGTGTTGAGGAGCTAGTGTTTAATCAGTAACAGTATTGATAGCAGTATCTTGCTTTGCCATGGGACTTGCTGCAGACAAATCACTTTTCCCCAGCCTCTCTCTGCACTGCCCAAAAAAGTGCTCCTCTCCTGGTCGGCTACCTCTGTGCTAGTAGGTGTGAGACACGTGTGTGTGCAGGTGTTATATACTAGACAGATCCTTATGCCAACAATCTGTCTTTCCTTTTTTCCCTCTCACCTTGACCCATAGTCATATCACTAACATAATGCCTCCTTTTGTGCATTGTGATGAGAAGGAATTTTCAGGGCCTGGAGTTACTTCTCAACAAGTAAGGAAAGATTTTTTTGAACATTGGTATTTATTTGCCACAGCAGTGAATCATCTTTGTCGTAAGGGTAATGTCATATGGTGTCGTGAATTATGTCTCAAAATGCATACAAATGCATGTCTTTGGTGGAAGGTCTGTTCATTTTTTATCAGTTCATCGGAGTGGAACTTTGAATGATGATATCAAAGAAGAAGGAAAATCTGTGCGAACATGATTTCCAGCATTGGCCTAGTCAATAAGAAATGAATAGCTGAGCAGAAGGAAATGGTGTTGATGCTTCAGAATGACTAGGGGCCAGTAAATGTGGAAAAATCCTACAGTACTTCAGCCAGATGGCTGCAAGATGACTTTGAGAAAGACAGCACTAACTGGCAACATGTCCTTGCAGCAAAAAGAGGAAAAACCCAGTCGTCCCTTGTCTCTTCCTTCTGAGCATGAGTTCCTGAGTCCTCTCCTACCTGACAGCCTAGATTTCAAGCTTAGTCAGATTTTTTATTGCTCCCTGGTTCTCATCCCTTCCAAGGCTTCCATCCAGCCATTTCATGGCCTAAGCAGGCAGGGCAGCTTTTGCAATCCGCTTGGAGGAATGCTGTCATCCATGGGGATCATGTTTCACCTTCCCCAAAGTGGAGGGATGCCCAGCAGGAGCCATGCCAGGGAGGTCTCCAGTTTCAGAAACTCTGCCTTTAGCATAGTAAGGGAGTGCTTCTAATGCCAAGAAGATGCTACTGGGCTTCCTAGGGCTGAGCCACTCTCCCACTTGGCGTCCTGTATTTTGGAAACAATGGCAACAGCCTGTGCCTCTTACCATGTTTCCAGATAAGTGTTCCAGGAAGAAGTTTCTTTCTATGTTCCGATGCATTATTAAAGACATACTTTGAGCTAACACGACACACACCGAGTTTTCTCGGTCCACCAACAGCAAAATAATCTCAGCTCCTGAGAGTTTCTTATCTCCTGGTTGTTTATAATTCCTAACACTCTTTTTTGTTTATTTAGCTCTTAAACGCAGACATAAAGGGCATGGTGAGCAGAATTGTCCCTCTATTGACGTCATCAGGGGATGCAACATCTTTCACCACAACTGAATTTTATTCAAAATCTATGCAACTGTATAAATATTTGCTTTTTTAACACAATAAATATACATCAGTCTGAGTCCCTGCAGGAGATGAAAAAGTTAGTTCCTATTTGTTTTCCTACTTAGGTGGCGCAAAAGAACTCTTCAATAATGTAGGCTATGTGCCCAAAGAGTGGGAGTTACCTTTGGAATTGAAAGAGGCAAAAATTAATTGTCTTTTTTGATTGCCTTTCTGTCATTTACAAATTATCCAAGGATGCGGTCAAGTTTGATACACTGCTATGCCTCATTGCGGTTCTGAATGAATGTTTATGGCTAAGTAATACATCCCTGGAGAACAGATTTGGAATGGAAATACTGACCTAAGGGTGCAAACAGTTTCTGTAATATAGGACAAATTAATGCTCCTTTTTTGTTTTGGTGTTTTTTGGTTTGGTTTGGTTTTTTGTTTGTTTTATTATTAATTTGGAAAAGCTATATCTCAATTTGTTAAACTTTGAGCAACTTAATCATTTGAAAAAAGAAAGTAATTTGCAAAATATTTTGTCAGTTTCCCAGTGGCCAAATCTTGCCCTTTTGAGAACCTTTTATGTAAGCATGAAGTTCCTTCAGATTTCCAAGTTGTATATGAAAGGCTGGCAAGAAAGTAGGAATTCCTCTTCATGAAACATTTGAAATCATCTGAAAATGTTTGGCTTCTCAAGTTGATAAAATAAAATTGCTTCCCAATTAAAAAAAAAAAAAAAAAAAGAGAGAGAGACAGTGCAACACAGATTAGTCAATGGGGATTAGGGCAGCTGCAGATCAGATGGTGCCCTGGACTGCCTTTAGCAAAGTGTTTTGGTGAAAGGCTCTTTCTTTTCCAGTCCTGAAATCCTCCCCTGAAACTGAGATGTTGTCCTAGGGAAAGTTTTGACAAACAAATTAATTTCTGTAGAAAACTTTGATGTCAATGGCAAAAAATTCATTGTAAGAAATCCTAGTGCATAGGAGCTGTACAAGAAACTTAGCATCTTTGCTAGCTTTCTTTGACCTTGGAGAAGCCTGCCTGAAAGTCCTGGAAGAAATGCCCTTATTACTCTCCTGTATTCACCTTTTAATACATTTCTATCTTCTTGTTTCTCACATATCCCCTTTTTCCAAATACTTTCTTCATTTGGCATTGAAAACATAAAGTAGGGCTCCTTCAAAAGCCTTGAACTCCAGGACCATCCACCACCATGTCAGTTATGGCCCCAGATCAGAACTTCAGCTCTATTCAGCAAAAGACATACCTAATTTCTACTCTTAAACACTTTGTCTTTTCTGAGGCCTTTGAGTGTGACCCTACAAACCTTGTACATACAAGTAGTCTCTCTTGTCCTTATAAAAGTAATAGTTAACTGCTTGTGCATGTAAAGGTTGCAAGGCGAGTCCCTTTAAATATCATTATCCCAAATACAATAATTGCTTTGCTGAAACTCGTGTTGTCTTTCCCAAAACAGCCCATATTACTCAACAGAGAATTCTGGAGGAAAAAAAATGCAACATTTTGAAAGCAGGCAAAGGTCATATGAATGCTGCCCAAGATTTTTGATTGAGTAATGTACTTTGGAATAACTTGCTGTGATTCTTTGGCAGAACACTGTTTATTGTTCAAGTGAAATTTTTCACAGTTAATAAGATGGTCGGTTGCAGGTATTGAAAATATTTACCCTGCCAAATACCACAAGAGTGAAAACCTTCAAGCTGGTTGAATAATGAAACAGAAATCATTCCAACAAACTGCTTGACAGCTGGTGGAGAAATTTCCATAATATTATATGACCCAAAACAAAACTGTTTTATTGATTAAAAATAAACAAACAGGAAAACATTTCAGAAGAAAATTGCCAAGATATTTTGATTACGTTATTTGCAACGAATTGTTTGATAGAGCAAAACTACTTGATGGTGAAGTTTTTTTAAAGAAGATTCTATAGTTTATCCAGATATTTCTCTACATTCATAGACTTCTTTCCATTGGTCACATGATACCATCATTTTTTAAGCAGGTTCTCCAGTTCATGGAAAATTCTCCTTAGAAAGCTCTGGTTAATTTCTTCTGCTTTGCAAGCAGAGAGAGAGTATGAATCACAGCAGTGAAACTGAATTTGGACAATAAAACCCAAAAAATCCACACGAATGTCTGGTGATTCAGGAACAAATACTGCTTTCAGGAACTAATATGCTTGCCTAATATGGACAAACACTTGGTGCGACTGAAAATAGAACTCAGCTTTTGCTGACACTGTTTACAAATGATATTCACATATCCTACCCCCATGTTCTGTAAGGCAAAAAAAATGCTTTTCTGACATTGGCACAACTGGACTTTGCCTTCTTCCAACAATACACCTTTGCCATAAATTATTAAAGACACACTGACACTTGCACTAAAATCTCACGTAGAAAATGCACTCAAATTCTGTAATTACTTAAGTACAAAAAATACACACATTTCTGCATTGTTTTCATGAATTTCAGGGAATGAAAATGGCAGTAAATAAATCTGTTTTTGTCATGGAACATGAACAAGTGTCTCAGAAATCCTAAATCCAAATCTGATTTAAATTTGGAAGGACTTAGCAACAACAGCAGCAGCAGAAGTCTTGTAAAGTAAAATATACCCAGCCAACAGTGAATAATGCATTACCCCAACAACCAATCCTCCCTTTCCAGTGAAAAGAGCAACTGGACTCTTACACAAAGCCTGAACTCACTATTTACATCCTGAGGGTAAAAAAAAGAAAAGACATTTAGCATAAACTAATTCCATGGATAAACTATCTATACTTTGTAATTGTGTGTGTGTGTTAATCTGTTTCCCACCCATTACCCTAGGAAAAACAAACAAACAAACAAAGACAAAAAAAGTATAAAGAGGGAAAAACATTAACTACAGTGTGGTTAAAATTCAGATCAGCCATCTACGCCGTAGATCTGTTGTGTTCAGCCTACTTACTGAATGTGGCTAAGATGCTCGGGAGTTTCCAGTATACCCACCCACTCGAGATAAGATTGTAAGTACTGTACTTGGGACCGCTAAATTTGCAACCAGGTTGTGTACAGCATCTGGGAAGCCTCAGCTGATTCCTGCAGAGACTCTGATGTTTATTCACGGTGCTGAGAAATCAAGTTGTTAAAATAGAAAGCAAAACCAGGGACAAACACTGATGGTTCAACCCGAGTGAGTAGCCCCGGTGATAAAGGGCTCGGGAGAGGATGCCAGGGCTCGTACCAAGTTTTACCGCAAGAGGATTTGTGGAACCGTAGCTGCTTATTCCTCGGATGACCCTCTGAGAGAGCGACAGAGCCCCGGGAGAAGCTCGCTCGCGGGTGGCACCTCCGCGCTGCTGGCGCCGGGCAGAGCCCCACGTCCCCCACCCCGGCACACGCCCGAAACCCACGCCGCAAACTTTCGGTGCTGGGCAGAACTGGCCGAGGTAGCCGTGTGTGGGGAGCGGGGGATGCGGCCCGAGGGGGATGGCCGCTCGCAGGGGCTCCGTGCCGGGGGGCCGCCGGCCGGGAGCTGCCGGGGGAGTCGCTGCCCGCTCGCATCGGGCCCGGGGGGCACCGGCCGGCGGCCCCAGCGCCTCCCGCTGCTCCTCCCGGGCTGCCCGGGGGGAAAAACCCCGCTTCTCGCCTGTCTGTGCGAGGGCCGGGAGCGGCGATTGCCCGTCCGGCTGCTTAAAGCGTGTCACGTTCGCCTCTTCCAGGTGCTCGGTAACCGGCCACACACAGGGTTAACAGCATCCCCGGTCGGACAGTATGTGTTTAATATGCGAGCGTATTTGATGTTCATTGACAGAGCAACAATAGGAATGATCTTGCTTTATGTACCAGTTACAAGGTTTAATATCATTATATTGCATGCAATATTAGTTTTTATTAGTCGCCATTAACAAGATGTTTTCTACTCGAATTCTCATTTACTTGTTCAATGCAAAAATTATCTTTGTAAAAGAGAAAAACACATCTTCAAGTGTCAGCTATATTAAATTAAAGAACTGTTTACCCTTCCTAAGGAAAGCATATGTATCTAAATAGGCATCTTTTACCGTTTGCATAGTAGATTGGAAATTAGCATTTTTGTTCATTTTCCCATGTATGCACAGCGCCTGGAAGAGTAATACTCCATGCATATCAGATCAGCCAGCCTACAATTTTTGTGCAATATATTATTTGGCAATCTAAAATTTGTAATTTGCATGAAATTGCTTAATTAAAATACAGTCACTCAGGGTATTAATTTCTCTGTCTGGCAGTTCAACGTACTAAAGGCGGGCTACAGAAAATGTGAAATCCTGTCAGATGTAACAGTAAAATATTAGCAAAAAAAAAAAAAAATCCACTTCTGGCAACAAAGTGACAGAGTGATAATGCTTTTGCCCTGATTCCGGGTTCAAATACGAGCTTGGGTTGACATTGAAACCAGCGAAGAAATTTACAATAGCAACTCTGGCTTTTTGCCAATAAATCTGCATCACGGACCTTTCCTGGCGAGACCCTTTTCCCTCTCCCCACCCCCTTTACATTTTTCCCTACTAGCTAAGACAGAAAAGAAAAAAAAAATCCTTTTTTTTTTTGAAGCCCAAGTCCCTTACTATTTTTGGCAGTTTGCTTTTGAAATCAGCAACCCTACTGATAAAATGATCCAATCAGTCCTTCCCAGTTGTCAAGACAACAGTTCATAATTGTACCAGCTCTTTCCATTGCAGCTAGACATTTCATAAATAGATAATTCTCTAATTGATCCAGCCAATCCTACTTTGCATGCCCTGCCAAACTAGGTAAGCCCGGGTTCTATTCTAGTACGGCAGCAACTTTCTGCAAAGACAAGCAAATGAGCTTTATTTACCTTTCGAGACAGGGGAAGGAGGAAAAAAAAAAAAAATAAAGAGCGGGGAGCAACTTTAATTCTGAATAAACCTGGGTTGGATAAGGGGAAAGAGAAGCTGATTTTGTGTCGCCAGCTCCCACACGGGCGCGGCGTGCTCTGAGCGCCGGGAGAGCGGCTGAGGACGGGCTGGGTTCCGAGGGGCCCGGCGGGGCAGGGCGCAGCGGGCCCGGCAGCCGCGGGGCAGCGCGGCGGAGAGCGGCAGCGCACGGCCGGGGCTTCCCGAGGCTTCGCGCCGGCAAATTGCTTTCCTGTGTTTCTGAAATGAATTAAACATACAAGTTACTGATCTCCAGCACTTGGGGGAAA
>JAMPIT010000482.1:2925000-2932500 GCA_026261815.1 Monarcha castaneiventris obscurior
TTGGCAGCTATGGCCATTAGGTAGGCAGTTTTGGAAATCTGGCACATTGCAATTATTCAAGCAGTAAGCCCTACCATTGGAGAACCAGAAACATAATCTCATCTAGGATAATCAAAGAAAAAGTACCTCTTCCTTTCTGACTATCACTGGTTATTAATTGCAAAACAAGGAAACCCAAATATTGAAGTTGACCCCACACTATAGATGTGTTCTAGGAGGGATCTTAAAACAAAAGACAGGAGAATCTGAAGGGTTTCTTAAGCAGCCGCAACATATCATTGAGCAAGTGTCCAGCCAGGAAAGCACTCATAGCATCTTTAGGGCACAAAGGCACAAAACCTCCAATCATTTCCATATTGTCAGGATTCTGCAGGTGTTAGATTGGACTTCTGAGGTGCGGAAAGAATTTGACACTCTATTCATCATTCTTCTAATCACTGTAAACAGAAGTTGAATTTTAGGAGGTAATGTTGAGGTTTGGTTCTTTCTCACCACACGTAGCACAACTTGAAATAGAAAATTCTTTATTGGTTTAATGCTAGAAGGTGACCACTGAGTTTAAATGTAGCACAAAGGCAGTTCTTTTTGGAAGAGTTATCATCTACTATTATTTCATTCTCAGGCAACAAGTTTGGGGGTGCATATTTTGCAGTGCACATGCTTTCATAAATATACCTGCAAGGGAGAAAAATCAAGCTGTATCCAGTGTATGTTACATCTAGTCCTATTGATACACTTGAAGTTGTTTATTTTAAATTTAAGGATTTATTGCCAATATTCTCAAACCTTCTCCACTTTTTTCCAAGAATTCTCAAAAATTTGCTAGATGTATAGACCTAAAAGGAGCTCATCATCCCTTATACACCAGCTGAAAGTAGTTCTTTCCACAAGCACCCTGTTTGTGGAAGCTCCTTTTGTTCTGATGAAGTTCTGTCACTCTGAAGTTTTCATCCATACAGGGAATACAGATTGGGAACTGTCACAGTAAGATGTGTATAGGTCCCTCCCAAATGTGTATTCTAAGGCTTCAATAGCTGCATATTAGCAGAAATGAAGGTAACTGACTCCAAATTATAGCATAAATCATAGCATAAATCATGAGCCTTTATATACGGCTCAAGCAGTTCACCATACTTGTAGGTTACCTTTAATGACAGGGACTCAGTGGCAGAAAAAGTAATATTGTATTCTCTTAGAAAGGCTATCAGGCAAAACAAAAATAGATTTAATTCTTATAATCTCTATTAGTTTTTCAAATTTTGACAAACAACTTCTGGCTTTGTCATACGCACATGCGCACGCAATGATTTTGTTAGTGTTCTGCTGTTAACGCATCTTTCATATCTGCGTTTTATTATATAATTACCTGTAGTTCTCACTTCATCACAAATACCCATTGACACAGGTGGGAGTTTTGCACAGAGGACCAGATATTGCTGCATCTGGAACTGCACTATTTTAGAAAGAACCGCATACATTTGCAAAACATGCATCCTGATAAACTAAATGTGTAGAAAATGAAATTACATAAAAATGATATTATGTTAAATACAATGTAAAATATAAAAATATATAAATAAGAAGAGTGTATGCTGCTTTGGTTCACTCCAGCTGCCAAGCATTGAGTATTTCTTGTTATTTACTACAGATTTCTGAAAATCCTACTCTAAAATAAACTCTTAAAATAAACCCATGAACACCACAGATATTTAAAAGATGGTTGGAAAACTGTAGATAATAGGTCCAGATAAAAGTTTTCAGAAAAAATTCTCATAATAAATGTAAAGATTAGCAAACAGGTTTCATTATTATTGTTATTACCATTATTTTATTGTTATTATTATTACTGGTAGTCGTAGTAGAAGTTGGAAGGATAAAGCATGAAAGAAAGACTTTACTGAAATATCTCTGTAATGGAGAAGCTCTACATTATTTACTCTGTCTGTGTATGTCCTCTGAACTTTATAAACAGAGGCTGCCTCTCCTGCTTCAGAAGGCAGGGATGGGTTCATGGAGAGCAGTGATTGTAACAGAGCCCACCACTGCCCACTACCCTCTTTGCCACAGTGGTTTTTTACTGTGTCACCTGGTAATCAAGCTGCATCTACTCTGATTGTGTTTTCTTGTGTGTAATTAAAAAGGGTATCATACTCCATAAAATGTATTTACAGTAACCTCCAGATAGTAGAGGATATACCTTATTTTCCTTCAGGGGAAGGGTAGTTAAATAGAAGATGAATTCAATGAAAGGTTGGGGGCTTTTAAAGAAATAAATTTATGTGAGGGAACTGATATTCTCTTTTAGTTCAAAGGGACATGGTCTCTTTTCCAGCCATGGTACATTTAATTTTAAAGACCTTATGTTAAAAAGCTTTTATACAAATATTTGCAGAACTGAAACCAATGTCCCTAAAAAAGGAATTTTAATTAGAATTTTTTTTTAGATTGCTGTAGCACTTAGGAGTTTTACTATCTTGATTCTTCATTTTTCCTTAATTTCAAAGCTTCTCACTGAGCATGGGAAAAGTTTGGAACTCTATTTTTCAGAAGTATCTAGAAACTAGATCAAAAAATGACAAGTAAGCGCCTGAGAGTCCAGGTACTTAGAATCGTAGATCCCAGAGTATCCTGAGTTGGGAGACACCCATGAGGCTCATTGACCCCAAATCCTGGCTCCACATAGGGCAACCTAAAAGTTAAAACCCCCCAAAAAATATAAATCATTCTGATGCTTTTTGAACACCAACAGGAGCCTCAGAACCATGACCAAGCTCTTCAAGAGCTTGTTACTCTCTTTGACCACCCCCTCAGTGAAGAACTTTTTCATAACATCCGGTCTGAGTTTCCCCCTGTGTAGCTTTAATACATTCCATCACTGGACACCAGAAAGAAGAGATCAATACCTTCCTCTCCACTTCCCCTCATGAGGAGGTTGTAGACAGCAATGGGATCACTCTGCACCCTCCTCTTCTCTGAGCTGAATAAACAAAATATCCTCATCTTCTACTCATAAGTCATGCCCTCTATTCCCTTTGGCATTTTTGATTACCTGCTTTGGGCACATTATAATGTATTATGTTGACCAAAACTGTGCGGAGTACTTGAGGTGAGGCTGAGCCTAGTGGGACAGTCTCTTCTTTCCACCTGGTAGTTGTGCCGTGCTTGACACGCCTCAAGATCATGCCCTGCTGATCTCGAGGACACACTGTTGACTCATCTGAACTGATCATCAACCATGTAGTTGCTGTGGGATTTCATGGACTTAAGTGCTTGTCTGGATATAAATACTTGTCTGGATAGCCAAGGATGTGGAGAGAGCCCTTGGTCTCAGCCTCCACCTCTCCCTGTCTCTTGTGGGGGGCAGCATGCTCATACGGGCTTCCTTGTCCCATGCACCTCCTGGTGCCTGTCACTGTCCAGGGTGAATCAGGACCAAGAGGAAAAAGGTTTGGTAAGCAGGAATAAGGGACACCCCTGATAATGAAGGAACCATTTTAATTGGCATCAGACCTTCTGGAAGAGAATGAGACACATCAACTACTCTTGCAGCTTGAATCTTAGAGTGTAACCATCATCCCTGTGTAGAGTGCTCTCAGCTCCCTGTGCTGGGTGGAAAGAAAGCTCCAACTGATTGTATATCACTTTTGGATTAGTTACTTAAAAGGCATTTCTAGTTCTAAATTGTAAAAAGTGAAGGTAGGGTAATACATCAAGATCTTCAAACACAAATGGTAGAATCTTTCATGGATAGCTCATAGGTTAATAATCACATTCCCCTATAATAAGAACTTCTTATGTAAGTAACAGGTGGGGAATTAAACTGCCATCAACATCTGTAAATTGTGTAAAACTCTGAATGCCACTGTCCTGCATTTCCATTTGTAAAATGACTTTGCCTGGACCTTTTGTAGAAGTGTGTTCATTCACAGATTAGAGTCTAATCATACAATGTTTCTTTGCCTTGCATTCAAAAGATTCTCTTTGTGAAGGATCTCCACTGGTTAATTTCTGAAATTATTAGTTACATGGCAAATATTTTTGAGTGCAATGTGGAATCATAGTCAAAACTTCTTGTTCAAAAAACTAAAAAGAAACATGTCAGTAATCCTTACTGATTGAAATACACTCTCTCGGATCTATATCAGCATTTAGTATACCTTTATTGTTCTGCTGTGAGTACATATAAAAACACCCAAGGCAGTCTAACATAGTTTTTCCTACAAGCTATTAACATAAAAATATATCTTATTCATTAATCAAATTTGTGTAGTAGAAGTTTTCATCTTTAGAGAATGGCACAATGAGGCAAGGAAAAGTTAAGTGATTTATTTATGGATTTGCTGTGGGCAAGTGAAACTATAGAATTTGAAAATGTATACCATAGTTACCCATCTACTGTTCTAGATGAAAAAAACACCACAGAAAATGAACACTTAGTACTTTGGAAAAAATACTTGTCTTAACACATTCATTTACTGAACGTATCTAAGACTGAGCATGCCAATATAATTTTATAGCAAAAACCATGATATTTAAAATGTAGGGGAAAAAAACCATACAGGAATAGTTTTCTGCAAAGGGACAAAAAAAACCAGAGATTTTGAACTGTTATTCCATTTCCCAGTTTTCAAAGATTCCACATTAAACGAAAAACCTCACTCAGTATCTCCTGCATTTGCCTGTTTCTGGTGTTAATTATCTTTTGTTTGCCCTTGATAATCCTGAGGTTGGTATGCAGATAATGAAGCCTGCAGATTCATCTCAAAGTGTAAAAAACAATGGCATTGTCAATTCTGCATCACAACACTTTATAAATTATGAATGTTATCCACATTAAGGAGAATGCTAGACTTTTAAAATTACTTCCATGAATAGATTAAATTACAAGTATTATTACATTTCATTTTATTAAGTGCATCTTAGTAGTTATTAGGGCAAATGAACATGTTCTCTCAATTACATAATAACATTAGAACTAAGAATTATGCATTGACACTCCCAAATGCATAATGTGGCATTGTATATTAATCACCCCAAACAATATTTTCCGTTTATATAAAGACAATTATTACCTATTGAAAAATAACCCTCTTATTGATTTATTGCAATTCAGCTCAAAGAATTGTTTTCCATATAAAAGCTTTGATTCTTTTCTGGATAGTTTAATAATTTCTGGCTCTTTCTTCTAGGAAAAAAAAATAGGAGTCTTTTAATTACTTTCTTTTATTAATCTAATTGCAATAAGAAAAAGTTTATCGTATATTTCATTTTTAAATATACTGAACAAGAAAATGTAGCACACATTCAGCATATACCAATTAATTTAAGAGAACATTTGTTAATCTGTGGTTTTAGCTTTTAGCAAATTGTAATTATTTACATGATGTGGGTTTTAAGCTACATTTTAATTCCCTCAAACTCTAGTGGACAGACACGTAAATTATCATGCATCCTTTTATTCACAGGAAAATTTTCATGTAAGTAGATTAGTATTGTTTAGGGCATTGCTTAAGAATAGGAAAAGCACCTGACACTATCACACTGACTTGAGTGACAACATTTGAACCCACTGAAGTGAGAGAAGTATTGAGACTTTGCACTGGCATGTGTGGCAGCCAGGTATTCCAGACACCTGCAGAGTAATTGGTAACATCAATACTTCCAGATAGTTGTGCAGTATCCAATTTTTATTTGGCTGTGATATATGCATTGATTGCAATCATTGTAAATTAAATTATTTTATTTAAGTTGTATAGATAACTGTGTCTCATTGTTTCCATTATTTCTAATACTTTTTGTGTTAATTAGGTTTGGCGATGCACATACTGAAGTACTCTTATTTACTTTAACAGATCTAGAAAATTTTTCATGATTATTTAAGGGATAATAATTCAATCATTAAAAAAGCAATTTTTACAGTGTCATCAATTTTTCTTTAGACAAAGAAGAGTTTGTTCCCATTTATTGTATTTTTTAATTTTGATTTTAATTTGAGTTTAACACATGCTGTCAATATCATTGTCAGATTTTGCCACTTCACAAAACATTGGTACATGCTGGACTAATATTTTCAGGGGACAGTTATTGACTCATCAGTAAAGTAACAAAAATAAATAAGAGACTACTCTGGCATAATTCATACCAGCAACAGATTATAGCCAATAAATCATCTTTGTAAGTGAATTCAAATCACTCTATATTTGTTGGTCTAAATATTAAAATGCTAACACATGCCTTCTTTATGAGTCTTGAATACACCATATGATCTGCTTGATTCAGCAAGAAGAGCATATAAATGTGCAATATTACATAATCCTAGGGAATACTAAACAGTATATTTTAATCTGATATATATTTGCATGGAAACTCTGTCTCAGAATTTAAATGTCCTTTGTGCTGCTTAAAAACTTTTTCCTCTCATATTCTGCTCTTATGCTTCCTACCAGCTGGGGTAGAATTTATGAATACAATCCACAGAAAGCCTGTGGAAATCTCTCTAACAGTGAACATGTACAATCAGCAAATGTTCTAATTGGTCATTTCATGGGAGTATGTAGTCACTGTAATTAGACATTGTTTATATTAGCAATGTATTGGATAACACGAAATGACTAGGTGATCCTTCTGGCCTAATGTTATTAACTAAACAAAGTAAGTTAGACTTTTTATCTTTGTTATATTGGATTAAAAATGACTGGAACTAACACATGAGCAGTTGACAAAATAACTAGCCTTCTTAGTTTTAATTTGTTCTCAATTAAATTGTATCAGCAGCAGTGTCAGACTTACAGCTACATTAAATTGTCTTTGAATCTGTCTGATTCCTTTAGTTCTCCCTTGTGCCAGTAAGGAAGTTTCAGACATGAAAGTGTTAACAGCTGCTTTGAAATTACTCCTATTTAAGAAGAAAAATCATATTACTTTCTTAATCTTTCTAATTCTATTCTCATAAGATGATCTTGGATTTGTTCCTTTAGCACAGACTCTTTAGTGCAGTCCTGATTTCTGTATTAATGAATTGAGAAGATGACATCAGGCTCTTAGGTAAGTGCTATAAACTCAGTCATATGATTTTTATAGTAAGATATCATGTATAAAAAATCCCCGATATTTATTTCCTTTTCTACATCGATGTTTCTTTGGAAAGTAATAGTTGGA
The DNA here is from genome assembly GCA_026261815.1 of Monarcha castaneiventris obscurior. Lineage (NCBI taxonomy): Eukaryota > Metazoa > Chordata > Aves > Passeriformes > Monarchidae > Monarcha > Monarcha castaneiventris. Next base: position 2,932,159 of record JAMPIT010000482.1, read on the forward strand.
TGTTATGTACATGGCACACAAAAGACCACGTAGTAGTTTGTAATTTACCTTTTGATCATCACAAGAAAAATTTCTACTGGGAAATGAAAGCCAAACATAATTCACTAAAATTACACTGAATGCCCTCTAATCAATACAGATAAATCTAGAGTTTGTTGTTAAATCGATCCTCTCCTTTATAGAGATATACTGTCTTGATTGTTTTAGGGATAATTATTTCACAGGGAATTTTTACAATGATTAGTAGAAACGAGACAACAGTAAACTTGACTCGGAGCCATTGAATTACTGTGCTTCAGAGTGCATTTGTCTCTTCTAGTTTGAAGCTTACTGATATCAATA
>JAMPIT010000482.1:2937500-2970000 GCA_026261815.1 Monarcha castaneiventris obscurior
AGAGTTGCTATTCCAGATTATTTCAAGAAAACGAGCTGGGGATTTTAAGAGGCAAAAGACAGCAGATCTCAAGATTACTGTTTTCTTTTCTAGAGGCCTTTTGTCACAACTTAATGTGATTATCAGGTTATGTCACATTTCAAGGTTTAGATGTAACAAAACTACCTTTTCTGATGGCTTGACACCAAGTCAGAGATGTCCAAAGTCAGAGATGATATGTAAGATAGTGATGATGTTGATTAGTCACACATAATGTTATGAATTCTTCTGCGGATGTTCTGTCCTGAACATTCACCACATTCTGATCAATGTATAGGTAGCTAAAAATTAGTTTGTGTGTTAGACTGCCCATCTTTTTTCTTATACACATCCGAAATTCTTCAATGTTTTTGTTTTCTTTCTCGATTCTTTGGTTCCATATTGCTCTTACATCAATACGTCAATCTTCCTTAAACAATTAGAGTCAAAATTTAGTCAGGCCAGAGAGAGGGAAGAGGAAAAATATGAACTGTAAATATAAATTCAGTTGAAGTGATACACCAGACATATATTGAGATGACTCCAGAAAGGAATATATGACATTTATTTCAATTCCTTTTCTTATTTGCACTCACAGATTTGGACTGTGGTGGACTTTAATGCCCAATACATAGGTGAATACCATGACATATGTTTCAATTTTATTTAGATTTGTATAAGCAGTGAGGATCCAAACTATCAGAAATAATCAGCTGTGTTCTTGTCCAAATGGATCCTGGTGGACAGTGTTATTACTGAGAAATGCTATGGAAATTATTCTTCCTACTGAAGAAGAAGTAGAACTTCATCATAGTTCATAATTTTCAAAGATCAGTATATTTTATATAGCAGTCCAGAAAAATCAACTGGAAATTAGTAGTGAAAAGATTGTGATATTCACCAGCATTGTGTGCTTTTCTCCTGTCTGTTTCCAAGTCTCACTGATGGATGCATGAAATGTAGAAGTGCCTGTAAAGGTATTCAAAATTGAGGTCAGTACCAAAGCCTCTGGTTTTTTGTGATTCACAGGGGGGAATTCAACGTAAATGTAAGGGCTTATTTGTCTTGGATAACAAATCTACTCTTAATGGCCTTGGGTAATGTTCTGTGGAAGATCTGTGTTGGACTGATATGGAGACATGGCAGCAGACACTGAAACTGGAACTCCTGTTGCACCAAGCATTGATGAGGGGATCTGTGAGACTCCCCATGCAGTAACTCTCCATACCTCAAAAATTGAGGGTCTTCATACAGATACTGATAAATTTACCCCTTATTTCTGTATTTTATGCCCTGTCAACAGAGAACTTGACTAGTTAATTCTGAATGAGGCAAAAGCTACAGGAAAACTGAAGATCTTCTACATAAATTCCTAGAGGCATGAACATTATTTATAACGTGTCATTCTTATTTAACTGAGGGAAGTAAATGCTAATAGATGCCAACAATAAAGAGATTAGAAATTTGATTTAGCACAGTCAAGGATGATGGTAATTCATCAGAAACACCTATTAATTTTTTTCTATTTATTTTCCTACATTTTTCATTGACATGGTTTCTTAAGATGCTTTTGATATTGATAGCTCAGGGAGGAGCAAATGCATGCACTAATGACGTGGATGAGTTTCTGCTATTTGAATTTGCTAGAGATTTTATTATATTACACCATATCTCGGGACGAGCTGATGGCATTTCACAGACTATTTTCCCATATTCCCTAAATGCTGATTTACCAAGAATGAAATGCGTGTACACATACTCTGGAGCATGTGTTAAAGCTGTGCTAAACATTTTCCATGTAACTTCCAGCTGGCAACATTTTGCCAGAAAGCCTGGTACTTAGAAATGATAAATAAATAAAACAAACAAAATCTTGTGTTGTAATAAGGAGACAATGGAACAGCTGCAGAGCATAGAGTAAATTCAGCTTGACTTGATGTGGACATAGTGGCTGGATTTTACCCAGGAGATATTAGCAACATTCAGATTCTTAAGCAGAAGACTGTGAAAACGGAAGATGAGATCTCATTGGGAGGTCTCCTAGCACATTTGGAAAAATAAACAGAGGAACTATGAAAAATAATATTTAAGCAGCAAAATCAGCATAAGCTGTCCTCCTGCAGTATGTTGAAGAAACATGAACTTGGGAAGAAAAACCAATGAACAGAGGTTTGTTTTGTTTTGTTTGGAGAGACAATAGGAAGAAGATGGAGTGGGGCTGTAACTTGGGAAGGCAAACTTTGTGACAACAGCCACCAACGAAGAAAAGAGAAATAGTGAAGTTAAGGAAAGCAAAACAAAGAAGGTATATCAAGTGTGTTTCTAAAGGGTGCTACTCATTAAAGAAAAAAAGATACCCACATGCTTTTTGAATTACATTTTCAAAGGCAAAAGTATCATATAACACATATGCTTCTGTCATAAGAAGCATTTTCATTTCAAGCAAGTTTTGAGAGCAGTTCCTCAACACCAGTAGCGATAACTAGAAGTGCAATAGCCAAAACTACAGTAGGTGAGACCTTTATGTGTGTTTTGCTTAACATTTCATGGGCGGGCTGTCTTCTACTTATAGTAGTGCACATTGATTGCTCTTTGCTGAACATGATATAGTAATAACTCACTGAGACTTGTATTATTGGTGTTCTCTTGCTATTGGTGGTAAAATCCTGGGGTTTTTCTCATACAAGGTAGTTCTATAAAATAAGGATGAACACCCTGATATTTATTCATGCTTTAGGCACCCACATTTGGAAACAATGACCTGTGTAAGAACAAGTTTCAATGGTGAAAATGGAAACTAGTATCAAACATAATAACTATGCATCAAGCAGGTAAATAACATTCCTGTATGTTGATTTCCTGTTATTCAACTGGTAGGCAGAACTTTCTGAGCTGGAAACAGTAGTATTTTAAGAGAAAGTAAAATGGGGTCACATTAATCCTAGTCTCTTATGTTTTCACTCAAATGCATGAAGGAGGCTAAGCAAGAATTTCTGACATAACCATCACTCTGACTTTGGCTTGACTGGGTTGTCATGATCAAATGACTTCTTTTGCCTGGTATGTGCTCTTCTGCTTTTTACATCCTTGATATCCCAGTTTATACATGTGCACATGCTGACTTCCTCCAGGACACCACAACCCATAGTGATAATTGCACTGCTAAAGCTACCTGCTGTGTTAAAGGTCAGCAGAAGGGTCTCAGCGGTGAAGTGGCACTTGCCTATCAAAATGCAAAATACTGGGGTGAAAGAAGTAAAACTCAGCTATTATATGTTACAAAACTTGAGACATTCAAAGTCGAGTATATCATTCTCATGTTCCAATACCCAGAGAAGAATGTCACAGCATGACTCCATCTTCGTGATGGAGACTGAAAGAAGAATGAAAAATAATGCAAAGTTATCTCCTTTTTGTTAAATCTATTGTAATCTCGTGTTCTTCCTCTGTTACTGCACTGAAATAAAGACATTTTAATCCCAGGGTACAACTGAGAAAAGCCCTGATCTAATAATTGTAAAACCTCCCGATCCGATATTTTAGAACTCAGAGTACTTGTCACTTATGAATATTCATACAGACCACTAAAAGAATTATATTCTGTTTGCAGTTAAGGCAGGAAAAGAACATGGTAAATTCTAAAGAGACAGCAGTATTTTATGGAACACTTGTCAAATATTAAGGGCATCCACAACAAAATTCTTGCAGGAAAATTGTTCAGAAGTGTATGGAATAGTGATACCATCATTACGAAAAGATCTTTTAGAGGAAAAAAAACCACAGGAATTCATCTCATGTATTAGAAACATTGGAATTCTTCAAGGTAACCTGTTAATGTGCATGTTCATGAGGGGGTATCCATGCTGCTCAGCTAAGACATTGAATGCAAAAGGCTGATACAAACTTTGCAAAATAAACTAGAAAACCAAGTCAAACACTTTTTTAAATGGAAGACAAGTTTTTAACTGAAGAAGGAATTTGGCCCTTGAAAGCCTGCTCTTTTTACAGTTAAAGTTAGTTAAAAATGTGCAATATTTACACTTTACTTTGTGATTAAGTAAACTGCAGAATTTCTTCATAGTAAAATAATAACTATTTAATAAGACTCTTTTCCTGTGCTTTCTGACAAGCCAGTGCTTATACATAAAAAGTCTTAATCTCATCATGGCAAGAAATGGACTTGTTTCAATGGCAAATGTACTAACCCAAGCAGATACTCGGTAAGTTGGTTTGGAGGACTGATTTTCACCTGAAGTGGGAGACTTCTTGTGTTTACAATGTTCCCTGAAGAAATGAAAGTGGCCTTCTATGAGTTCTTCCATTAATAAACATCTTAAAAATAAAGGTAAGGTAATGCTGAGACCTCTAAAACTAGAGGCTGATGGTAGTTTACCTGCTACCATGATGATGCTGAAAGCAAGGGAGTGCTCTCTCTCCTTCTCTGTCATCTCTCTTCCTTTGAACCCTCCTTCATTCCTTTGAACCCTCCTCCTGGCAAGACAGTTGTCTCTGCCTTCCATGGATGTCCCTCTGAATCTACATTGGTGGAGTTTTTTCCACCCCTTTTCATTAATACATCAGGTGTCCTTGCTTGCACTGAATGCTTTGCATGCATAATACTCTATTCTTTCGCTGACTAAAGGAAATCAAACTCCTTCCCACTACTGTGATGTCATTTGTCCCTGCTCCAGCCAGTCCCATTCGGGCCATACATTCTTTCTAAGAGGCAGCTGGATCATCAGCAGGTGTGGATGCTTGTCTGCTTAGCTGAGTCTACAGTCTGAACTGATGAATTTTCTAGACTTCTGGGAATGGAGGATGTGACTCATCTTCCAGGTAAACATCTTCATCCTTAGAAAAAAAATTAAAAATTTTTATAGAGATAAAAAAATAGCTGCAAAAAAAGAATTATTACAAGCTTGATGTTTTACCAAGACAGTCCAAGTGTCTTGGAAGAAAGTCTTCTTGGGAGTTTTGTGGGAGGAGCTAAAATGTGGGAAAAAAAATTTCTGTCTCTGTCACCAAGACTTACAGTTTCCATTTCTGAAATTATGTAAGTAGACCTTTTAGTTTGTGTTCAGCTCCTGCTGGTTTTTATACTCACTAGTTCATTTTATTTCAGTATGTTTTGCATATTTTGCTTATCCACAGAAGAACTTGAATTTGAGGAATTTTATTTCCATCCTTCATTTACAGATGTGTGATTGCTGAAGGAATTATTTTTATTATTTGCCTGATCTTTCCTAAAATATGTCTATGCTGAGTTTGCTTTTGTGTTGGTGTATGTCAGACCCTGTCACCAGAACTACACTTTCCCTAGGACATCAGTCCTGAAGATGTTCAAAGAGAGCTAAATTTGCTTTTTGTGAGTCTATGAATACTTAAATCTATGCCACACAAGTGTGTCTTCATGCCTCAGGTGCTGAGAATCATATCCTGTCTTGAGTTAAACGCATGAAAACTCATTAAAACCAATGGAGATGCAGAGGGAGAAATGAATAAATAGTATTTAGCTCAGAAATGGTGGGCACTCATCTGTAAGCTTATTAATCTATTGATAGAGTCATCCTGTGTTCCAAAGCGTGCCAACACTTCCTATAATATGTTGTGATTGTGCTGCGCTGTCAGCAAAGGTGGGTCGTGTGTTTAAAAATGACATTTGCTTTACCATTCTGCCTAAATTGTGGATAATGTTTTAATAAATGGTATTTTTTAAAAGAAATATATTATTTGATAAAATTATTACTCAAAATGAATTCCATCAAATTGTCACGGTTGTTATGTGCTTAAAAAGCTTCTTCTCCTCTATTATTAAGTGGTAAAAGATTATAATTTGAAAAAATGAATACTAAAATGACTGATTTTAAAAAGTATGTTTCAATAAAATTCAGCATAAAAATTCAAAGCAAAATGTAAAAAAAGATATTTTCTTTATAATTTTAAATCCACATATTTAAAAATATTTCAGTGAACAAATTAATATTGCAATAGAAGGTGCATCACATGTACTACATACTCCTCCATTCCCAACACCCTTTCATTCACTTATACGATAATTCATCAGTCCATACTTACACCATATTTACTTCTTTACTGTAATAGATACAGAATTTTCTCTGTAAACATTAATATAAGTGCAAAGGAAGTTGTGGTAGTAGAAGGTAAGTAGTCTATTGAAACTGTCTTAGACAAGGTAATTTTCTTTGGGGGGTATATATAGTTCCATCCCTGAAAGAGGTTTTTTTGCAGCCATAATTGCATAGCAGTGCTTTTCTAACATGACTGCTACTGTAGCTGACTGTTCCTTGACACGAATTTAACCATAATGACTACTCCTTTTTAAACTCACTGCAACAGGAGACTGAAAACTGCAGGAAACTATTTTTTTTCTTGTTCAGGTTAAAATAAAATAAACCAATAATCAACTAATGGTCAAACATTGAAAAGAGAATGTTAGGAAAAGTGGAGAATAGAAGCCTTTGAAGGAATTTCTAATTAAGCACCTGAACTACTGAAAGAAAGAAAGTGAAAGAACTTAGCTTACTTATTAAATCAGCAACATTGTAAATGGAATAGAAAATAGAAATTAACTAAATAAGTAAACTACAGAAAACAAGAAACAAAGAACAGCCTTGCAATGACCCAAAGAATATGAAGATTGTACTAATTTCTTGAATACTTGACAAATTAAAAGAAAGCAAGAGTAAATAATAATAAGTTAGACCCTGCATATTTAGATTTTTTCCTCATGTGGTAAGATTACTTCTATTAAACAAACAAAAAAGCCACAAACAAACAAAAGAGAAGCCAGATATTAGTCTGATCCTGGGAGGTCAACACCCCTGTTCCAGGTGTCATTCATTCCACCCAGATTAGAATTCAGAGGATCCCTTTGCACCTTCACTTTACATTAGTTCATGCAAGAGATCACATAAGGGCTTCAATATGCTCATTCTGGTGACAGCTTGAATAAGAAGGACCCTGCTAAAAACAAGACCTCAGAAATAACCAGTTAGGGAAGTGAGTTATTCTAACTTGGGCTGCTGTGCCACCAGTGCAGTACTATCTCCAGCACCACCATCGCAGAAATTTATCCACACTTCCTTCTTCACCCTGTGGGTGAGGTGATTACCCCAGACCCCAGTCAAAAGCCACATCTAACTCAAAGTACATTTTTTTATGGTTTAACATAAGACAAGTAGGAGATAAATTTCAAAATACATTTCAAGCTAAAACTGCAGCGGGATTTTAACAGTGAAATCTTAAGGTCATTAAGTCTATAGATAATAAATAAGAATACCATGGCAATACATTCTAAAAGGAGTTGATCTTCAGCTCCATGAAGGGAAGTAGATTTTAATTTTGTAACAGAATAGGCAGCCTGAGGTCTCAGTCTTATAATAGAACATCAGGTACCATCACAGGAAACCAGGTTTGAGCCCAGGAGATGAAGAGATGTCAAAGTGTACAGCCCATTCACTAGGAAGTAAAAAAGAGCACAACAGTGTAAGTGTGTGTGTGTTGCAACTTTAAGTAGACCATGGAAGGCAGCCTGGTACTCACATGAGAAATTTTTGCTGATGAAACTGGTTATCATTTCCATCTCAACCTATTAACCATCTTGTTCTGGTGACATCACGGGAAACTGAGTGACAATGCATGAAAGTGCCATTGCTCTTTTGATACGGAAATTATCTGTTGCCTTCCAAGGATAAAATCAGACCGACTGAAGAGGAGGGGCAACTGAGCATTTAATTACAGAGTAAAATAAAATATTACTCCAGCACAGGTAACAACACATTTTGTGTCCCTGGAGTGTTACCTGAGCTGTTTGAATGATTTTTTTTCTCTTCTTCCCCTAAATAAAAAATTGCATTTTAGAATTTCCAGACCACCTGAAATGTAAAGACCTTGAGAAAACCTCAGGTAATCCCTTCCTCTCAGATTTGTCTAATATTTATTGAACTAATAAAAAAAAGTATTTTGTTTGCCTGATTTTTTTCTTTCAGAAATAAACAAAAACAATAATTCAAAATGAAAACTTAAAAGCATGTATTTTGTAACTAGTAAAATTTGCTTAAGTGTTTCTGAGCTTTCCTTTTGTTTCCTCCCCCAGAACCGCTTAACAAATTTCTCTCAAATTCATGAATCCTGAAGTAGCTTTTTAAAAGTAATTACTACTTTTGTCTATCTCTGCATGTATTATCACTAGCTATTGATCATAAACATATGAGATTTGTACATGCAGACTAGGTGCTCATCTCTTTTCATTTTGTTCTCTGGCATTATCTTCTCCTCTATCATTTAATGATCTTGGATTTCTGATTCCAGTCAGACTCTGATGTTGACTATATATTGTTAATATTATTCTTTCTTTTTCTTAGTAAGCTGGTCTTGAGGTAACTTCCGCATTATTCCTACTAAGTATATATCTAGATTGCATTACAAGAGTTCATCGAGTTCCTCAAATAGCTATCATCTGCACAGAAAAAATTCTGGCACCTTAGAGTAGCCTAAAGGCTGAAGATGAAGCTCTGACATTAAAAAATGGTACATCTTTTTGGCTAAGGACAGTACTTTACTGTAAAGGAGTTCTTGCTTGTTAATACAAACACAGGCCTGGTTTTAAGGTAGTATTTATTTATGACATTTTTTATAACAAGGCTCTCTAAACTTCGCCTGTAATATACTCTGCCATGATTTCACATAAAACTGTCTACCAGAAGGGATTGACATTAGTTATGAGAGCAAGTAGCAGCAGCTCTTTAGACATATAACTACTGTGCCATTTTGATGTAATTCAGTTTAAATTTCAAACATTTCTATTTAACATAATCAAGTGGTATGAAATCTTCTTTTAAAATGGCAAGTATACAGTACCAGCTCAATTGGCACTTAGCAACGGTCCTTTTGCAATATGCACAATAGCTTCCAGCAGGGAGTTTTTTAAGGACCATCCTTTGAGAGCACAAACTCACACACGTACAATCAGGACACATCAAGGTTCTATCTCCAGCTCCCCTTGAGATGTTATTTAGCTAATGCACAAATGTTACAGCTAAGCTGTTAGCCTGAAAAATAGAACAAGCAGTTGTGTGCAGGTACACACCATTTCTTTTTTCATTCCAGGATCTCTTCATATTATAATTTCACATAGAGTAACACCTAGAAAGGTGTAGTATGTGATTTTTACTCAATAGGTGGATTTCCACTTTTAAATGCACTGCAGCCATCAAATGCCCCTTCTTGAATGCTGTATTATGTGGTAGCAAAGCACCTTTGAGTGGGTACACAGCTGCAGTCATTACTGGGTATCATCTGGTTAGAGTATTCTGGAAGGCTATAGCTCTGTCACAGGCTGCCATCACCAGTAAATACTGCTGTGAGCATAGCTGTTCTGTATCCAACAAAAAGAAGAGATCAGGCCCTGCAGCTAGCTTTCCTCGAGAGAGTCAAATCCTGGCAAACAAGCCCCTTGTTTCAACTGCAAACCTCCCATACTTATTGGTTCTCTTCCAAAAACTGTGCTGAACCATATAATAAGTTCAAATTTCATTAAGCCCAGGAGCAGAGGGAGTTTCTAGCATGCTGCTAAAATCATGGCATAGTGCTCTGAACCAGATGATTGCATTATAATCTCATTCCAGTTGGGATCTTCTTTTCCTAATAGAAGGCTTTTACATTCAGATAGGAAAGTAAGAGGGACTCCAGCACTGAAGCCTGCAATGCAGTTACTAAATACATTGCTTAGATATTTTGCACATGGAAAGAGATGATGACATTAATATTACTGCAGTAATGCTGTCTCTAGTGTAAGACTTCAGAATTGGCTGTAATTCTGCTCATATGGAAAGCTGCAACAACAACATGGCAACAACATGGTGAAAGCACAGAAGGTTATGTTTGCCTGATGACAATTTTTTTCTAAAGTAATAAGAAATATGATGCTTTGGAGAGAAGACTTGATGACAGACTGAAGGACAGCTCATTCAATCTATTTTCTTCTAGTCAAGTTTTTTTTTTTATAATATACATCTCAAAATAAAATACAGTCAAAGACAGAAAGCAAAAATGGGCATATATTTTATGATGGGAGAACATTGTTATACACATGGGACAATTAATTTACAGTGTAATGGACTCTTTCAAAAGGTGCTCTTTGTTAGGCCCTGACCACGAAATCTGTGGAAAAGCCTTAAAATCCATGAAAGCACGAAATTGTTTGTTTTAAATTATAAACCATAATCATGAAAAAATGCAGATATGAGTTAATGAAAAGAACTTGTGAAATCATGTTGTATTTTTACTGTTTTTACTGTTTGATTGGAGAGGAAAAGTACTTTTTTTAGTAAGAACATTCACTTAGATATGTTCTAATTGCAGTGGTTTGATTTATTCAATTTGAAACAACATTTCAAATTTGAATATAGTTTTGTTTAAAAAAGAGAGCTTAAAAATTCTCTAAGCAAAACTGAATATTTTGTGGCTTAATTTTTTTTTTTAACTTGCAGAAGCCATTGAAACATATATTGTTTCAGTTTTGGATCAAAGTAATACATATTGTCTAAATTTTTCAGTTCAGACAGTGAATCAAAGGATCAGTGATGTGCACTTCTCTGACTGTAAGTACTATTATAAGCTTCAGTTGGATTTGGATCCTCTTCTTAATCCAGTCTATTAAAAATGCCTATGTTCTAAATCTGCATGATTTTCCTGCTGAATAAAAAAGAAGGTGTTTTTTTTTTTTCTTTTTAATTCAAATGAAACTATCAGACACTTCAAGGATTGGTGATAGTCTAGAATATTTCGGGTTGGCCCATTCCAACTATTCAGGCAAAGGAACAGCTGACATTAGACACAATATTTTGTGTGGACAGATTGAGGCCTACAGGAAAACTCAATCTTCTTGACTCCTAGGTTCTGGTCTGAAGTATAGGGCTGAACCATGACGTTGACATATTAGGTCCCCAAAGTCAGATAATTATGAAGGTTATTTAAGAGATGGATGATGAGAGTGCACAGTGGCCTGTGAGGAATTTTGGTGGTTGTTGGTGGACCACTGGCCACACGAACTTGGGGATGGTTGTATCTCCCCACAGGTGATGTGTGTAAGGCACAGCAAAAAGCAAGACTGACATGCTGTGGTGCAAGAGCGGAAGGCCATTTTTAAAATTCTGGTAAGTGTTTTCTTTTGGCTACTCTGGTTGCCTAGGTAAAGTGGAACTGGTAAAGTGTGCTGAAGAACTTACTTGTCTCAAGGTTCAATACCTAATTTTCATTGTCTTTGGGGTGGTGTTTTTTTTTTTTTTTAAGAATCCTAAGTGCATCAGTCTACAAAAATTGGTGACAAGTAGCAGATTGTCCCTTTATGTTTTTTAACAGAATAATTTTATAATTATAGCTGGCTAAAAAAATACTATATAACTAGCTCCAAACAAAATTTTTTGGCTATTGTACAGAAAAGGACTTACTAATCTTAAACTATTAAAGAAATCATCTGGGCAGACAAACTTGCCTGCCAAGTTTTAGGTGGCTGGGATCCAGAGTGGCTGAGACATTAAACGTGAAAACCCAGTTCTTACAGTTGAAATGCCAGACTACAACATCAGACCCCTGGTGCTATAACTTTTAAGAGAACTAAGTGGTGTAATACTGTGTATAATTATTTCACTCGTGGGCAAAAGGACCTATTACTCATAAGCAGGGCTTTAAGTTATAAGGATAGTCCTTCAGACACATATGCCAATCATTTGACCAAACAAGACTGTGCTTTGCAGTTATATGTTACCATTTTTTGGACTTGGTGCCTAGTGCGACTCAACAGATTTTGAAAGTCCATTGGTTATGGCCTCAAGAGATACTTCATAAACTTTTATTCCTTAACATTACATCCATTAGGGTATCACAGGCTAAAAAATTGTCTTATCCCATCCTTTTTTTTCTTTATTTCTCTCTTTATCTTGCTTATATGCAGTACAGTACCTGGCAGAGTACCAAGGTCTAAAACTCAGCTTTCTCTGATGTTGGTGTACTAGCAGCTTAAACAGCAGTTTTCCTGCCAATTTAAACTTTTACTTTTTAATGAAGAATTTAAACCAGAAAAGCTAAGCATTCCTTGGGCTTGCTCTTTAGTAGGAACGAAGTTTGAATTGGCACAGTGATTACTAAGGCTCTTCTTTTCAAATCTTATTGAACCAAAACTAGAAATTCTGTTTAAATCCTTGTAGTCATCTAAGAACATAAAATACAAAAAACCAATAAACAAAACTAAAAAAAATCTAAACAAATATATTTTACAACTTGGATTTTAGAGACACAAGCTGCTCTTTCATTTCTTATTTATTAATTTTAAGTAAAATCATTCAGCCCTACCTCATAAGAGAAATTCCTCCTTTGAGGGTGATTTTGAATTTCTCTCAAAATATACAGCTACATAAAATATACACAGAACATTTTATTCTTATACCTGCACCATCACAGGAAAATTATTTCTAGCCTCTGAAATAACTTTGTAGATTTCTGGGGTTTCTGTACGTTTTATGTTGATGAGGTCCAGAAGAAGCTTTGCTCAGTTCTAATGTCTCCATGAGCTGGCTTTGTTTACTGCTCTCAGAAGGGGAAGAGGAGGCACGAGAAACTTTGTAATGTTGTGGAGCAACATGAGAAGAAACTTGCCTTCATTCATGTCTCCTTCCATATAAACTCCGGGTTTTCTGTGCGTGGGTTTGGACCAAATGACAGAAACAGTCTGTGGGTCAGGACTATCGTGCACAGTTTTGGTCTTTCAGCTGCTTGTTTAAGTTGCTGACAACTGTGTGACTGATTCTGAGTCCTTTACAGAAGCTGTAGTGTTATCTGGCCATGGATCAATTATGGTGGTGCCTATGGCAAACGGGCTGTCCTAGCTAGTAAACAGCTTGGTCCAGCTAACACTGGTGTAGAGGGGTGGATGTGAGGAGTGGCTGAGGTCTCTTGATTTGTTCAGCCTGAAGGAGACTGAGGGAAGAATCTACAGCTTCCTCACAAGGGGAAGCAGATCAGGCAGGCACTGATTTATTTTCTCTGGTGACCAATGACAGGACTCAAGGAAATGACACGAAGCTGTGTCAGAGAACATTTAGGTTGGATATTAAGAAAATGTTCTTCTCCCAGAGGGCATTTGAGCACTGGAACAGTCACTCCAGGGAAGTGGCCACGGCACCAAGCCTGACAGAGTTCAAGAAGTGTTTGGACAACACTCTCAGATATATGGTGGGATTCTTAGAGTTGTCCTTTTCAGGGCCAGGAGTTGAAATCTGTGATCTTTTTGGGTCCTTTCCAGATATTCTATCATTCTGTGATTCACTGTACTGCAACACAATTACAGAAACATCTAAACTAACCCAGACAATCACACATATTTCCCTCAGAGCTCAGTCTTCACCGGAGCTGTGGCTCCTAATTAACAACTATCACCTGCTCTGATTACAAGGTATTTTGGATTAAATTTTATACAGGCTGATTTTCAAATTTATCAGACATTTCCGGTTTTGAAATAGCTGTTTGAACAGGCCTTACAAATCAAAGCATTGTGTAGCACTAGGTACACTTCTTTATGTTCCAAGAAAACAGAGAGAAGCTCTCAAGCTTCATGACAGTGAAACTGGCTTAGTGAGACAGATATAAGTTTTGACTCCCTAGCTGTCATGAGAGTCAAACACAATGAACCACCTGAGGAAGAGCTGGATAATTTGGTGTAAATAGGTTTTTGAAGAAAGAATAAATAGAGCTTTATGCAGTGTATGTTCAGAGCTAGGAGGTCCTCCTCCCTTCAAATTTACCATGCTATCAGGACCACAAAGGGCTGGCCTTTTTCATGGGGAGAGCATAGCGATTTCATCTTTCAGGAATGGACATTCAACACAATCAGCACTTGAGAATGAGGCTGAAGGCTCCAAACTATGACAGTGCCCTCACAGAACATGATTCTACATATAGAGCCCTGAGATCTACATGAATTTGTAACCAGATACCATCAAGCGTCTATGCAGATATATGCAGAAATGTGTATCTGCTTTGCAAAGAACTGCTTCTCTGCTTAAGTCCTGCATTGAAGTTTCTCTTTACCTGTGAACAAATTAAGCACAAGACAGGTCATGCAATGTGTACTATGAACTCAATGTCCAAAACCAAGATGAACAGTGCAAGAACAAGTTGAAATATCTGCTGAAGTGTTTTTGTCAGCCAAACCCTGTAATATACTTACAGTAATATACTTACAGACTTACACCACAAGGGAACAACCATTGCATACTTGAGATTGTCACAGAAGGAGAAAAAACGTAGTAAGAACATTTCTGTATTAAAGCCATTTGAAGGCTATATGATTTTCTAACCAAACTGACAGCCAAAAATTTCCAAGATAACCATGTCTCTGAAACTGCTTTTCTTCTGAAATCTTCATTTGCACCTAACCTGTGGTATTGAGAAGAAGAAGAGAACACATCTGTCATTCGAGGGTTCACATCCCTTATCATGAGCCACATTGACACCTGTGGCTACCTTGGCTGTTCCCTCACTAATCCATGAGAAAACTAAGCTTGGTCAACCTTCTGCTCAGTGTGGTTTGTTCCCTCTACCTTTTCCATGCTGGCTTAAAATTCCTAACTGATGTGTTAAATAATCTAGAGGAGCCTGGGTTCCTCACAAATCTGCATGGGAGTAAAGAAAAGGGGCAAGGAAGTAATGTCAAACCAGCCACAAATACTGTTTTCTGTGGCTATAGATCCACAGACCAGGTGGCTTATGCTCTGGATGCCTTTGTGTTTCCTCATGCAGATGATTTGGTAGCACATGACTAAATTTTGAGTGCAGATACATGACTCCAGAGACATTTGCTCAGTTTATGGGGTGAGGGGAAAAAGCCGAAATGATATTTCAGAACATATTAGATATTTCTGAAATACTTGATGGTACATATACTGTGTGTTTAGTACATGCATTACGCCTCAAAGTATTCATGCATGTATATTTACTTTTATAATTTATAGACCAGTTACAACACCAAGCTCTCTTCCAGATGTCAAGAATAAAACTATATTTCACAGCTACTTTTACAACTGATAGTAAATCTTGCAGATGGTATGAGTACTGTGAAAGTTATCTGACCTTGAGCAAGAAGAAAACCCCACTGGAAGACTTCTATCTCAGAAATAATCAAGGTGTGCCTGCAAATGGTTGCTTATTTGCAGCCAGAGACTGGATCTGCACTATTTCCCTTTTTAAAATGGAAGAAGGTGCATGCTTAACCCAAAATTCTCAAAGCCAAAAATACTTTCTTCCATAACAAATGACCAAGGTGTGGGGCTGGCAGTTTTTGCAAATTTTCATAGTAGTTCTCCAAGAAATGTACACATCAGCATTAAACAGCCACGTCTTAATAGAAGATAAATATCAGGAGGAACACTGATATTGTATTCTGCGGCTTGCACTACACCATATGCTTGTGTTGCCCAAAAATGCTCCACATGGCTCTTTCACTTGTCCCAGTGACATTTTAAGGAGCCAGAAAACTCTGTAAAAAAGAAACCAGTTAAGAGCACCAGAGACCAACAGTTAGGACTAAAGTTAGGAGAAAACACCCCAATCACCTATGGTGTTCAGCCCACACCAAACAAGGAGTTTCCCCAAGGCTATATTATGGCATCAATAAATAACTGTAAAAATTAAAGAGACATGGATATAGTGAAAATGGTTTAGGAAACTTTTCCTTGTCTTGCAGCTCATGGTTGGGGGATTTTCTGAGCAGAAGGCAGTAGGTATACCACAATGGTCAACAGATTTCGTGGTCATTCATTTCAAGAATTTCAATCATTCATTGAGTAAGAGAATATTTCTTGTGGTCTTTTAAATTTCTGCTTGATCTCTTCAATTCTTGTTGTACAATTCGTGGTCATCAATTGTTCTGTATTACCTCTCACCGTGCCATTTGTGACATGGAGTCCCCTCTTCCTCTGAAACTGCTCTTCTCTGGCCTGCCTCTGCTATAGGAAATTGTTCCATACCTTTGGTCACCATCATCACCTTTTATGTAACTATTCTTGTCTTTTTGGGGCAGGGCTGCACACACTCTAGGTGAAATAATTACAGATTTATACAGTGGCATAAAGATAATGTTTTCTGAAGGTCATGAAAAAGGGCAAAACACTGATTCACCTACTGTGGAGCAAAAAAGAACTATTTCCACAGACATAAATACTCATGATAATCCCTTCTTCCAAAATATCGGTAAGTAGAAAACCTTATTACGAAGAAGAATATACATCTGTTAAAAGAAATAAAAACAACCATCAAAAGCAATATACAGTCCTACAGTGAAAGCATAGGAACGGTTGTGATATAAACCCTCAAGTATTCCTAAGATCACACAACTTTACAGTCATTTCTCAAAATTTCCATAAGAGCAACACAGACTCTGAGGCCAAACATTTACATTCATCTTCCATCAAATTCAATAGCTTATGTTTAGCAGCAAATTCATGAGAGTAGCAAGCATTCAACCACTGGAAAAAATTTGGCCAATTCTAGAACTTAACCCTGAAAACAGTAAAGCTAGAAAATGATTCACTTTAAAGGAGGTTTTCAAGCATCTAATGGCAACCATGTGGTCCTCTATGTACCAACCATGTGGTACTAATGTCAATGCATCGTTTCTATAATCCACTGCTCAGCTATAGCAGCTCAACCCTGAAATGGTGATGTAAGATAAAACCCTATAATGCTCTTATTCAGTGATAGAAAATTTTCAATAAACTGAGCTTTCCAAGATATCAAGGGGACAACGTATTCTTCCTAGAAATCAAAAATTATATTTTCATATAATAACTAAGTAAAAAAAGTATGGTGCAAAACAACTGAGTGCAAAGATACCTTTCTGTCATCTCAGTGACTTCCCAGTCCAGCTTTATCATTGTGTTTATTGTGATGTCAAAGGATTCTCTGGATGTGTGACCTTACTAGTATATACTGCCCACGGCTATCTGTGCTGCTCTATTCCTTTCTCTTTATCCCCAATGCTAAGACTAACTTTCAACAATAAAATGAAATATTTTGATTTATAACAAAAAGGTTAGTTAGAAAAGTCAGATACTAAATTGTTCTGTGGAATCTTTATCTTTTGATTATGCAGTTGGCTGAGCATAAGCATTTTGATTCACTTTATTCCAATTTAACTCCCCATTGCAGCTGACCCAAAAGCTGACTTTTTCTATGCTTTGTATCCCTAGGAAAACAAAAAATGCAGTGATACTTGTTAAAAAATTTATAATATATGTTTCAGGCTTTTGGCTTAGCATAAATAAAAACTAGAACAAAAGTCATGCGAATATATAAAGGCTTGATATATTCTGTTTCTGAAAACCAGTGATAAAGTTTTTTTACTTCCACTTTAAATTAATTTGATCATTTTTGCAATACAGCAGACATGCACTATTCTGAAACTTTGTATTTAGCTTAATAACGTCACTTGGAAAGTAGTTGCATTATCATATTAGACCTGGATATTTGCTCTTTAGAATGATGCCTTAATTGCCGTATTTCTGTATTTTTTCTTTTGTTTTGAAGTTATATTGTATGTTTTCTGTTTTGCTTTATAAGCATTTACTATTAGACACTGTCAAGTAAACAAAAAGAAAAACGGCATAAATACAATCTTATTGTGTCTTTTATAATCTCCACACTGCCTAATTTTTATAACCAGTGCAACTGCAAGGAGTTTCTGCAAATTACCTGAAGTTTCAAATACAAACACACCCTGAAATCCAGTCCTCATGCAGAGCACATTTAAATGCTTTATGTCCTTGTTTCCATATTTAAGGAACTGGTCCAAAATCTGGAGCTCTAAATATATTTTATTTTATTTCAAAATAGTCCCCTGAATCTGAGGTACGGGTTGGGTTTTAACATCCATTTTTAAATTTACATCACTTTTGAAATTTTATAATGTATGTGTGCAAGAGAGACAAAGACAGGAAGGAAAAACACATGCAAAAGACAGCTTGGCAGGAATTTCATATTCTGTTGCTACAAGACTTTGTTTTCCAGGAAAGCAGTCAGTAAGATTAACCGCATTATAAACTTTCCTGAACGTACAGTATATTGTAGCAAAGTTTAGTATTATTCATAATCCCAGTATGGTGTTATATAGTGCACAATAGCTTTGGGTTGATTTTTTTTTTCCTATACAAATCCTTTATTCCTGAATACCCAACATCTGTCCAATCACCCTGATACCTAATGTGCAACAGATTGAAAGGGCAAGTTTCCCTGCATGGTTCCAAATGAAGGCTAAAATGATCAAAACCTCAACTTTAACTTGACTACTGCGTTCTCTTGAACTTGTGCCCTGCACAATCACAACAGTGGAGAGGGAGGAGGGCACCGAGATTCCATGCATCACTTCTTTTATTTTCTGTTCCTCTTGTCCCTCAGTTCCTTGCAGACAGATGCATCTCTTCCCCATTCCCAGCCTCCTTAGTTTTGCATCTAATGTAAAAAGTACATCCACTATGTAATTTAGGGTAGCTTTCACATCTGTGGTGCCCAGAGAAGGAGTAGGAGGATGTAGGTGGACAGAGAAACAACATGCCTTGGTGAAGCAAGAAAGTCTTTCCAAAATTGACCTCTTATGATAAAAAGATGTGGTGACATGAGGATTAGAGGTGGAAGAAGCATTTTCATTTGTGTGCATTTAGGTACATTATCTAATAGGCAAATAAGTGCTATATTGAACACTAGATATATAGAATTTCAGTGCTGCCTGCATGTGTTCTTTCCAGTCTACATTGGTTTTTCCACAGGGTTTGTGAATTACATTCACAGTGCTTTTCCAGAAAAAGATCATAGAATGAGTAAATTTTTTTCTACTTGTTTTTGCTTTTTTCTTGTTTTATCCAAAGCAGAGACAACTAAACGTTCCTTTTGCTCAGAGGAACTTATAGAACACTCAATGAAGCTAATGGCAGTGAGATGACTAGATGCATTTCTCACAGCTTCACTTAGGACTACCAGGAACGTTTCCATACAATTTTCCCTAACATGCTTGTTGCGAGCAGTTCTGAGAACATGACATTTTCACCAAGTTCTATAAAACTAGGAAATGTGTGAGTGGGATCCTGCCTGCCTTTTCCATGTGTGAGCATCTTAGTTCCTTTGTCTTTGTCTGACACACCTAAGCCTCTGTTTTTGGCAGTTCTGGTTGAATTTTTCTGTCTTCCCCTTTTTCCATCAGAGCCCTGGTACTGCAAGTTGTATTGTGTCAATAAGCAAGCACTTTGGTGCAAAATTACTCAATCATTAGAAGGGACGTGTGGCAGTGAAGATATTCTAGCTTTTACATTTTTTATCAGACTAGGGCTATTTTTTCCTTCTTTTCCACTCTTATTATTAACCTTTTTATAGAAAATTGGCTTACCAAGAATTTATGAATTAGCAAGTCTATTATAATGATGAATGGTAATTACCATTTAAATCCTGAGTCATTCATCAGCTTGTTCACCATATGTCAGGTGATACAAGAGTGCATGAATACTTGTCTAGTGAGTATTTCTCAAATGATTGTTATATTTGCCTGAACTTTGGACCTGAATGCCAAATACTAAGTGGATAAAAGTTAAAATTATAGAAAAATAAAAAAATTACACTTGATATAAGCAGAGGGGGAGAGACAGCACAATAAGAGGCAATGCTGGTAGTGACACATACTAGCATTTGACAATTATTAGCACATTTTTTATAATGTAGGAAGAATAAATGTGGATTTGAGCTTTTTTGAAGATACACAGAAAAACTCATTATTGCAAATGAAATCCTTATACAAGATTCCTGGGTAAGGAATAATTTCTACAAAGAAGTCGGGTTTTGGAAAGAGCTCACCAATTGGCCTAGCTCCAATAAAGCCTGAAGTCACTTGTGCATTTCTGCCCTCATCAGATGTTTCTTTAGGAGTGTGAAAGCAGGTACTGGCTTCTGCCAGAATCCCAGAGAAAGGGTATCTATACAGCCGAACCAGTTGAGTTCATTTGATCCTACCAGTCTCCTTCCTTGATGATCTCTAATGATGGAGGAAAAAAATTGAAAGGGCACAACAGCTGAACTGTCACTCAGCCTCCAAATCCAACCTGAGGTCTGCTAATGGGGTAGTGAGTATGGGGACAATTTCACTTCATCTGTCAGTGCCAGACATCCCAAGGGTGAAAATTCAAGATTTCTGTCTCCAGACTTCTCAGTGCATCTTGTCACAAAAGACAAAACAACACAAAGATATCCTCTGGGTTCCCCCCCCCCCAAAAAATACTTTTTAAATATGAGTGAAATTATTGTAACAGGAATGGGTGCACATTTTATGTCAAGTGATAAAGACTCTAAGGAAAAAGTTAACATTTATGATTATCACTTCAACTATTTGTTTTCATTTTGACGTACTGTTTCTCTCTTAGCTTTAGCAGCTCATAAACTGAAGCCAACTTTCTGAATGATCATTTAATCCTTAAAATGTAACCACAGACTAGGAAGAAAATTCTAAGATATTAATCCTGGTGGCAGACAGCAAATGCTAGACCCAGAAGCTTAATGGTGCTAAGCTGAATGGAACATACCAAGTCTGCTATCTTAACAAAATACAGTCTCTGTGCAGGTCAGAAGTGTTCTCTTGCTATAAGCATCTGAACACAGGCAAAAATCAAGTGACAGTTTTAAAATGAGTAATCTTGCAGAGCCAAACTGAGAGGATATTGTTCAGCTTATCTAGCTGAGGGAAAAAAACCCAAACCAAGAATATTGTTTTAATCAAAGGTCTGTTGTTCTATCAACACCCAGTTTTCTTCATTGTGCTGAAATTGTCATTCTGCTTTATATTATTATTGCTTCCACTTCTGAAAAAAATTAAGTTTTTATTGCTGTTTTGAAACTATTTATATGCAGAAAAATGTTGTTGAAATTTGGAAAAAAAAAGAAAGAACCACAGAATTTCCTGTTGGATCCTCTCACCTTTGTATCAAACTGTGACTAATGGATGACAGTCCTTCATTCAGCTCCCTACACAAATTGGGAAAGGTGTCTACCCAGATGTAGAACTCACTGCCAGCCTATATCTTAGAATGAGTGGCTCTGTGTGCTTTAAATGTAAGTAGAATCAGATGCTGTACCTTACAATTAGAGATGCTTTCCTTTTTTATTAATGGAGTCGAGTAGATATAATTTTTTTAAAATTGTGTTTTACATTAATGATAAGATGCTCTTGGTTTAGATGCCCTTGGTTTAGGTGCCCTTGGTTCAGATGCCCTTGGAAATTATGGAAGGGAACCAAATGGAAGCCCAGGCAAGAGGGCTAGGGACAAAATTTAAACTGAAGTCTAAGAGAAAGAAAAGTGAAGGTGGAAACAGAGTAGAAATTTTCTGAGGGGAAATCCTGAATAAAAATAATCACCAAAAAACATATAAAGACATCTCTAGGAAGTATCTTGAGGAAGAAGGGTAGAATTTGTGACCATCAGTTTCAGCTGTAGACGTGCAGAGTAAGCCTTTACTCAGACATAAGGAAAAATATCAGAATCATTCTCTATCCTCTATTGTATTCTGAAGAATTTAACCAGACTATAAAATAGCATGTTTGTTTTGGCATCTTAGCAGCTGTTAACAAAGGGTTTGGTTCCTGCAAAAACCATCTACCATTCAGACCTATGCAATGAGCCACAAATCTGGTAAAGATAACATTTCTGTTTCTGATTGAGGAAAAGCACGGTGTAATAATCAGGTGAGTGTTCTTTCAAAGAAAATGCTAAAAAAAGTCCTGTATGGTGGCAGATACTATATCCCTGGATCAGCAAAAAGAGCAAAGATTCCCATTGACGCCTCCCACCAGAGGCCCCAGTATTCCTAAGGCTGCCTCTGTATGTCAGCATGTGAAGTTGATCTTTCCCAGCTGACGCTGAGCTGAAATTTCTTGGAAGCAGCTGGGGTGGAGATGTGCCAGACAACCTTAAAAAATAAATCAGTTACAAGTGAACCAGGGCAACCCCCAAGGCCCAGAGGTAGGGCGGGTGTTTTGCTACATGCATTACTAATTAACTGTGAAAAGTTTTAAATGGTCCCAAAATTTTTTGTGAGTACCAGCTACCTTTTATAAAAAAGGCCATAAAGAGAAGGCAGAAAACAGAGTTCCAGTAACTGAAATTAAGCATACGGAGTTTGGAGGGGGGAGGTTGCAGAACACCAACCCACAAGCAAACCCATTCTAGTTTTTATTTTAGTTTTAACTTGATGTGATTCTTCATGTCAGTCAGTGTTCCTTTGCATAACTCATCTGACATAACTGAGAGTGATGCAAAATTTTATAATGCTTATTTCTTTTTACACCAATTCCCCAATATATTTTTTCCAGACAAAAATTACTTCAGCCCACAGAAAGCCTTTGGACTCCTAACTACTCAAAACCTAACCTGCAATTAGGAGCCTTGAATCACTTGGAAAATCAGGTACTCTTTACTCTGCCTTGGGGTTCATATTGCAGGATGCAGTAAGTATTTCAGGCCCTGCATTTTTAAGATCAGGGGCCTCAAAGGAGAGTAGGAATTGTACTAGAACAGCTTGATTTTTGGTAACCAGAGTAAAATTATCATATTTTTCATATTTGTAAGGACATTTTGAGAGGCTGCAGGAGCCTTAAACAAGTTTTATCAATAGTAAACAAATTAAATGTAAAGATTCGCAACGCTGAAATCTGTGAAAATCAAGAGCTGCACACATTCATTAGGGTCTGAAAATATTTTGCTGGCCTTTCCAGACAGCACTTTTCAAGTGAAAAATCAGTTTATTTGCATCATTTTAGGTAACAGTAGTAATCTGTAAAGTAAGTAGCATGTTTCATAGAGGAAGAGGTTTCTGCAGCTGCCTGTCTGTACCAGATGCAGCTATCTGTTACCTGAAGACATAGTTCATTGATTAGGGCTGGACAAAATTTCAGTTGCATGCTGTTTCTGCCAATACCCAGCTTAGCTATGCTTGACAAGTGGATGATTGTAGCTCATGTTTACCTCTAAGATAACAGAGAACAGAGACATATGAACCACTGAACCACTGAATTGGTACTAGATAATTGTACCAGCCATTACCATTTCTGTTCTTTGACTTGTCTAACTGGTAGAGTGATGGAAAACAGGGTTGAGTAGGTGAGTTTTGTAGTTGATGGAAAAATAATTTACTATGCCTGGGCTGCATTAGTGGCTGGTACTCTTCTGTACTCTTGGAGTTGCACTGTGCAAGGCCCCAAGCTCTTTGGAGACAGAGGCTTTAAGGCACTTTCATCTCCTCACCAGGGTCCTTCTGGGAGTCTGCTCATCTACTGTATTCCTGCTTCCTTGAAGCCTTGAGAGGCATGGTGAACCGATGGCAGTCCCAGTCCAGGGTGCTTCAGCCACGTCCTTGTAGCCTTAGTAATGCTGCATGCACAAACAAGCGACACAGAGCAGGGGTTAGAGTCCAAAGAAAAAATGGCACACTGCAAAACAGACTTAAGGTACACTGCCTCACCTAAGGTTTTCTTCAAGAGCCTCTGTGTGTGTTCCTGAACATGATTCTGTATGTATATGCCTACATGTACACACAATATTAAATTGTGTGTGTATAATATGCATTTACTTCTTATTTTTAAAAATAAAACTAAAAATATTAGGAAAAACAGATGCCTGGTGGTTTTCTGAAAACCTGAAAACCACCTACATATGCTGAGCTTAGCTTTCCTGAATAAGTAGATGAAAAGGGTAGGAGGTAAAATAAGAAATGTTATTAGATAGGATTAAGATTCAGTCTGAGGGGGCTATCTGCACAATCAAGCCCAAAAGATATTTTTCTTTTCCAGAATTCTTGCTGCTAAGGGTAACAGAAGAATCAGATTCAATTGGCTTTAAAAAATATTTATCATCTTTTCTTTGTTGTTTTTGTGGGTGGTTTTTGTTGGTTTGGTTTTTTTGCCCCTTGTGCTTTGCCAAAGAGCATCAGGATGTTCTTGACTTAAGTTGGAAATGTGAGCAAGGATTTTAGCTTAGGAAATCTTTTCCCAATAACAGAAGTAGACAATTACTATGTCTTAAGGATTCATTCAGCTACCTCATAGATAGTGCGTAAACTGTTGTAAATGACCCATAAGAGCAAGATTTGTGGGAGAAATAAAAAATTATAAGACAGAAGTTGACTTACTGAACTTAGGCTAAAAATTCCCACACTTGCAGTACTATTTTAAAGGAAACATTTAATAATAACCTCACATTTAATCACTTGGAAGACATGATTTTAACTAAAATACACCACTAGAAAATCAGTGGAATTATTACTCCATTTGCAGAATGAAACCCTGACAACACCTAATTTCATTTTAAATTAAAGAGATGTTAAGGAAGAAAGAAACAAATATTCAAATCTGTGGTTTGATGGAATTAGTACAGCAAATATAAACAGAGGCAGATAGATTTGCAAGGGCTATGAAGAGAAAACACATCCTAAAAATTAATATTGCCTACAATGCATTGACTTACAGCAATACCTACCAAACCATCTTTAACAGTGGGATTTAAATTGCAAAATTGACATGGCCAGTTTCTAGACCTTGACTTTGCCTGGTAAGGAGATCCCTGATGTGGAGGGGACTATTACTAAGATTCTGAAGTTATCCCCTGCACTGAATGAAAAAAAATATTCATGCCTTTAGGGGTTGTGGGTTCTTGCTGTGATTTACATAACTTACTGTGAGCAGCCATGGCAGACACCAATTATAGAGAACTTTGTAACTGCTCTACCTGTAGCTCCCAGTGGAAGCCATGTTTCTGTTGTATTAAATCTGTACAGAAATGACAATGGGAGAAAGGAAAAAAATAAATGATGCTGTGAATGTTATAAGTAAACCTTTGGGAACAACAATATATGTACTGTGGTGCAACAGATAATGCAATTTTTCTGAACATTTCAGAGAAAATGCAGACTAAATAAGAAAAAAAAAAAAAACCAGAACCAAAAATAAAAACAAACGAAGAAATCCAAAACAGACAGGAGCTGTAATGACGCTTTGTCTTTCACAACCACTGCAGTTTTGTCAGGCAATAATCTTGAAAGTTGAAATTATTCCTGTTATGTGTTTGGTTTGGAAAGGAAACATGGCCAGGTAAAAAGAATAATACATTTACCAAAGTGTCATCATATGCAGTGCAGGGAAGGAATTCTGAATGTCAGCCCAAATAAAAAAAAATTGTGCTGAAAACTGTTTCAAAATCTTATGGAGTTTGTGTAATTAATATTCACTATGGAAGTATCTGTAAAGCAGTTCACTGTACCACTAAAGAGCTTCTTCACAGTCTGAACATAACCTGGTGGGTAGCTGGGACCTGCTACCACCTCCAGAGGAGAGCAGAGAAATCTGGAAGCACATTTTCATCTCTCTGTGTACATGGCCTGGCACAGAAGCGTGAGCTATGGCACAGCTACACTTTTATCCAGACTTCCTCTGGGCTTCAGAGAGAAAGAAGGAGTCCTTTGTGCAGACAAGGGTGCAAATATTGTGGAAATATTCTGTGCACCAGGCTGTGCTTGGAGTCCTGCTGCAAAGTGGTCTGCACCAGCTGGGCCATCTGCTCTGTGAAACTTTGTCAGTGCTGGGGGGACTGCATATGCTGGGGTGCCTGAGCTGTGCTGGGACACAGCTCAGATCTTTGTCGTGTAAAGCCCTGTAGCCCTCTTGAAATATTTCTATTGGGCCTTTAAAGGCTGACAGGAAGCACTCCGATGTTATGTTCTCAGTGCTTCCTGGAGTGTAAGAAAACAGCAAAAAAAGACCCAATTTTTGACTTTTTTGTCTAAAGACCCCAGAATATCCTTTTAGATCAAGCAAACAAGCAAGCAAGCAAACATCAACCAACCAAGCAAGCCAAAGCACCAACAGCCCCTCCCAAAAAACCCCGCCAAAACCAAAACCCAGAAAACAAAGCCTCTTTAAAGAGGAAAGTAGAAGTAAATTAGTCTTTCTGTCTTAGCTACTAATACTGCTGGTGAAAGGATGGAAGACTGAGCAGAAGTGGAAGAATGCAACAACATTTCGGATAACCCATGCCTGTATGGTGCCATGACTGGGTCCACTTTGAACCTAAATGTGAGTAGAAATGTTTTGTCTTGCTTGTGTTTCAGATTAACTTTTCAGCTCCTACCATTCCTGGTCGCTCGGGTGGGGGTTTATTCTGAATTGAGCAGGTATCTACTAGAGTTCTCTATATATTTGTATTGTCCAAAGCCGTAAATTTCCTCTTTTTTCTGTTGTTGGTTTTATAATAGCCTGTTGACCTCTGGAACCTAGAAAAATCACTTTTGGAACATTTGGAAAATTTGTAGTAATTTTCAGTGTATTTAATCTTATCAACATTAAAAAAAAAAAAAAAAGAACAGTTGGAAAGTGAATTGCCAGAATTGAAAACTAGAACCTGAGACCTCATGCTCAGTTCTTTTGTTCTTCATTAGGACTTGCCCTTTTAGTTAACAATCCTGTATAAAAAAAAATCCGTGAAAGTGCTTGTGACTGAACTAAAAGTAGATCCCACTTTGTCTCCTCTCTTGCATGAATCAATTCTGTCTGCAGCACAGAACCTGAAGAAGTGTTGCTCACAAGTTTTGCAAATTTTCACATATGCTGAAGTCAAAAGGTCTCAAACACTCTTATTTGTGTCTCAAGAGCTAGAATTGATAGTCTGCTATTTCTGCATGCTCTAGACAAGGAGGAAAATGATGGATGAAATCCACAAAGGGCTGAATTAACTTTGTCAAGATACATTAAAATTAGTCTAAAATATTTGTAGCTGGTTGCTATCTTCATCTGGAAAACCGAGCATGTTCACCTCTGAGCATTGGCAGCAAACCAGACCAAGGACTCTTTGTGAGGATTTTTTTTTGTCTGAGCCATGGGAGCATGTCACAGCGAGTCCAGGAGCCTAATCCTCCAGGCATCCATCATAGGGCTTGGGTTTCCCGGCCCATCCCGGATAGAAGTTTCTGTTCGACTGGACCTTCTCTCAGCATGGGGTAAGAAGGACTTAACAACCATTTATGCATGCCAGCTCCATAATGCTGCTGGTGAAAACAGACCACTTTATGGATAACTTATACTGTGATGGCTTCATTATATATGGAAGTGAAGTCAGTAATTTTCAGCATTGTACCATATACTAAAAATTCTACAAGTTTAAATGTGATTGAAAATGGGGAAGCAAGTAAAGTGTTGCTAAACAGTAGGATTCTGCAGTACCTCAGGGGCCTACAAAAATCCCTTTACCTGAAATTCAGAGTCTTAACTGGTTCACAGGACAGGTCAAAAACATAACTGTTCATTCTGCTGTCTGTGCTCCCCTTAGCCTCCCTTTGCGCATCACACTCCTGGAAGGCACCATCATCACAAAGCCAACAAAAATCCAGTCATTTTTATCATGATTCCAGGGACACTAGGTTACACAAATTTGCAGAGGGGCTCACTCCAAACACACATCCTAGGTGATGGGATTAGAGTCTTGTTCTCTAAGGACCAATGCTTGCAGACATTTTTAATCTATTAAGTCCCTAGTAAAACATAATAATGTAATCTTAACTAAAGCTATGCTTGTTGTATTCCTTCCACTGCAGGTGTTATCCCATAAACATCATTGCACATTTTATTGAAGGGAGGGAGATGGTGACTTTTGAACCTCTAAGCATATTTAATTGCTATTTTAAAAATTTAAACACCTTTTTATGTTTCACATATTTCAGTTTTTCTGCCTGTCTAAAGCAGAAATAGGGTGCTGTTTCAAACATTGCCTCATGTTTATGGACAAGGCAAGGTGCTTTTTGAGCATATGATATTCTACTAAAGCAGAAAGAAAATATTTTACGGAGTGTTTTTCATATGCTATTAAGATTCAAGTCTTGATTTCTTCCCCTTCTAAACAGTGTCCCAAAGACCTGTGGTATCCTCTGTGTTAAGTGCCGGGTTCAAGAGATTAAGGGCAATGACTGGCATCTAGTTCACTTTTATTTCCATTTCAGTGCAACCTCACATCGCTATACATCTGTTTTGTTGATTCAGAAGAGCACTTGAGATGCTTTACAGTTGATTTTGACAAGTGCTACAATTTGATATGGGTAGATAATTCTTGCTGAGTTGATTTCAAAAGTACAGAAATTATAATTTTGAGTAGATATTACCTTTCTTTATGATCAGAATTTTCATGTAATATACTGTGCACTTAAGCTTCTTAATCACATTTTCTTTTTTTAAACATTACATTCTTTCCATCTAATCAAGTATTGCAAATTAAAATATTGTTCTAAATATATCTTATATTTTTTTCCATGCACTGTGGACAGCTCATGCAAAACCCACTTGAAAAAGTGGTCCCTCCTAACCTTCTCACCAAAACTATTTGGTTTGGAATTTAATTAAGCAGTGAGACAGGACAGACTGTATGGCAAGGTTGATTAATGCACGCCTCTGGTGCATTTCACCTCATGCCTCCAGCACATCAGAGGTGTGGAGTAATCAGTTCAACTCCTTAGTCAAAGTGTCTTAATGTCATAAAATGGTCATATGTTAAAAAATAAAAAACTCAAATATGACAACATATATTTACACTACTAAATGTCATGCACTGAGATTAAATTTGGACCAAAAAAAAAGAATAAATAATTTAATTAAATTCCAGTTTTAAACACGACAGATTTATTTAGCTGAAATATTTTATGGGGTGATATGTGAGTGTTCCATCCTGTTCCCTCAGCACCCCATTCCTTTGGAGTACATCAAAACGAGTAACCCATCATCACCCCCAGCTTCTGACTCTTTCCTTTTTTCGCTCTCTGGTCTAATTCTTTACTCGCTCCTTTTTGTTTATTTATTGTCCTTCTGCTTCAGGCATTTCTCCCTGACGTCAGTATTTACTGGGCATGAGCCTGTGCTCTCTTGTATTGGTGGTCCCCAGGTGCTCTTCAGCACATGGATTGATGAGGGAAGGATCTGTCCTTGGCTAACCTCTGTGAGCAGTGGGGTTAACTCCAGATTTACACCGTGCAACTGACAGCTTAAGTAGTCTCAGTTGGAGGCTTTCAACAGAAATTCTGGCTTGGTACTTCAAAGAAATATGAAATAGGATGGGCAGAGAAGTCTTCAACTTTCAGAAGGGACAACCATCACAGGTTTGTTTTCATCTGAAGGAGAATGGACTAATTTATATTGTTAGCAGAAAGTACTGTCAGAATGTAATCTGAGAAACAGCAGTGTTACACATCATGATTTCCTGATAACTATTCCACAGGTACACATGAGAAAACATAAGCTTCCACCTCACACTTTTGTGTGCCTCCCTCAAAGGTCTGGTGCTCCAAATATCTACTTAGGTCTGTCTGGGCTGGGACAGAGTTAATTTTCTTCACAGTAGCTGGTACAGGGCTGTTTTGGATAGGTGCTGAAAATAGGATTGACGACACACGGATGTTTTAGCTATTGCTGGAGCAGTCCTTACACAGCATCAAGACCTTTTCTGCCTCTCACCCCACCCTGCCAATGAGGAGGCTAGGAGTGTACAAGGAGTTGTAAGGTCAGAACAGCTGACCCCAACTGTCCAAGGGATATCCCAGACCATATGGCATCATGCTCAGTATATAAAGGTAGAAGAAGAAGAGGAAAATGTGGGGTGATTTTTGTAAATATGGGGTTTGATTTCCCCAGTCACCATTACCTGTCATGGAGCCCTGCTTTCCTGGAGATGGGTAAACACCTGCCTGCCAATGGGAAGTGGTGAATGAAGTCCTTGTTTTGTTTTGCTTGCATGCATGGCTTTATATTATCTACTGTACTGTCTTTATCTCAGCCCACAAGCTTTCTCACTTTTACCCTTCCAATTCCCACCCCACAGCGGGGGAGTGGTTGAGTGAGGCTGAGCTGCTGGCTGGGCTAAAGCCACGACGCTCCAGAATCAGTAGGGAGATTCCCATCAAGTTCAGCCGTGTTTGGGACTCAGAGAAGGAATTTTACACCAACATCGGCACTAACTATCAGAAGGCTGCACTGCTGGTGTGGGAGAGAACTCTTTCCTGCCTTGCAGAAGGGATTGATCAGTTGAGCCCAAGGGCCTCTGGCAATTGCCTGTGACTCCATGATCTGCAGTGGGTGGTGTGCCCTGGCATTCAGGAGGTCTCAATCTCCTTTGTCCCTTTGAAAAGAGAGTTTGTCTGGAAGTTTCTCAGTTTAAGCTAGAGGAGTTTCTGAAGAAAGGGGTTTTTTGTTTGTTTTTTTGGTTTTTTTTCTTCATTTTTAATTTTCTCTCTAGAGAAGAGAATATAGCCTAGAGTTTTTAAAATATCACTGAAAATGAGAATCTGCTCAGTTGTGGGGGGTCCCCAAGGAGCCAAACAGACTAGCAAAGGGGTGAGAAGTGTCTGGAGTAGTGATGGAGGGAGGACAAAACAAGCAACAAAAATAACAAAGTAGAACTGAGGTTGATATACAGAAGGGAGCAGAGGGAATTTAAAGAGTGGAGAGGGAGAAGCATATGTCCAAAAAATAGAAGATTAGAGCAGGAGACAAGAGGAGTGGGGATGGGAATGCCAAAGAGTCCAACTTCATATCAAAAACAAAAAACAAGGGTCTGAAATGGCACAGTCTGCTCGGGGGACTACTCCTTACTGATGCAAGGAGACCCACGGAAGTGTTTCAGTTATTCATATAAGGGCTGCAGGAATGAGCCCCATATTCACCAAAGGATTTCGGATCCATGCTCATTCTGTTCTCGCAGTCACTGCTGGGCTGGATTGCCACACAGTACCCCAGCTCTGCCATTCACTTACCTCTATTTAGAATCTTCCTACGTGGTTTTCTGCTGTTCTGTTGGCCACAAAACTTAAGAGGAATTCAAAGGAAAAAAGAAAAGTCTTCTAGGATAGGAGACATGGGCCTTACTCTTCTGAGAGGTGCAAGTGAACATTTCTGTCTAGCACAGACTGGATTTGTCCAAATTCTGCAGTTCTGAAATCTGGATCAGCATTTTTAAGCAAGTAAAGTAGTCAATTAAGACACAGTTTTTTAATAAATACATTTCATTTTAGGTTTATGGTGTTTGGTGTAAATACTACTGATATCTAATTGCAGATTTAAAACTAAATTCCTTTTCACTTGTGTTAAATAAACATTCTCTATTCTCTATTCAGAGAATAGTTTCTTTCCTAGTCAGTAGTCACATTGAGGTTTATAGGGTCATATACATAAATTAGGAATTGTTGAAGAAATAAGTGTTTATGCAGAATCCATCCCATAAATAGCAGAGAAAAAGCAAGTAAGGTTATTCATGCAGGGTTGCTGATATATGTACAGGGTTACTTACAAAGTTTCCTCTAGTGCTACATTTGTATTCATATATGTCAAAAATGCAATGTTATTTCTTTTTAAAATAAATTGGAAGCACAAGTCTGTGGTGTATGATTATTTTATTAACTGATAAATCAGCTAGCTCTCAAGGGTACGGAAGAAAGGTATTTATTTAATTTAAAAATAAAATGTATCCATTCCACACGCCCATCCTTTGTTAGAACTATGCACTGAGAAATTCCAATGTTTCATATTCAGATTGCTTAAATGTATTTTCAAGAGGTAAAAGAAAAAAATATATTTTTTTTAGATCTCCAGGCTTCACTGCAAACAAAATGCCACACACTATGAAGAACTGTAAACATTAAGAGTGTGTTTTCAGTGGACATGTGTTTTCATAGTCACATAACTTGTATTTCCACAGTAGTTTTTTAACTTTAGGCACACAAGTCTATACTTAATACTTCTAAATAGTACAGCCTGACAGTCAGTGCAGCTGAGTGCTGGCAGTTTAACACCTCTAAATTCTCCATTGAGATCCAGATGGGTGGATGACTGCACCCATAGGGAGATGCCCCTCTGCATACTGTGTAAAAATTTGAATAAAAGCAGATCAAATAGAGGTTTGTGAGGTTTTTTTCTATGACAAATCACAGGCTTTTATAGAAGATGTAAGAGTTGAGAGCTACTTAGTTGAGAGCATTTTCTTATCTTTAAACACTTATAAAAGAGAGTTATTCCATAATTATCCATTATAGGGACAAAAACTTCATCAGTTAGGGAATAACTCTTTTTTTTTAATCTTGTGTTAGTTGGAGAAGGCCACTCTAATCTCCTGTTTCACTGAGCAATTTACTATTAAAAAATGGATCAAAATGCCAGACTCTCCTTTATGTTCTTCTCCTATATATATACACATTAAACAAAGTATCCCAGTTTAACAAAGGATAAATATATTCCCTGACACTGCCTATATCACACATCTGCTCTCTCCCATGCTTAGCCCAATCTGAGTGCTTCTATAGTCATGACCAGCAAGCCCATGTCTGTACTCATGGTATCAGGTGCTGTTGTCCCAGCTGC
>JAMPIT010000482.1:2975000-2997500 GCA_026261815.1 Monarcha castaneiventris obscurior
TTAAAAGTAAGTAAATTGTCATATTGGGAGTACTGAATGCAGAAAATTAGGATTTTGCTTTAAAGCCGGGGGAAGGTTAAAAAAAAAAAAGGATTTAAGATGTAGCAGAAAAAACCTGTAGAAAACATCTTAATTGAGGTATTTAAGATGAATCAAACACACCATTATATATATCACTGCTGCATGATAGGTAGCTTCTATGCATACTATTTATATTTCAAATGCTTAGGTGCACACAGCATACTGCAGGAAAATGGTATTTATAAGTTTATATAAATACACATATATAGTGCATGTATATGTGTATATATATATATGTATGTGTGTGTATATATATGTCTGTGTGCATATACATATATATATATATGGAAGATAGGTATTGCTGGCAATAATTCATTTCTAACAATATACCTGATTCTGAAAGCACGTGTTTTTCAATACATATGTATGTTTTAGAGAGAGAGAGACCCGTGTCACTGTCAGGGGCAGAGCAGAAATGTGGATTGAATGGTGAAATGATATAACCCCTTATGTGTCATCTTTCTAGGAATAATCTCTCAGCGTGACAACCCTATGCATTCAGAACTATTCTGGAAGTTGCCATTGTATGGGAAGGTAAAGATTACTTTGATGCTGAGCTTCTGATAGACAAATAAGGGAAGGGCTGATTTGGGTCAGATAGCTCGCTTGCAGTCTGACACATGTTCATACTCTAAGCCTGCAAAGCTGGGCTGGAAGTTCTCTGGGAACAAACTTTTCCATTGTTTTCCATGCTCCCACTTCCAGTGCCAAATACAACCTGCAATTTTGAAGGTGTGTGAAAACAAGAAATAACTTGAAAAAAAATTTACTACATCCTTTCACTGTTCAAGGAGAACCCTTCTGGGGTTTGGTTCACTTTCAAGTTTGCACAGATTTTGTCCCAAACATCTCACCTACTCTCCTTCTGAAGCCTTTGAAAGTAAAAAAGTAAGTTCAGAAAAACAGAAGAAGCAGTGTTCCTAAATAGTGTATGTGCCCTTTTAGGACAGGACCAATTTTTTTATCAGGAATTGGAGTAAAATAGGTCTCTGTGATGTGTCCTTAAAATCGAGTGAGATTTTGTACAGTACATGTATGTGGTTTATTAGGCAAAATCTCTAAGTTGAGTTTTCTAAAGTAAATTCCCAGTCTGTTTTTTCAGCTGGATAATCTATTATATTTAGCTTTTCCCACTTCAGCCAGTGCTTGTTAAAAGTTCTCCCTTTGTGTTCATGTGTAAAGATGATGGACAGTATTTGCTGATTCCAGCTTATCTAGGCTTTTAACAGGAAAATCCTGGATCAATTCAACCTGTTTGAGCCAAAAATCCTGTAAATGCCTAAGTATGGGGAATGGTTTCACAGTAATAAACAAACACAAGTAGTTTATGGAACTCTGCTGAAAAAAAAAGAAAAATCTTCCATATTAACACATTCATGTCAGTAGCATAAAATGTTTTTTTAAAAAAAAAGTCTTAACCTATCTTTTGCACATATCACTGAACTGAAACTCAGTTGGATTGAATGCCATAGAATTAGTTCCCTGCTCACTGATGGAGCAGAAATGGGTTTGTAGCTCAGGTTATGTTTTCTGCTCCTGGTATCTCTGAAATATTCACATACGGCCCTTACATTTTCACTTACCATCCATTTGCTTCTATTTTCTCCTTCCATGTTCTTGACATGCTGACCTCAGCATTATACCAATTAATGATGCAGGGATATCATTGTTTCACGTTTGTTTGTTTGTTTGTTTGTTTGTTTGTTTGTTTTAACAGAAAAAAGGGGACAAAGTCTGACCGAGGAAAATCAATTTGCATGAATAATAAAATGTGTATAGGGCAGAAAACAGCCCTTTTTATGAAAGAGTTTCTTTGGACATCCTCCACTGTCCATAGATAATATGCTCCTTAATATGTTGGTCCTTTAGCAAACGCATCCATATGGGAAGGGAAAAAAATAAAGAAATAGGGGACAGGCCGTGAATTTGACAGAAGAATTTAGAGATCAAGGAGTTTTGCCAACGTTGAAAGAAAACAGAATAAAATAGAACTTGTCTTATTGCATGTCAAACAGCTCTGAAGTTTTAATGTGAAGTTATTGTGCATAGTAAGAAAGATGATTTTCCCCATGGATTTTGGCTAACTGATTGCCCCAGGGGCAGAATGGGTGGTAAGAGAAGATGCATCAAAAATCCATCCTAAAAAGGAAAAAAAATTAAACTTTTCCTATGAGACTTCTCAGCTTCAGAAATGTTTTTAGGTTCCACAGTATTGCATGCTTTACTGCTTAAACAGTCATGTGTACAGAACACAGCAAATACAACTGCAGTGTTCGCATTTCACTGGGGCTAAGTTTTTGGTGCATCTTCACGTTCTGTTAAGTGACAACACACATTTGGCACTTGTCCTTGCAAGACAACAGAGAGGAAAGGAACAGTCAATTTTATCTATGATATCAGAACTCAGCAAATAATTTGCAATTAATTATTTAGTCTTAATATGTCACTTTCGAATGTTCCCAAACTATTTGTGAAACTGTACATTTTAAAAGTAGGTAAGAATTATTAGAATCAATAAACATATTGTTGGTACACTCCATACCAAAATTACAAATAATTAAGTCAGACATCTGCACTGACTTCAGTTGTTTTTCCCAGATGCCAGCCTGGCCAATTTGATCTGCTCACCACCCCTACATGGTAGCAGTGTTGGTGGTGATTTTCACAATTGATAGAAGTTAGAACAGCCCAGAGGCTGCACTAAATAACACCAGGACACAAGCAGAATTGAAAAAATAGGACTAAAATTATGTATAAAGATTGTTGAAAAGACCTTATACTTTTCTCTCCAGGTGAAATAGTAGGCATATGGAGACACATGAGCTGGCTGCAACTCACTTCATTAATCAAATCAATGAGAATTTCAAATTTCAAATATAATATCTGAATATACAATTTTAAATTGGTGCTGGTGTAGTTTCCAGCATTTGAATTACAAATTTGCTTTTTGCTAATCCATTCCTTAACAGAGATCAAACACTTGAAAATTCATGAAAAGCAAACATGAAAGGGTCACAAACATGGTCAAATGTTACCTGGCTGTTTAATTCAAATGGATACTCAAAGAAAATGTGTCCGATATTTGTTCAGCCCCTTCTTTCTAGTTAGCTTAAAAAATTAAAGTTAAATGGCAGACTAATACTATGTGCAAATCAAAAAAAAAAAAAAAAGAATCAAGGAGACTTGAAGATAGCAATACAGAAGTAAATCATAAAGAGACACAAGTACATCTAGAGTCATACTGGATATTGGACTGAATCTGTGTATGTTCACATCCATAGCTGGCATTTTAACTGTGACAAAAATAGCTGTAAAATTTGGAAGCAAGTTTACATGATGAATATATCTATTTCCACTGTGATAACCAGTTCTGCTGTATACTCATTGCCAGAAAAATGCATTCATATCCAAATGTGCACTAATATATTGAACCAGCAGTCAAAGTTTAGCAATATGGGTACACACCTTCTTTCTGTTTCACTGTTGCAAGTGCTATTGACAGCAAAGTCAAATATGCCTTTAGCAAAAAGGAAAGAAGTAATGGGATTCTTGTTTCTCAAGTTCTGCCTAGTCACATTCAACACATATATTATTTTCCTGCCTTACAACAATCTACAAACAGAACCTTCTCATTTCAATTTTTCACACGTTTTCTTTGTGTGAATCTCACTGAAATAGGCAAGCTGTCAGTGAGAAAGCTTAGTGCCAATCTCATATGAAGTTGAGAAATGGGAATTACAAAAGGAAAAAGCTAGTAGCCACAATCAGTCCTGTAGCTACAAACTTTTTTCACTTCATCAACCAAATTTTTACTAGAAAGATAATCTGTGGTGCCACCCACAACTGATGTCACTTCTGTTTCTGAAGACATAAATTGCTTTATGTAACAGATAAGTTTTTACAGGAGAAAAAAACCCCACAATGAGAGTAACGTTTTCCAGGAGAAAACCCGACTCTTCCACATAAATGCCATGGACTTCTGTTGTGCCATGACTCTTATAAATCAAAGCATACTACCTCTGCTTGTACAGCTCTCCTACTTCAGTCCAAGTCAGGTTTCTACTTTGGTTTGCCAGGTTTGTTTTCATTAAATAGCAAATTGCTCTTTGCAGGTACACAGCTACTAGTGACTAAAAGACCAAGAAAAATGGAAAAAAAGGAAGGTGATTCTGTCTCACCCTCCAAGTTTTTTCCTTGCATCTGTGGAAACCTCAGCTTACAGCCCAGCTGGGATCTCTCCACTACTCTGTCAGTCTACCACCTGGTCAAGCAAGTGGTACTCTTGAACTTGGTGACTCCACTCCTAGACATGTTATAGGGAAAACACAGTAACTATTAAATATATGTATAATAGGGTTTTTGAAAAAGGAAAACAGTTTGGGGGATTTTTAGCTTTATTGCTGGCCATAAAAGAGTACAAAAAATTGTGAGAATACATGTAAGCATGATGGGTCACCAAAGCTAGCGTGCTCAAAGGATTCAAAATTATGGTTGCTAGATAGGTAAAGCTGCAAGATCTCCCTAGTTATTCTGAAAAAAATGACAAAGCAAAGAAGGATCAATTAACTTCTGAAAGTCCAGCGCTGCAACTAGCATGGAAGGAGTTGTTTGAGTCATTGTGGGATAAAGAGTATTTCTATATAATTTTCTTTTTCATTCCCTGTTTTGATAAGTTAGTGTTTGTTCCTGCTCATGCAGCTATATGAAACATAGACTTTTGTGAATAGAGACTTTGATTTTGTTTAACAGGACACTTACTTCACAACTTTAGGATGGTCACTGTACTAGAGGGAAGAAAGGAATGCTTTGAGTGATGACAGCATTCTGTTGGGGATGAAATATGAGGGCTGATGTGGAATAAGCTGAAGATTACTGGCACTGAAGAGTGAGATGCAGTAGTAGCACTGTTTTATGGGATGCTTGTTTTCTTGTTTCTCTTCCTCTGCATGGAGGAGTTCATAGCCTACATTTTTCTCTCACTTTCTCACCCTTAAAGTAATCAGAGAAAGAAAAGTAAGCAACTGGTTGCATAAGTTTATTTTGACTTTTTTCCTTTCAACATACATGGGTCTTATTCAGCCAACATCTTACAGACATTTTGAGACATATTTGCTGGGCCAACATGAGTGGTTAATTTTATACTCATCTCTCTACTGCCATGGAATTGATAAATAAGGAACTGGGTAAGTTTCAGGATAGTCAACAGGACAGGTAGTCTTTTTTACTCTGTGCTATGGCTGAATGTTGGTGATAGAATTAAACTAAAACTAAGTCATTTAGAGAAGGATACGTTATCTAAACTAAATCCCATCATTAACTTATATAGGCCCATAGCTGCCTAAGAGCTGAGCTAGCTGTTATGGCTCAGAGTTGCTGCTTTCATTCCCCATTGACACTATGCCCAGGGGAGGACATCCAGATCTTAAACAAGTTTAGACCACATGCCAGACACTGACATTATTTCATGCTTTTTATTTTATATTTTTTTGGGGTGAGATGTAGGTTGCAGGTATTTTGCAGACTGGACACTAAAAAAATCTTATGGTTTGGCAAAGGCTTACCAGCAATGTTATTCAGTCACTCTGCCTCAGCTTCCTGCTACAGCCACTGGACATTCCTGCTGCACATCAGTCACACAATAGCATATCTTCCTCAACTTTTGTACAGAGTGACAAGTCTTCTTTAGACTATTTTCCTGTAAAGTTTTATGTACATTGTTGTGTAGTTTGCACAGGCCAATATTTCTTTTCCTCTATTTCTTTGAGAAGTTGAGATGCATTTTACAAATTCTTACATGTGCCATCTTTGGGCTGTTTGATGTTTGCTGAAATGTGATAGGAAGTGCTCAAAAAGAGAATTTCCAGCAAATGCATCACAAAGGTCTGCAAAGCAATTGTTCTAGGATAAAGTAACTATTTGTGTAAATTATCCATATTTAACAGGTGTAAGACTTTCGGGAATGGGTTATTTGTACTGAGCTACCATAATCTGCTATATTAATTATATTTTGTGGAATGAATACAGTTAACTGTGATCTACTGATTGTCTTTGTTCCATGCAAAGAAATTTAATTACATTTGGAAAATGTAATTAATAATAAATAAATTATTTTAACTGCATAACATTAATTACAGTACAACAAAAAGAAGTCTAATTCCATTTGGAAGGTGTGGAAGTGATCTTAGCAAATTCATAGGACCCCTAAGAAAGGTAAGGGTGTGACAGGTAGGTCAGAGAGCTCCTTCACAACCTGGAATACTGACTGTGTGAGCAGTCAGCATCTTGCTTCATGAAAGATACGGAAGGTGAAGGCCCTAAGATTTTAAACAACTTGTCTGGTGCCCTGTGGTCAAAGGTCAATGGGTTCCCAAAACCATTTCCTGAGAAGCTGGAGGAGATGCTAACTATCTGGAGCTTCAGGATTTCCACTGATCTTGAGATGCCATGGAGCACATTCAATTTCATAACCAAACCTGCGGGACCTGGAGGTTGCTAACTGTGTTTTGTTCTCTTAAGCTTGTTATGCTGAGATTGTCATCAAGCTTACCAGTAAGGTTTCTTTCTTCCAAATACTCTTCTGCTGATGATAACCTCTCATAATCACCAACTTTTTTGCACACAAGAATATGGTTTTTAAAAAATCTGTCTACCAATGCAGATGCATAGGTAATGCTCCTGAGATCATTCACGTTTACCATAATACTGTTTATCACTGCGTAAAGGAGACTGTAAAAGTCCTGTCAAAGCCATAATGAACACAGCATGCAAACACTCAGTTACTGGTTTAACTGCCCCTGCTGGAACCAAACACATCAGAGGAGCAATGGCAAATATATCTTAAAACAGTAACTTTTGTCAATGATGCTACAGTCTGATGTATAGTTACAAATTTAAGCATCAGAGATTGTAGCCTCACTGCAGAACAGTAAGGCATAATCCTTGAAGGTACTTGACCAGTCAACCAAGCAACACAGTAGGATTTGTTCAAGTTAAAAATGTCTCATTTTATTTAACAATAATTTTAAACTGTATATGCAGAAAGAAGAAAGTCAATTTTAAATACAGTGGCTTTAAATCAGAAGCTGTCCACCCTACTCCCCATATAATGTATAGCATTATTTTGCAGCACGCTCAAAGCAGAGTTAACAAATGGCAAGTAGAGCCAAAGAAAACATATTTGCCAATAAGCCACTATGCTGAAAATTGAGATAAAAATAATTTTTTCTTGTCATCTTCAACATATAACTTTTTACATGCTGCCTATTATCAAATATGTCTATCTTATGTAGGCTTGTGTGCACCTACAAGCACCTAAGCATTTGTCTGCCTATGCACCATCTGCAAAATGAACTGAATAAGCAAGGTGAAATTTTTAAGGAAAATGTAATTTTGAAATTCCATATTTATTATGAACAGTGACATGAGTGCCCTGAAGATAAAGATCTAGGTAGTATAGTTGAAAATTATATTGTTCTTGCGAGTTAAAAACATGCTGTGGGAGCCAGAACCATTATTTCTGGGTGTACCTCTACATATTCCTCTATATCAGTACTTCCATCTATACACTGGGATAGAGAAATATTAGCTAACAATAGATGCATCTAATCAAAATGTGTGTGAATGGTATGTACTATGCACCATCATTTCTTTCTGCAATTAATTTAGAATTCAACGGAATAATATGAAGTCTTTTACTACTTAATTAAACTTTTGTAATGCCTGTTTTACCAAGATGAATAAAATGCATAAATTGTATGAGGTGACATCTAATGCACACAAAAAAGAGAAATGTAAAAAATCAGAACAGTGGGTACATTAAACTGATTCTTAATAATTGAAACCAATTTAATCATTTGAGATTATTTTATTCTAGCTGACGTAATACTGTAGCAGTTTTATTCTAATTATAACCTGTTTCATTTTACTCTGCCTTTCTAGTTAATTATTACAGTCAATTTGTAAAATGACATGGTTCCACATTTGCATAGGTCACTATTAAATAAATGAATAGCTGAAATTACTCTAGCATTGAAGTGTCAACTTTGGTAGAAGTCAAGAGGACTTCAAATGTTCTTCTAACACCCCTTAATGTGTTAATGACCACTATTAAACTGCAATTAAAAGGCCAGAGAAAAAATGCACGAAACAGTTAATAGAAAAATAGCAGAGACACAATTAAAACACTTCGGTTTTTGACTGATAGAAAATAAAGGGATATGCTGAAAGAAGTATAGTATGAATCTATGCCTAACACGACAGAACTGACAGTTTAATGATAACAAATCATAGGCTGCCTTTTTTTGGAGCATTACACATCAGCTTGACATTAACATCAGTAGTAAACAAGACAATGTAATGATTTTACCTTGTATTTAAATTGCTACTTATTACGGTACTAAATAATAGCTTTAAATAACTTGGTGTCCAGGCTAGTGATGTACTCTGTTTGCATGAGACAGTACTGAAAGATATGTTTAAGTTTTTTGTCACCTTAAATAAAGGATATATGTATGTCTTAGCCGTGCAGCCTACCATGTTTGCATCTGAAACCTTTCCTGAATCCATAACATTGTCATTAGGCTTGTTTGCTCATGAGAGGGATGAGTAGAGATGATCAAGTCCTAACTCAAAGCAGGTCAGACTTTTAGCTATCAAGTGGTGTGTATAACTCCTAGAAAGAAGCTCAATTAATCAGAGGTATGCCAGAGCTGTCATATTAAAAACTCTTACTTCAAAAGCATACTTTATTGAGAGATGAACTGAGTGGTATGGGAATGGTATGTGTGATTCCAAAAGCTAAATTATATTCAACATGAAAATCAACATTATGTCTGAAAATTTAAATACATGCGTCAGAAATTTCAAAGTTATAGCTCCCGAAGGAATTAAAATTTGACCTCCAAGTGCATAGGTAGTATTTTCTACTACTGTTACATTTTAATCATTCATATAATCTACATCTGTGCAATCTAGAGGAGTTATGTTTGCCATGGGAAATATGTCTTCTTCATTTTCCATTATTATGTGTGTTGTGTATGCTCATCCATAAAAATTAAATTAGTTTATGGGTTAAATCCTGTTCTCAGTTGCATTGTGTAAAACCAGGCTTGTTTTAGTGATTCAGTGGATTTAAGTAATTTCATTAATATAAACAAACTTATTTAGGCTTTCTTATGCTACCTAGAAGAGCATTACTGCTCTCCCGAAAACTTATTCTGTAATACAGCTTAGCCCATTGTAAATAGGCATTTACTTCTTAGATGAATGGACTAAATCACCATTGCTCCTTCTTATCATTATATCTTTTCAATTATGCAAAACAAGCAAAAATATAGATCAGTGTGTTACTGGCTTTTCCTTCTTCACACAGATAACTTGTATGCTTCGATGCATTCTTCTGTAAATCAGTATGAAAACAAAACTGAAGTTCCCTTTCTCCTTGTGTTTATTTTATCAGGCATAAAATGTACTGTCAGCCACAAAAACTGGAGGAAGAGTCAAAAACTACATTGCACATTCTTACATGAGGACAAAATTATGGTTGCAGATGGCCAGGATTTAAAGGCTGCTTAGGCATTTAAAAATGTAGATAGGCTCCCAATAGGATTTTAAAAGGTTAGATTATTTTGAAAATCCTGCTAGGCACTGGATGTATTTCTTTGAAGTTCTCGTACATGTGTAAGTTCATACAGTGGAGAAAAAATGCACATAATCAATGAAATAATTGGAATAGATTCAACCAAAACCATTTCATGGACACCACAGATTTTCCTATGCTTAAGTCTATTTGTGTCCAGATCAATGCAACTTCATTTGTTGTTAAAAGTGAGAGATACTATTTATATTGTACAACTGCTGCACTAAATTGTCTATCTATTGCTTCTCTGTTTCAAATCTCATTTCTTTAAAACATTCAAGGTTCTATTCTTGCTAAGGACTAAACCGCAGTTGAACGTGAGTGGGAAAAATTGAAAAGAGAAAGCTGTTTTATCATGTTTAAAAAATTGCATATTTTTTGCAAAAAATACATCTTTTTCTGGGCTTTCTGTATTACAGAAACGTGTCTTTTAGAACTGGAAAGGATAAGAAACCTAAGCATATTTTCTTGAGGAATATGTTAATGCAGATAATTTGGCTGGGAACTCAGGTTCACCAGAAATGTATACGTACGTGACGAGGCTATGTCACTTTCATAGGTTCTGTACTTAACCTTCTCTTGCCCGTGTCCTCTGAAGGATTTCCCGTAGCACCTGTCAAGGACAAAGGAAAGCCCAACAGCCCCTGTGCCCCTTCTTGTTCCTTGTTGATCCAAACACAGAGCAGTTTACCCCGGGCTGATGAAGACAGGCAGAGGAGCACAGGTCCTTGGGGTGTTTTACAAACGTGTTCCCTGGCCCTGGCTGTCAGAGGAGTGCTCAGCTTGTGAGGGTAAAACAAGGATGTGCCCAATTGCCCAAACAGCACCATGTTCCACTGTGAACCCACACTGGCCAGATCAGGGCAAGAGAAAGAAGCATGTTTATGTTAAAACACAGAAGGAATGTTATAATTTCAAAAAGGCAATGCTAAACTTGGGTAAAGGAAGAATACCGTATATCATCAGGAGCTCTATAACAAAAATACAGTAATTTTTGGGAAGCATAAGAAAGAATAAGCATAGTTTGGGCAGTCTGTAGGAAATAAACACTAAAGCACAGAAACACAGGCAGAGCAATAACTCCAGAAAAGGGAGAGGATTAAATGGTACCAAGCTTAGGTTTTCCTTTAAAATTAGGTTCAAAACCAAAGTGATGTTAGTTAATTTAAACACTCTAGTTAACCCTTGATATTAGTAAACATTTTTAAACAGATAGCTTTTAAACATCAACTTGGACACACTACAAACCAGTGCTAGTAAGCACACAGAAGTGACAATTTGGTGACAAAAATTGTGCTTTTTGTGTTTGGGGGAGAAAAACGTGGACCTACAAACAAATTTAAACATCTGGATTTTTTCAGTTTGCTTTTAGTTTTCAAAAGTTTTTTTTAAAAATCAAACCGAACCATCAAAACCCCCATCCTATCTAGTAATTTCTTTGAAAATACTTTGGTTTACTTTCATGGTTATATTGCTAAAGTGGAACTTGATGTGGAACTGAAGATACATATAGGTAGGTGTGTTTAATTGAAAAGTTGAGAAAAATGTAGATCTATTTAAAGCAGGAGTGACAGTTGTTGAGCATTGTGATGTATCATCTTGACATGAACTGAATGAGTTAGATTAGTGACTGACACTAGCAATGTCAGAATTTACATTGCAGCACACACAAACTCTGTGGAAATATACTATTAGCACTTGGAGTAAGCAGTGATGAGTAATGAAATAAAAATTGACAGTGTCAATAGTCATATGCCCTCACAGTCAAGAACAATGAACTGTAGTATGTGTATGTTATTAATGTGTGTATATCTGTTTGCCTGAAATATATCTATAGTAACTTTAATTACACTGAATTTCGAGAAGCAACAATCCAAAATCATAGATAAGAAAAGGAATCTCAGTACTGTCTACTTAAACCCGCTGGAGTGTGATTTACTCTCTAGGTATGTTCACCTCTG
The DNA here is from genome assembly GCA_026261815.1 of Monarcha castaneiventris obscurior. Taxonomy (NCBI): domain Eukaryota; kingdom Metazoa; phylum Chordata; class Aves; order Passeriformes; family Monarchidae; genus Monarcha; species Monarcha castaneiventris. The sequence continues at coordinate 2,986,680 of JAMPIT010000482.1, forward strand.
CACATGGTGTTGATATGCACTGCTTGCTCTATTTCACTCACCAGAAACTCATCTAACATGCCCAGCTATATACAGGTAAAGGAAATATGCTCTTTTAGGAGGAGTTATTTTTCAAGCACTGTTTTTCTTGTTTAGAGTCAGAGCAATAGTAAGTTTTACATGCACAGTGGGAAGCAGATACATATTTACTGTAAAATATCATGCCCTAGCTATTAGTGTCATGACTGAATGGTTAATCCAGCTTGATAAAATTTGTCTCCAACCATTATTTTCTGAAATATATTGCTCAAGTGACTCAAAGAATAGGGTCCAAAGTCCCCATCACTATAGGGCACACCAGTAGCACTGCAGATCATCCTGCCTCTGGCAGGAGTGAGGACTGTAGATATCTGGCTCAGGTGCTTTAAGTGTATCCAACAGCTGCACCTCTGGGATAGCTCTCACATGCTCAGAAGTATTCAGGGACCTGGTCTAAGCAGGAAGAAGGTAGTTCCTTCACATTGGTGACCATGCAACATACTGGTGAGTGAGAAGTTGTTTAAAGTTCCTTTTGTGATGGAGAAACCTGTTATTGGTGGCATATGCAGGTTAAATTGCCTTTTTCTCAGTGTCTCTCTGAAACCACTTTGACAGTCTCAGATTAAAGTCAGTGCCAATTCTGCACTGCTACTGAAATGTTATAAGTATGAAAACTACAGTAATGTCTCAGTGGATAGATGATTATTATATTTTGCCCTTTCTCTCTATTAATATTTGCAATATTTTGACACAAAGTGGATGGAATAGCAGATTATTGACTGCCACTAGCAATGTCAAAAATAATGCTATGTTGTATCAAGAAATTATGTATTTTGCAGTTCACTACCATAAATGCAGAGAGATACAAAATTGGCAAGAAGCTGTGCTTTCATCTTCAGCAGCCTGGAGTGGAGTCCCGAATATGTTCTCCTGGTCCACCAAAGGCTCCCACAGCAATCATTTGAGCGCCCCAGGCATATGGTGGCCAGGACAGATCTTAAAGATTAGTTCCTCTCTATTTATTAAAAAAGCATTTTACACAACTTGGGTGCCATCTAAAATTAGTAATTAAAATAGAAAAATGGTGGTGTTTCATTGCTGCGGAGACTAGGAAGGCAAAACCTTTAAGAAAATGGAAGCTGTCAGAAAAAAAAATCAAATACAGTGAAATAACAAAGAGTAATTGTACTTCCCATATGCAAGGGGAGCAACAGCAATGTCTCATTCGGATTTCTACTTCCTCTTTTTGAGAGGAGATGAAATAATGGTCATCTGCATTTTGTATCTGCTGTGATTTTGCTTAATTTTCCTTCTTTGTGTTGCTCTATAAAACAAAGTTACCAGAATGATTTATGTGTCAGGTTTCTTTTTCCAGTTTTTCTAATGGAGAAATTTTATTTTAAAAGGTAAAACATATTTTTTAACCTACCAGTGACATCATTCTTCACATTGGATCAATTATCTATGCACTGAATAAAGTTTAATTGAACCCTTTTAAATCTGTGCAGCTGTTGTGCAGTGAAATAGGCAGGTGGATTATCTCATTAGTATTAATCTAAATGTTTTGTGGTCTCTGCACATTTTAATGTGTGTGGTGTATATATTTGGTAATAATTCTTTAGTTGTTAAAAATAAGATAAGTGCTACAAGAAAACTTTGATAATAATTTATGTAATATTTGGTTCTTAAACAGGATGAATTAAGGGCATTAAAATGATGAGTGATTCCACAAAACCTATTCCAGCAGACAGAATGAATGAAAGTATTAATGTGAAAACTTCTGACCTATTTTAATTTTATTTTAGGAGTGCTCTGTTTTATGCATTGATGTTACTATCAGGATTTTAGCTGGTTTTCCTTCCAATCAGCTTAGCTAACTTAAATCCTTTTTTAAGGTTCACCAGCATCAAACATTTCTACCTCATCTTCCAGGAATCTATTTTCAAAAGATATTATTTTTTCCTAGGACCAAATTCTGACACTGCTTACACAAGTGATTCAGGAATAAAGCTGAAAAAATGGGGCAGGACCACAGCATGTATAAAATACTATAAAGCAACAGAGTGGTATTAGCTTGGCTATCTGAGAATGTAGTCCATGATATTCAGATCTGAGGGTGGATGATCCGTGGGAGTTCTGCTTGGGGACAATGTGTCTCCGAGCTACCACTGAACCTGCTGGATGCTAATGTCAGGTAGCACTGAAGTTGCTCAGTGAGAAGCTGGCCTGGTGAGTATATCCAGGATTTAAAGGTCAATTTTGTGCGTTTGCTCAAGTCCAATAAAGAGAGCACTTAGGCGGAGAGAGGAAGGTATGCTTCACATTACTGCCAGAGGGGACCCCTCCGTGGGCACTGAGATGAGTCCAACCTTGTCAGCTCCGAGGGGGAAAGGTGTAAAGTGCCACACAGGTAATCTGCTCCCACACACTGAGAGAGCTTGCTTGGCACTGCAAAGAAGGCTTCACTTGGAGAATTCATGGGCTCACTTTTTTTGCGGTATACTGCCATATTTGAAATTGGTTGATTTAAAAAACGGTTGTATTTTGTCTCCATTTTCAACTTTAATTTGTACCAGTAACTTTCAGAGTTAAAACAGTGTTACAGTTAAATGTTATTTTCATTGCTCTGATCCATTTTTTTAAATCTCATTCTAATCTCAGAAAGATTAAGCAACAAATGCACAACATGCAAGAAAAGTGTAAAGGTATGCTTGAGAGGGGGCTATGGGGAAAATACTTACAGGAATGCCTTGTTGCCAACCCGCCATGCTGCTACATTTTATGTACCTCCCAACAGCTGACTGCAGAAGCTACTTCAGATCCAGCTCAGTTGTACAGCCTGGGGGATTAGTGAAAGAGACCACCCTGGAGGTTGTTAAATAGAAAAAATAGTGTGTCTGCCAGCTGGGGGCCGATTGATTGCTGCTTGTGTGTGTAAGGCAGTGATGAGGGGGAGGTGGAGAGGTGATGGGATTTGCTCCTGAACAGTTGGTTTTGTGAAGGACTCTCACTGCCTCAAAGCTGGTGAGGCCCTTGCAATTGTCCTATAGCTTGTCCCTGAGTGGCTGCTAGATTTTCATGCTGGAAAAATTTATGGATATATCATAGTCCTGAAGAAAATATCATTATTAGCAGTGAAGCAGCTTCCTCCTGCCTGGTACTGAGCACCTTCACAGCACATTGTATTTGGCTGCAAAGAGGATAAAACCCTGCAAGAACTATAAGACTATAAGGTCCTTCTCCTTATGTGAGAAGGACTTGCAACAAGAGCTTAGGGATTTCATTAAGTATTGTAAAATGGTGCATAGCACTATTTTGTTCCAGGAAAATAAGATTCTTTGCAGATGATTTGTGTAAATCATCTCTCTTTCTGGCCCTGAGGACATTCAGCAGATAAAGCAGTGTGTTTTTCAGTCTTTCTAATCTACAGGTTTGTTTATAAAACCTAAATTAAATCTCTACACGCAAATGAAATGGCTTAGTTATTGCTGCAGGCAGAGGTTAGCAACTGTGGTCTGTCTTACCCTACATGTAAACAAGAATTTAAAATTTTGTGCATGTTTATCTAAATTAAGGGCATTTATCTGAAGTGATAAACTATTATCTTTTTTTTGATTATACTATATTCACTTCTTTTTTTAAACTGCTGCAAAAACTGTCAGCATCATTTGCCCAATCAGGGAACTTGAGATACCTAAACATTAACTATCTGTGATGCTGAAATTACATACATTATTTTTGCTTTGCTTTCTGTCTTTTAATTTCTAATCTGTGTCAGAGTAGTTGATTTTACCAACGTCTGCATAGTTTTGTTAATATTCTTTTGAGGAAGATTTTTGTCAGAGATATTTTGACAACCCTGTTAAGGCAGCTCCATCAGCTATACTTTACCCAGGGTCTTGATGAGGTGACCAAGGAGTTCTAGAACATTTCCATTTTTAGCCAAATATCTGACTGTTTTGCCTCATCACTGTCTGCTTACCAAGATCTCGTACATCGGGTACCAGGATAATTTTGGCAGCACATTGGTGATTTTAGACAGGGGAAAAAATGCTGCAAGGAAAGTTTTACTCTGTTGCGGTAAGCTTGACACGAATCATTGCTGCTGCTGCTGCTGCTTTGTGTTCCTGTCAACCTTTTGTAAACAGGCACCCTCAGAGAAGGAAAATGCTTTTTAAAGATAGGCTTCAGGAAAAAAATAATTTGGAATTCTTAGTGTCTCTAAACTTTCCAGGAGGACAAGACGTGATCAGAACTGTGAAAAAGCACCAAGTTTTCCCAACTGCAGGGCAACTGTGTAAGTGAAGTTTTTGGTCTCCATTTCAAAGGACAGAGGAAGAATTATCTTCCCATATTTCCAGACAGTCTTTGCAGAGAACAATTCTGACATGGATCTGTGTTTATCTGCAGAACACACATATTCCACAGCAGCAGTTACTGAATATGAGGTCTAGTGGAAGACACTGTCATCCGCAGAATTACTTCCGTGCTGTTAAACTTCCCCATTGTTTGTACCAAGTTCTCAAAAATGTGCTGAGATGCTGAAATTCCCTGTTTCAGTAAAGGAGTCTACCACAATGGCCTTTGTAGTGAGACAGTCTGATAGCAGCTTAATTTCTCTGTTTCTGTATTATATGTACAGCCTGGGTGATTTTTAGACTTGTCATATTTGCTGCTTTTATATCTGTTGAGCAAGACATTATCCACTGACCTATATTAGTAATAAGAGTGATTGATGTCTGAGATATTTTAAGCCTGGTCTTGTCAATCCTTTACCTTTTTTGGTACCCTACCAATGCAGAACAGGCTTCCTCCACAGGAGGAAGGTGAGGTGAGCCCTTTCTGCATCAGACTGCTCCCCAAACCCCTCTTCTGCCTCTCATCTCTTTAGTCCTCCCTACCCTTTTCCCCCAGTTAAGCAGCTCCAGCTGCTGGTTCTCTGTTTATCTTTGCAGACAACTAGCTGTCTATTATTTTCATGCATCACTTGGCAGTTTGTATGTTCTTCGTCCTCTGTGGCTGGTGAGGTACATGTCATATCCATCCACACATCTGGAGTCTAGACTCACAGAAGTTGGGACCATTTCTAGTAAAAGTATGTGAAAAGAGATAAGTATAATTAGAATATTGGTTCATTTGGTATTACCGTAAGTGAGAAGTTAAGTGAGGGAAAGTTTCTTCTACAATATTACAGAAAAATAACATCTTACAGTGAAATCCAGTGATGTTTAGAAATTGTATCAGTCTTTTAGAGCTATGCAGTTCTAAAATATATAGAGTGTCTATTTTTGCATAATAAAAGGCATTTTTGTGAAATACAAAGAGTTGTTTGAGGATGGTAAAATGGCTATAGGTTGCCAAAATCTGCAGCTGGATGTGACATTCTGGAAAGATATCAGCAGGGAATTGAATAATCACAGTTCCCTACAGTCCACCAGCCATCTGATTTTAGTTTCTTCATATTTGTACACATGTTCTTGTTTATTACATAATGAAAATTTGACACATGTAAACATACTAAGTTAAGTGGGATTTGAAGGTGGGCTTTAGCTGGAGAAATCCTATAAAAATGTCTAAACTGATTTTTTTCTTTCAGGCCAGAGGGTTTTAGAGAGATCAACTTTCTATGTGGCAGCTGGGCTCCCTGTGGTGCTGTATTTTATTTTATGTTTTATAGCATGTAGCTTCTAGGTTTAAAAACAAAACACACTATTCACTTCCTGAACAGACCTGAAACTGAATTAGAAAAATATTTGCAATACATATAAATTGGGAGGGAAGGTAGCATGCTATGCGATCTGCCTCTTATTCTCCAAAGGCCATAGGAGCACAAACACAAATACAACTTAGCATGGGTGAGGTGAGGAAGGGTTTCTTTCACCTGTATTCCACTGGGAAGCCTGTTCCTCTCATCTGAGGTGTTACTGAATGGCTGGTGTGCTCACCACCACCTACATGGACCTTTAATTCCTACACTCTGGCTGTTTCCATCTTGCCTCCCCATCCTCTCAAGGCTCCCAGGCTGCTTACCTTGCTACTCCTGTGTTGGCTTAAAACCTTACTTCTGGTCTTTAGTCATGGCTATATGACACCAGCTTTACTTTTGACCATGTCTGCCATCATAGAATCACACAGAATCATAGAATATCCTGGGCTGGAAGGGACCTACATAGATCATTGAGTCCGACTCCTTGCCCTGCACAGGACAACCCCAAGAATACCATCATGTGGCTGAGAGCATTTTCCAAATGGTCCTTAAACTCTGGCAGGCCTGGGGCCATCATCAATTCCCTGGGGAGTCTGTTCCAGTGGCCAGCTACCCTCTGGGTGAAAAACCTTTGCCTAATATCCAAATTAAATTTCCCCTGGCACAGCTTCATGCCATTCCCTTGGGTCCTGGTCCTGGCAACCAGAGAGGAAAAAAGAAAAAATTATATACCCATTTTTTCCCCCTATATTTCCTAACCTCTCAACAGTATATTATACTAAATGGAAATGACTGATTTCAGGATTTACACTAACAACATACAGAATGACCCACCACACGTACTTCCAGATTTCTGGGTTCTACAAATTCTGCAACTTGGCTTAAAATACCTAAGAGGGGGAAGAGGCTTGAGACAGTTTTACTGAAAATAATACACCTGGAAATTCAAACTATGTAATATCTCACAGTCTTCCCAGCAACATGGGTAGCTTTCACTGTTAACTAAGTATATACCCATAACTCACATACTAATGATCTAATTAAAAGTTTTTCTAAGCAAATCTTCTTTTAACAAAGAAAATTCAGTGAAATCTAGTAGGGAACTTGAACTATATTTGTTTAATTTGCTTATATAAACCACCTATAGAAAATTAAGATGAAATCAGGAAATCAGACGACTTCCAAGGTGGAAATTCCCTTCAGGAAGAGACGGTCCTGGCAACCCCCAGCAGAATCAGAAGCCACTTTTGGAGTTGCCCTCCAAATGGGAATTGCTGATCAAAAAGTCATTCAAGGCAGACTGGATTTCTTAATCCATCTTCCTCCAGTGGACCTCCCTGAAGCCCTTGCTACCAAATGAAGTTCGCCTTCCCTTTCCTTCCATTCCTAATGGAAAACCCAGAGGGAAAGTACATTCCTTGAGTGAACCCCTGTGTTAATGTGTCAGGTTGATCCAGGAATGTGTAATCTGCACATCTCTCCTCCATCTTCACCACCCTGTGCTTCTAAATTTGAATCCTGAATGGGTCACATAAAGTGAAACAGAAATTGGAGATTTACTGTAATCACATGCTGACATTTTCCCACATCACTAACCTATCACATGATTTAGCAGGATTGTCAGCTCCTGCGTGAAGGAGGATCAGGACAGAAATAGCAAGGGTGTTGTAAGATGTCATGGGGGCCTTCTGACAGCACAGTGTGGGAAGCTTGCGTGTTATTTGCTGCAGTCCCGTCTTTTAGAAAAGCTCCTGAGGCTGTCATTTTGATATTAGCAAAAAAAGTGATTTACGCTTTAAAAGACACCCAAACCCATGAATCTTAAAAGACAGTTCTGTTTTAAGCCTGAAAAAATGAAAAGTTTTAGGCTTAGTTCACAAAATGTTCACATTCTCCAAATTTAAAACTGGAAAAGTAGAAATTAAGTTTTCTGGCAAAAATACGGTTTTTACTATTCATAAGTACTTTTTTCTCTCTCCATTCATAAAACCAAAGCTAAAGAACACTTCAGAAGCCAGAATATTTTGCCAAAATATTATAGTTCACTCTAATCCACTTGCTTTCTTTCCTTTTCTCTTCCATTTCTCGCTTACACTGTTCATCTTTCTCACTCTTGTATCTTGTATACACTTGTATCTTCCTGTTACAAAACCATGCCTGTGACATGAAGCTTCTCTTCCACTGCCAAGAAAGTGAGAGTAAAGGTAATAGGAGCCTTTTTTCATAAAAAAAAATCCACTGCTATCTCACATCATTAGCTCCTCTAACCCTAAGTACCAAACCAAACCAGGGACAATCAGAGTGGGAGGAGAGAACAGAACATTAATGAATTTGATGATGCTATGATAGCTCAGAATCTCAGATTTAAAAAAAAAAAAATAAAATGCTTTCTCTTAGTTTTGCTTTAGACGCTGAAAATATCAAAGAGAGAGTTACTTTTAATTTTTACTTTGCATTTTGTTGTCATTCATTAATTTTCAGACAATTCGAGAAGATATGCTTACATCTTCTGGGATTTGTTAAGACATTTCACTTGTATGGTAATGCAGCCAGACTCTAAAGAGATTGGCACTCTCTTTCATGGTCTCACTGAAAAGACTCTGGTAGGAAGGCAGCTCTGTTGGCCTCCATGATTCAGAGTGTGATAAAATTCCTAAGTAATGCAATATATCACTGTTTAAAAAGGCAAAAATACATGTATCACCAAAAGAAGTATAGATTTAATGACCAGTAGCAGAGAAGGGAGGCAAAAGCAACAGATAGGGAAGACTATTCTAGCTGATGTTTTTGGAGAGAAGAAGATTCATAAGTTTGCCACAGTCCTCCCTGGTAACACCTTTTGTGAATCCTCAGGTTGCAAGATAATTGCTCTCTTGGCAACATCATTTTTGTTTTCCATTTTGACCAGCTCACATAACCTTCTGTCCAGCCTGGATATTTTTATAACATTCTTTTCTCAGTAACAAATTCATATCCATGCTTCCTAGGTGGAAAAAAATGGGTATTTTCTTTTCTAAGCCATGTTGTAAAATCTCTATCGAACATCTTGCTTTCCTCCTTGACTAGGACATTTGGTCTCACGTTTTGTCCTTCATGCTCCACTGTCCACCAAGAACCAGCAGGTAAGTTATTTTGGGAAAGGTCACATTAGTCTGTTTTGAGCAGTTTGTGTTCTTCTGCAGATGACTGCTCAGAACCAAAAAATTTAAAGCATCATCCCAGGCTCAGGATCATCATCAGGCAGAGCTCAAAGCAACATTAAACACCCAGGCAGAATTCACAAAGATGTTACTCTCAAAAGAGGAAATTTTTGCTGATGGTGATCTGTTAAGAAAGAAAATCAGAAGTATCATAAAAAAGAACAGACAGGGAAATGGGGAAGTGGATATTGAAGCTTTTCTCTTGTGGTACCTACTGTAACATACAGACTGCTTCATCCTTCTGCAGTTACCCTCTCAGGATAAGAATGGCTGCTTAAGAGCAACTAGTAGTATTGTCAGCTCAAGGGATTCACTGATGCAAGAGCTAATCTAGCCAAGTGAAATGGCTGTGTTCATTTAAAAACAAATGGAAAACCCCATATAATTTTGTGGTCATTAATAACATTTCCTAATACTAACCCAGTCTTGTGCTTTGGGATGCAAACTGATTCCTACCAGGCTAGGGAAATAATTTTGGTTTTTTATGGGTCAGATGTATGCATTATTATTGTTTTGTTGCTTATTTAATCCCTCATTCCACTACTAAAGTAAGATACACAACTTGATGGACTTAACGGTGTGATCCAATATAGAAAATCCTATATTATCATGTAATTAGAATTCATTTTTTAAATTTTTCTCTCCTTTCTTACCTTCCAGGATATTAGAATTCTCTTCTTTTTCACTCTTAATCCTCTCAATCCTCTTTTTCAAACTCAACACTCCCTGAAACCTTTCTTTCCTGTTTCCTTCTTACCCCGTTGTTTTTTCCCTTCTTTGTTCTCCTTCTCAGTTATCCTATTCTCTCCACATAACTCTTTCACACTTGTTTCATTTCTTTCTCTCTTCTGCTGGCCAGTGGGAAGGAGTCTGACAGGCAAAGGACCGAAAGTCTGAAACACATAATCAAGATCATTTCCACTTGTAATATATTTCTGCCTATGTTTTAGTTGCTTACATTTACAGTCACATTTCACTGCCTTAGTTTTTTTTTTTGTTCTGACAAGCTCCAGGCAGATATTGTGTTTTAGTGCCTGATATACTATGAAAGAGAAGACTGTCTAAACTCTTTTTCTGGCTTTGACGTAGGTCTCTCTTTTGGGTGTCAGTAGTTACCTAGAAGCAGGATATTATTTCAGGATTTCTCTGCAAAAATCATGCATCAGCACTGTTAGCTGCCTTCCTGCCTGTTGCACACCAACACTCAAATGACAATCATAGCACATGAAACTACTTTCTACTTGCCTTTTACCCCTATTCCTCATTCAGCAGTTTGGGCTCTTCTCCTAGTATTCATCTCCTTACACACAGGAGACAGAGGAGGGAGAGAGTAAATTTTAGTTTTTAATCTTATTTTTTGTGATTTTTGCTGCAGGAGAGTGTAGATGACTTCTTTCATTTTCTTTTCTTGTCAAGTCCCCTCTTAGCCAATGTAATTCCTCTTTCTCATCCAGTGAAGCACAAACTGTGAGAGATCTCACTTGCATAGAAGGAAAGCAGTTTTTCTGATATTAATTACATTTTCTTGTGCAAAATACTGCTCTGTATCACCCTGTACAACTTGTGCAATGGATACTGTGATGTAGGAAGAGGTAGGTTGCTCTGTACCTCCAACATTTCTACTTTTAGGCAAGGACATCAAAGCCAGGCCTTACGGTCCAGTTTTTCCATCTGTAAAGTGGCAATCTCTCAGAATGATATCTAATTCAGTCCATAACCTCTAGGAGCTGGAGCTGCCATTAAGGATTCCCTAGAGAGGCACTGGGCAGCTTATACATGTGTAATGGGGTATCTGCAGCCCAAGTTACCTTTCCTCTGATGCAGCATCTGCCCAATTTGGCATGTCTGCCTTAGGATAAACTTTGAGATTTTTGGTGTCTGTCTGCATTCCAATTT
>JAMPIT010000482.1:3002500-3005000 GCA_026261815.1 Monarcha castaneiventris obscurior
CTTTATACACCTGAACTTGTAGCCCAGAAGAATCGCCCCAATAACCAGCAATTCTCTGAGATGGCTGCAGAGATAGCAAAGGTTGATTTGCCTAAGTAGGGAGTAAAGTTCTTATTTCTTCATGGTATCTCAGTGAAAGGGATTACATATGTCTTGGTATGTTGATTGGAAGTGTTTCAGAGGTGTCAGATGTAAATTTAATATTTTAATTTTTTGGTTTGGTTTGCTTTGTTGTTCTTTGTCACTTGGTCAGCTGAACCTGAAAAAGTAGAAAATTCATGGGTGTGCACACATTCACGAGTGTGAAGTTGTTTGATATATAAAATCAAATGTTGTGTTCCAGTTGGAACATCAGTTAAATTGATTGAAAAAAATGTAGCACAAAAGTAATTTCTATTCCTTGGATCTTATTGTCGGCAGCATAGCAAAATTAAAGCACTAGAGCCACCTTCTGACTGCACTGAAATTGCTGCATCCTGATAATGGTGCAGCATTAGTACATTAAATGGAAGGGAGCACAGTACATGTATTACAGTTCTTTGTATCATTACCTGAATGGCCTGGCTCAATAAATACTGCATTTTGCTGTAAATGTGGGTGGGTTTTTTTCTTTATTTGTGTGGAGCATTGTCACATCTGCAAACATTTCACATCATGCTTGTGGTTAGTTCCCTTCGTCAAGTTATAAAAGGAAATATGATGGTGCACAAGTCTACAGGGAAAGCCCTGTATAGTACTTATTCCATTAGGGAAGAAGCTCCAAGTTCTCAAACCAAAGCACATAAACAACAGCCAGAATAAGATTCAGTCCAATTTTCTAAACAGGGAGAGAAATTACAAAAACCACCCCAAACCTAAATATTTTAGCCAACATTTTACTCTGAGCTCTCTATGTATGAAGTAACGATAAACCCTAACTGAAATAAACAAAAACAGTTTTATAAGCTTATCAATAGCTAGATGTTATACAGGATTATTGACATTACCTTATTCACACGGCAAATCAAACCTTGATGTCTCATATCTCCATAACTTTTGATGTCTCATAACTCCTCAGAAGTCAATAAAGTTGAATTGGTGCTGAATAGAATTTAAGCCTGTATATTTACTCCAATCTTAAAGCTTGCTGCTTACATTAACGTCCTAGAAGGGATAATATGCACAAATAGATTCCTAGACACTTTTTTTGCCAATGTTTTTATATCTAAATATTTGAACTGCTATTCTAGACATTACCTACATGAAATACAGACATCAGCAAAGGTATTCATCTGAAATATTGTAAAGTGAACTGGTCTCAGTATTAGACAGTGCTTGCTTGAATTAAATACATTTGAAATTTGTTGTTAAATTGTTCTGTTTAAAAAATATCAAGCTTCATAGCACATATTGTTTTGAGTCTATTTAGTATTACTGCAAATGCTTAACAAATGTTGTCAGTATTGTTTTATTGAAGCCACACTTAGGAATTGAGGCAGAATTTTATTTTGCCAAATTTACAGAAATATCTGGGGGTTTAGGTTATTGCCTCTTGAATTTTCTTCCATTTAGGAAATTGTTTTCAAGACCGTGAATTTTTCTAATTGAGCAGAGCTACATTCTTCAGGATTTTAATGTTAGCTTTCTTGGTACTGTTAATTACAGGATAAGAATGATGAGAGTGAGAGAGACACTTTTTCTGAATGGAAGCAAGTTGCAGCACATTAAGCACAGCACACTGTGTTATTTCAAAATGGAAAGGGAAAGGTTTTAAAAATAACTGTTGAAGGGGAAATTTTATTCCACTATTTGTTTTCTATGAACAATTCCCTATCCATTGCTAGTTTGCCTTGGGAGTGCAAAAGAAAGATCAAAACCCACAAGTTTTCTAGATTGGGTGTCTGCAAAAGCTTTACTTTCATTTAATGAAAGTTTTCTTAGTACTGCCGAGTAAGTGTACTAAGAGACAGGAAAGAATATGATACTGTATCATTAATAAAAAATTGAACTGTTATGTTTGAGGAAATAAAAAGACCAAAACTTAATTAACAAACTGAGTGGAAAAAATAACATCCTCTAAAATTTTATAGAATGTAAATTTATAACCATCTGGCCATAAACTGCTGATGTTGATGAGTAGCAAGTGAAGTTTGTATGCACAGCCAGGCTTAGGAATCTTTGGGAGTGGTGAACTTGGCATGACTTTTTGTTTATTTGCCCTGGCCTTGATTTTTTTGCAGTGTTACATGACCTGCTCTGTGAAAGGAGCCCTTGTGTTACAATGTGAAATCTGTTGCAAATATTTACCATTGGGGAATGCAGGAGCATGGAACTCTGCCAGCCAGACGAACTATAAAATTCACTGCACATTTTGGAACTAGTCACTCAGATCACACTGGGCTAAAATTCCTTTTTCTAATGAGATCATGCTGTCACATATTATTGGCCTTTTGCGCCATCAAATTATGAATTCCATACTTTTCCCTAGATAAAATATTTACTTTAAAATATCTGGATAAGG
>JAMPIT010000483.1:0-17115 GCA_026261815.1 Monarcha castaneiventris obscurior
GGCAGTTTTGCATTTCTCTTGGCATGCCTTTCGCATTTCTAGTGTCCCTGGAGCTCTGGGCTTTTTGGTTTTCTGAACCCTAACCCTCGCCGTAACCCTAGACCTCGCACTATGCGGAGCCTTAGAAATAGCATTGGGCAGAAATGCGGTCCAATCAGGGAGATAAGGAGGCCGCCTGTTTGGGGCTGTTTTGCAATTCTCTTGGCATGCCTTTCGCATTTTTAGTGTCCCTGGAGCTCTGGGTTTTTTGTTTTTCTGAACCCTAACTAGAGCCGTAACCCTAGTCCTTGCTCTATGCGGAGCCTTAGAAATAGCATTGGGCCGAAACGCGGTCCAATCAGGGAGATAAGGATGCCGCCTGTTTGGGGGTGTTTTGCATTTCTCTTGGCATGCCTTTCGCATTTTAGGTATCCCTGGAGATCTGGGCTTTTTGGTTTTCTGAACCCTAACTAGAGCCGTAACCCTAGACTTCGCACTATGCGGAACCAAATAAAGAGCACTGGGTGCAATTGAGGTCCGACCAGGAAGATAAGAATTGCGCATGTTTGGGGCTCTTTTGTGATTCTCTTGGCGTGGCTTTCGCTCTTCTAGTGTCCCTGGAGCACTGGGCGTTTTGGTTTTCTGAACCCTAACCCTCGTCGTAACCCTAGACCTCGCACTATGCGGAGCCTTAGAAAAAGCAATGGGCTGAAATGCGGTCCAATCAGGAATATAAGGATGACCCCAGTTTGGGGCTGTTTTGCATTTCTCTTGGCATGCCTTTCGCATTTTTAAGGTCCTTGGAGCTCTGGGATTTTTGGTTTTCTGAACCCTAACCCTCGCCGTAACCCTAGGCCTCGCACTACGCGGAGCCTTAGAAATAGCATTGGGCCGAAACGCGGTCCAATCAGGGAGATAAGGATGCCGCCTGTTTGGGGCTGTTTTGCATTTCTCTTGGCATGCCTTTCGCATTTTAGGTGTCCCTGGCGCTCTGGGCTTTTTGTTTTTCTGAACCCTAACTAGGGCCGTAACCCTAGACTTCGCACTATGCGGAGCCAAATAAAGACCACTGGGCGCAATTGAGGTCCGACCAGGAAGATAAGAATTGCCCATGTTTGGGGCTGTTTTGTGATTCTCTTGGCATGCCGTTCGCACTTTTAGTGTCCTTGGAGCTCTAGGCTTTTTGGTTTTCTGGACCCTAACTAGAGCCGTAACCCTAGACTTCGCACTATGCGGAGCCAAATAAAGACCACTGGGCGCAATTGAGGTCCGACCAGGAAGATAAGAATTGCCCATGTTTGGGGCTGTTTTGTGATTCTCTTGGCATGCCGTTCGCACTTTTAGTGTCCTTGGAGCTCTAGGCTTTTTGGTTTTCTGAACCCTAACTAGAGCCGTAAACCTAGACTTCGCACTATGCGGAGCTTTATCAAGAGCGCTGGGTAGAAATGAGGTCCGATCAGGAAGATGATGATGGTAGATGACGGGGGCGGTTTTGCTTTTCCCTTGGCATGCCTTTTGCATTTTTAGTGTCCCTGGACCTCTGGGCTTTTTGGTTTTCTGAACCCTAAACTTCGCCGTAACCCTAGACCTCGCACTATGCGGAGCCTTAGACATAGCATTGGGAAGAAACGCGGTCCAATCAGGGAGATAAGGATGCCGCCTGTTTGGGGCTGTTTTGCATTTCTCTTGGCATGCCTTTCGCATTTTAGGTGTCCCTGGAGCTCTGGGCTTTTTGTTTTTCTGAACCCTAACTAGAGCCGTAACCCTAGACTTCGCACTATGCGGAGCTTTATCAAAAGCGATGGGTAGGAATGAGGTCCAATCAGGAAGATGATGATGGTAGAAGACGGGGGCTGTTTTGCATTTCTCTTGGCATGCCTTTTGCATTTTTAGTGTCCCTGGAGCTCTGGGCGGTTGGGTTTTCCAAACCCTAACTTGAGCCGTAACCCTAGACTTCGCACTATGCGGAGCCTTAGAAATAGCATTGGGCAGAAACGCGGTCCAATCAGGGAGATAAGGATGCCGCCTGTTTGGGGCTGTTTTGCATTTCTCTTGGCATGCCTTTCGCATTTTAGGTGTCCGTGGAGCTGTGGGCTTTTTGTTTTTCTGAACCCTAACTAGAGCCGTTACCCTAGACTTCGCACTATGCGGAGCTTTATCAAAAGCACTGGGTAGAAATGAGGTCCAATCAAGAAGATGATGATGGTAGATGACGGGGGCTGTTTTGCATTTCTTTTGGCATGCGTTTCGGATTTTTAGTGTCCCTGGAGCTCTGGACTTTTTGGTTTTCTGAACCCTAACCTCGCCGTAACCCAGAGTTCGCACTATGCGGAGCCAAATAAAGAGCACTGGGCGCAATTGAGGTCCGACCAGGAAGATAAGCATAGCACGTTTGGGGCTGTTTTGAATTCCTCTTGGCATGACTTTCGCATTTTTAGTGTCCCTGGAGCTCTGGGCTTTTTGGTTTTCTGAACCCCAACTAGAGCCATAACCCTAAACTTCGCACTATGCGGAGCCTTATCAAGAGCGCTGGGTAGAAATGACGTCCAATCAGGAAGATGATGATGGTAGAAGACGGGGGCAGTTTTGCATTTCTCTTGACATGCCTTTTGCATTTTTAGTGTCCCTGGACCTCTGGGCGTTTTGGTTTGCTGAACCCTAGCTAGAGCCGTAACCCTAGACTTTGCACTATGCGGAGCCTTAGAAATAGCACTGGGCAGAAATGCGGTCTAATCAGGGAGATAAGGGTGCCGCCTGTTTGGGGCTGTTTTGAATTCCTCTTGGCATGCCTTTCGCATTTTTAGTGTCCCTGGAGCTCTGGGCGTTTTGGTTCTCTGAGCTCTAAACCTCGCCGTAACCCTAGACTTCGCACTATGCGGAGCCTTATCAAGAGCGCTGGGCAGATATGAGGTCCAATCAGGAAGGTAAGAATTGGGCATTTTTGGGGCTGTTTTGTGATTCTCTTGGCATGCCTTTCGCACTTTTAGTGTCCCTGGAACACTGGGCTTTTTGGTTTTCTGAACCCTCACTAGAGCCGTAACCCTAAACTTCGCACTATGCGGAGCCTTATCAAGAGCGCTGGGTAGAAATGAGGTGCAATCAGGAAGATGAGGATGGTAGAAGACAGGGGCTGTTTTGCATTTCTCCCTGCATGCCTTTCGCATTTTTAGTGCCCCTGGACCTCTGGGCTTTTTGGTTTTCTGAATCCTAACTAGAGCCGTAACCCTAGACCTCGCACTATGCGGAGCCTTAGAAATAGCATTGGGCAGAAATGCGGTCCAATCAGGGAGATAAGGATGCCGCCTGTTTTCGGCTGTTTTGCAATTCTCTTGGCATGCCTTTCGCATTTTTAGTGTCCCTGGAGATCTGGGTTTTTTGGTTTTCTGAATCCTAAATAGAGCCGTAACCCTAGACCTTGCTCTATGCGGAGCCTTAGAAATAGCATTGAGCAGAAACGCGGTCCAATCAGGGAGATAAGGATGCCGCCTGTTTGGGGCTGTTTTGCATTTCTCTTGGCATGCCTTTCGCACTTTTAGTGTCCCTGGAGCTCTGGGCTTTTTGTTTTTCTGAGCCCTAACTAGAGCCGTAACCCTAGACTTCGCACTATGCGGAACCAAATAAAGAGCACTGGGCGCAATTGAGGTCCGACCAGGAAGATAAGAAGTGCCCATGTTTGGGGCTGTTTTGTGATTCTCTTGGCATGGCTTTCGCTCTTGTAGTGTCCCTGGAGCTCTGGGCGTTTTGGTTTTCTGAACCCTAACTAGAGCCGTAACCCTAGACCTCGCACAAATAGCATTGGGCAGAAATGCGGTCCAATCAGGGAGATAAGGATGCCGCCTGTTTGGGGCTGTCTTGAATTCCTCTTGGCATGCCTTTTGCATTTTTAGTGTCCCTGGACCTCTGGGCTTTTTGGTTTTCCGAACCCTAAACTTCGCCGTAACCCTAGACTTGGCACTGTGCGGAGCCTTATAATGAGCGCTGGGTAGATATGAGGTCCAATCAGGAAGATAAGAATTGCACTTCTTTGGGGATGTATTGCATTTCTCTTGCATGCCTTTCGCACTTTTAATGTCCCTGGAGCTCTGGGCTTTTTGGTTTTCTGAACCCTAACTAGAGCCGTAACCCTAGACTTCGCACTATGCGGAGCCTTATCAAGAGCGCTGGGCAGAAATGAGGTCCAATCAGTAAGATGATGATAGTAGAACCACCCACCCACGACGGGGGCTGTTTTGCATTTCTCTTGGCATGCCTTTCGCATTTTTAGTGTCCCTGGAGCTCTGGGCGTTTTGGTTTTCTGAACCCTAACTAGAGCCATAACCCTAGACTTGGCACTATGCGGAGCCTTATCAAGAGCGATGGGTAGAAATGAGGTCCAATCAGGAAGATGATGATGGTAGATGACGGGGGCTGTTTTGCATTTCTCTTGGCATGCCTTTCGCATTTTTAGTGTCCCTGGACCTCTGGGCTTTTTGGTTTTCTGAACCCTAACTAGAGCCGTAACCCTAGACTTCGCACTATGCGGAGCCTTAGAAATAGCATTGGGCAGAAACGCGGTCCAGTCAGGGAGATAAAGATGCCGCCTGTTTGGGGCTGTTTTGCATTTCTCTTGGCATGCCTTTCGCATTTTAGGTGTCCCTGGAGCTCTGGGCTTTTTGTTTTTCTGAACCCTAACTAGAGCCGTAACCCTAGACTTTGCACTATGCGGACCTTTATCAAAAGCACTGAGTAGAAATGAGGTCCAATCAAGAAGATGATGATGGTAGATGACGGGGGCTGTTTTGCATTTCTCTTGGCATGCCTTTCGCATTTTTAGTGTCCCTGGAGCTCTGGGCTTTTTGGTTTTCTGAACCCTAACCCTCGTCGTAACCCTGGACCTCGCACTATGCGGAGCCTTCGAAATAGCACTGGGCAGAAATGCGGTCTAATCAGGGAGATAAGGGTGCCGCCTGTTTGGGGCTGTTTTGAATTCCTCTTGGCATGCCTTTCACATTTTTAGTGTCCCTGGAGCTCTGGGCGTTTTGGTTTTCTGAACCCTAAACCTCGCCGTAACTCTAGACTTGGCACTATGCGGAGCCTTATCAAGAGCGCTGGGTCGAAATGAGGTCCAAACAGGAAGATGAGGATGGTAGATGATGGGGGCTGTTTTGCATTTCTCCCTGCATGCCTTTCGCATTTTTAGTGTCCCTGGAGCTCTGGGATTTTTGGTTTTCTGAACCCTAACTTGAGCCTTAACCCTAGACCTCGCACTATGCGGAGCTTTATCAAAGGGATGGGAAGAAATGAGGTCCAATCAAGAAGATGATGATGGTACAAGACGGGGGCTGTTTTGCATTCCTCTTGGCATGCCTTTGGCATTTTTAGTGTACCTGGAGCTCTGGGCGTTTCGGTTTTCTGAACCCTAACTAGAGCC
Organism: Monarcha castaneiventris obscurior; assembly: GCA_026261815.1. Classification (NCBI taxonomy): domain Eukaryota; kingdom Metazoa; phylum Chordata; class Aves; order Passeriformes; family Monarchidae; genus Monarcha; species Monarcha castaneiventris. The sequence goes on from JAMPIT010000483.1 coordinate 5,390, forward strand.
GTAACCCTAGACTTCGCACTATGCGGAGCCTTATCAAGCGCGCTGGGTAGATATGAGGTCCAATCAGGAAGATAAGAATTGCGCATTTTTGGGGCTCTTTTGTGATTTCTCTTGGCATGCCTTTCTCATTTTTAGTGTCCCTGGAGCTCTGGGTTTTTTGTTTTTCTGAACCCTAATTAGAGCCGTAACCCTAGACTTCGCACTATGAGGAACCAAATAAAGAGCACAGGGTGCCATTGAGGTCCGACCAGGAAGAAAAGAATTGCGCATGTTTGGGGCTGTTTTGTGATTCTCTTGGCATGCCTTTTGCATTTTTAGTGTCCCTGGAGCACTGGGCTTTATGTTTTTCTGAACCCTAACTAGAGCCGTAACCCTAGACCTCGCGCTACGCGGAGCCTTAGAAATAGCATTGGGCCGAAACGCGGTCCAATCAGGGAGATAAGGATGCCGCCTGTTTGGGGCTGTTTTGCATTTCTCTTGGCATGCCTTTTACATTTTAGGTGTCCCTGGAGCTCTAGGCTTTTTGTTTTTCTGAACCCCAGCTTGAGCCGTAACCCTAGACTTCGCACTATGCGGAGCCTTATCAATACCGCTGGGCAGAAATGAGGTCCAGTCAGGAAGATGATGATGGTAGATGACGGGGGCTGTTTTGCATTTCTCTTGGCATGCCTTTCGCATTTTTAGGGTCCCTGGAGCTCTGGGCTTTATGGTTTTCTGAACCCTAACTAGAGCCGTAACCCTAGACTTCGCACTATGCGGAGCTTTATCAAAAGCGATGGGTAGAAATTAGGTCCAATTAGGAAAATGATAATGGTAGAAGACGGGGGCTGTTTTGCATTTCTCTTGGCATGCCTTTCGCATTTTTAGTGTCCCTGGACCTCTGGGCGTTTTGGTTTTCTGAACCCTAACTAGAGCCGTAACCCTAGACTTGGCACTATGCGGAGCCTTATCAAGAGCGCTGGGTAGAAATGAGGTCCAATCAGGAAGATAAGAATTGCGCACGTTTGGGGCTGTTTTGCAATTCTCTTGGCATGCCTTTCACATTTTTAGTGTCCCTGGCGCTCTGGGCGTTTCGGTTTTCTGAACCCTCACTAGAGCCGTAAGCCTAGACTTCGAACTATGCGGAGCCTTATCAAGAACGCTGGGTAGATATGCGGTCCAATCTTGAAGATAAGAATTTCGCACGTTTGGGGCTGTTTTGCAATTCTCTTGGCATGCCTTTCACATTTCTAGTGTCCCTAGAGCTCTGGGCTTTTTGTTTTTCTGAACCCTAACTAGAGCCGTAACCCTAGACTTCGCACTATGCGGAGCCAAATAAAGAGCACTGGGTGCAATTGAGGTCCGACCAGGAAGATAAGAATTGCGCATGTTTGGGGCTGTTTTGTGATTCTCTTGGCATGGCTTTTGCACTTTTAGTGTCCCTGGAGCTCTGGGCTTTTTGGTTTTCTGAACCCTAACTAGAGCCGTAAACATAAACTTCGCATTTTGCGGAGCTTTATCATGAGCGCTGGGTAGAAATGAGGTCCAATCAGGAAGATGATGATGGTAGATGACGGGGGCAGTTTTGCATTTCTCTTGGCATGCCTTTTGCATTTTTAGTGTCCCTGGAGCTCTGGGCTTTATGTTTTTCTGAACCCTAACTGAGCCGTAACCCTAGACTTGGCACTATGCGGAGCTTTATCAAGAGCGATGGGTAGAAATGAGGTCCAATCAGGAAGATGAGGATGGTAGATGACGGGGGCTGTTTTGCATTTCTCTTGGCATGCCTTTCGCATTTTTAGTGTCCCTGGAGCTCTGGGCTTTTTGGTTTTCTGAACCCTAAACCTCGCCGTAACCCTAGACTTCGCACTATGCGGAGCCTTATCAAGAGCGCTGGGTAGAAATGAGGTCCAATCAGGAAGATAAGAATTGCGCACGTTTGGGGCTGTTTTGCATTTCTCTTGACATGCCTTTCGCATTTTTAATGTCCTTGGAGCTCTGGGTTTTTTGGTTTTCTGAACCCTAACCCTCGCCGTAACCCTAGACTTCGCACTAAGCGGAGCCTTATAAAGAGCGCTGGGTAGATATGAGGTCCAATCAGGAAGATAAGAATTGCACTTGTTTGGGGCTTTATTGCATTTCTCTTGGCATGCCTTTCGCACTTTTAGTGTCCCTGGAGCTCTGGGCTTTTTGGTTTTCTGAACCCTAAGTAGAGCCGTAACCCTAAACTTCGCACTATGCGGAGCCTTAGAAATGGCATTGTGCAGAAATGCGGTCCAAGCAGGGGCATAAGGATGCCGCCTGTTTGGGGGTGTTTTGAATTCTTCTTGGCATGCCTTTCGCACTTCTAGTGTCCCTGGAGCTCTGGGCTTTTTGGTTTTCTGAAGCCTAAACCTCGCCCTAACCGTAGACTTCGTACTTTGCGGAGCCTTATCAAGCGCGCTGGGTAGAAATGAGGTCCAATCAGGAAGATGATGATGGTAGATGACGGGGGCTGTTTTGCATTTCTCTTGGCATGCCTTTCGCATTTTTAGTGTCCCTGGACCTCTGGGCGTTTTGGTTTTCTGAACCCTAAACCTCGCCGTAACCCTAGACTCGCACTATGCGGAGCCTTATCAAGAGCGCTGGGTAGATATGAGGTCCAATCAGGAAGATAAGAATTGCGCACGTTTTGGGCTGTATTGCATTTCTCTTGGCATGCCTTTCGCACTTTTAGTGTCCCTGGAGCTCTGGGCTTTTTCGTTTTCTGAACCGTAAACCTCGCCGTAACCCTAGACTTCGCACTATGCGGAGCCTTTTCAAGAGCGGTGGGTAGAAATGAGGTCCAATCAGGAAGATGATGACGGTAGATGACGGGGGCTGTTTTGCATTTCTCTTGGCACGCCTTTCGCATTTTTTGTGTCCCTGGCGCTCTGGGCGTTTCGGTTTTCTGAACCCTAACTAGAGCTGTAACCCTAGACTTCGCACTAGGCGGAGCCTTATCAAGAGCGCTGGGTAGATATGAGGTCCAATCAGAAAGATAAGAATTGCGCACGTTTGGGGCTGTTTTGCAATTCTCTTGGCATGCCTTTCGCATTTTTAGTGTCCCTGGAGATCTGGGTTTTTTGGTTTTCTGAATCCTAACTAGAGCCGTAACCCTAGACCTTGCTCTATGCGGAGCCTTATAAATAGCATTGGGCAGAAACGCGGTCCAATCAGGGAGATAAGGATGCCGCCTTTTTGGGGCTGTTTTGCATTTCTCTTGGCATGCCTTTCGCCTTTTAGGTATCCCTGGACCTCTGGGCTTTTTGTTTTTCTGAACCATAACTAGAGCCGTAACCCTAGACTTCGCACTATGCGGAGCTTTATGAAGAGCGATGGGTAGAAATGAGGTCCAATCAGGAAGATGGTGATGGTAGATGACGGGGGCTGTTTTGCATTTCTCTTGGCATGCCTTTCGCATTTTTAGTGTCCCTGGAGCTCTGAGCTTTTTGGTTTTCTGAACCCTAACCTTCGCTGTAACCCTAGCCCTCGCACTATGCGGAGCCTTAGAAATAGCATTGTGCAGAAATGCGGTCCAAGCAGGGGCATGAGGATGCTGCCTTTTTGGGGCTGTTTTGCATTTCTTTTGGCATGCCTTTCGCATTTTTAGTGTCCCTGGAGCTCTGGGCTTTTTGTTTTTCTGAACCCTAACTAGAGCCGCAACCCTAGACTTCGCACTATGCGGAGCCTTATAAAGAGCGCTGGGTAGATATGAGGTCCATTCAGGAAGGTAAGAATTGCACTTGTTTGGGGCTGTATTGCATTTCTCTTGGCATGCCTTTCGCACTTTTAGTGTCCCTGGAGCTCTAGGCTTTTTGGTTTTCTGAACCCTAACTAGAGCCGTAACCCTAGACCTCGCACTATGCGGAGCTTTATCAAGATCGCTGGGTAGAAATGAGTTCCAATCAGGAAGATGATGATGGTAGATGACGGGGGCTGTTTTGCATTTCTCTTGGCATGCCTTTCGCACTTTTAGTGTCTCTGGAGCTCTGGGCTTTTTGTTTTTCTGAACCCTAACTAGAGCCGCAACCCTAGACTTCGCACTACGCGGAACCAAATAAAAAGCACTGGGTGAAATTGAGGTCAGACTAGGAAGATAAGAACTGCGCATGTTTGGGGCTCTTTTGTGATTCTCTTGGCATGGCTTTCGCATTTTTAGTGTCCCTGGACCTATGGGCTTTTTGGTTTTCTGAACCCTAAACCTCGCCGTAACCCTAGACTTCGCACTATGCGGAGCCTTATCACGAGCGCTGGGTAGAAATGAGGTCCAATCAGGAAGATGAGGATGGTAGATGACGGGGGCTGTTTTGCATTTCTCTTGGCATGCCTTTCGCATTTTCAGTGTCCCTGGAGCTCTGGGCTTTTTGGTTTTCTGAACCCTAATCCTCGCCGTAACCCTAGACTTCGCACTATGCGGAGCGTTTTCAAGAGCGCTGGGGAGAAATGAGGTCCAATCAGGAAGATGAGGATGGTAGATGACGGGGGCTGTTTTGCATTTCTCTTGGAACGCCTTTCGCACTTTTAGTGTCCCTGGACCTCTGGGCTGTTTGGTTTTCTGAACCCTAACCCTGGCCGTAACCCTAGACCTCGCACTATGCGCAGCCATAGAAATAGGATTGGGCACAAATGTAGTCCAGTCAGGGAGATAAGGATGCCGCCTGATTGGGGCTGTTTTGAATTCCGCTTGGCATGCCTTTCGCATTTTTAGTGTCCCTGGACCTCTGGGCGTTTTGGTTTGCTGAACCCTTACCCTCGCCGTAACCCTAAAGTTCGCACCATGCGTATCCTCATCAAGAGCGCTGGGTAGAAATGAGGTCCAATCAGGAAGATGAGGATGGTAGATGACGGGGGCTGTTTTGCATTTCTCTAGGAATGCCTTTCGCACTTTTAGTGTCCCTGGAGCTCTGGGCTTTTTGGTTTTCTGACCCCTCACTAGAGCCTTAACCCTACACTTCGCACTATGCGGAGCCTTAGAAATAGCATTTGGCAGAAATGCGGTCCATTCAGGAATATAAGGATGCCGCCTGATTGGGGCTGTTTTGCATTTCTCTTGGCATGCCTTTTGCACTTTTAGTGTCCCTGGAGATCTAGGCTTTTTGGTTTTCTGAACCCTAACCAGAGCCGTAACCCTAGACTTCGCACCATGCGTATCCTCATCAAGAGCGCTGGGTAGAAATGAGGTACAATCAGGAAGATGAGGATGGTAGATGACGGGGGCTGTTTTGCATTTCTCTTGGCATGCCTTTCGCATTTTTAGTGTCCCTGGAGCTCTGGGTTTTTTGGTTTTCTGAACCCTAAACCTCGCCGTAACCCTAGACTTCGCACTATGCGGAGCCTTTTCAAGAGCGCTGGGTAGAAATGAGGTCCAATCAGGAAGATAAGAATTGCGCATGTTTGGGGCTGTTTTGCATTTCTCTTGGCATGCCTTTCGCATTTTAGGTATCCCTGGAGCTCTGGGCTTTTTGTTTTTCTGAACCCTAACTAGAGCCTTAACCCTAGACTTCGCACTATGCGGAGCCATATAAAGATCACTGGGCGCAATTGAGGTCCGACCAGGAAGATAAGAATTGCCCATGTTTGGGGCTGTTTTGTGATTCTCTTGGCATGCCTTTCGCACTTTTAGTGTCCCTGGAGCTCTAGGCTTTTTGGTTTTCTGAACCCTAACCCTAGGCGTAACCCTAAACTTCGTACTTTGCGGCGCCAAATGAAGAGCACTGGGCGCAATTGAGGTCCGACCAGGAAGATAGGAATTGCACTTGTTTGGGGCTGTTTTGAATTCCTCTTGCCATGCCTTTCGCACTTTTAGTGTCCCTGGAGCTCTGGGCTTTTTGGTTTTCTGAACCCTAACCAGAGCCGTAACCCTAGACTTCGCACTATGCGGAGCCTTATCAAGAGTGCTGGGTGGAAATGAGATCCAATCAGGAAGATGATGATGGTAGAAGACGGGGGCTGTTTTGCATTTCTCTTGGCATGGCTTTCGCATTTCTAGTGTCCCTGGAGCTCTGGGCTTTTTGGTTTTCTGAACTCTAACAGTCGTCGTAACCCTAGACCTCACACAATGCGGAGCCTTAGAAATAGCATTGGGCAGAAATGCGGTCCAATCAGGGAGATAAGGATGCCGCCTGTTTGGGGCTGTTTTGAATTCCTCTTGGCATGCCTTTCGCATTTTTAGTGTCCCTGGAGCTCTGGGCTTTTTGGTTTTCTGAACCCTAAACCTCGCCGTAACCCTAGACTTCGCACTAAGCGGAGCCTTATAAATAGCGCTGGGTAGATATGAGGTCCAATCAGGAAGATAAGAATTGCACTTGTTTGGGGCTGTATTGCATTTCTCTTGGCATGCCTTTCGCACTTTTAGTGTCCCTGGAGCTCTAGGCTTTTTGGTTTTCTGAACCCTAACTAGAGCCGTAACCCTAGACTTCGCACTATGCGGAGCTTTATCAAGATCGCTGGGTAGAAATGAGTTCCAATCAGGAAGATGATGATGGTAGATGACGGGGGCTGTTTTGCATTTCTCTTGGCATGCCTTTCGCACTTTTAGTGTCCCTGGAGCTCTGGGCTTTTTGTTTTTCTGAACCCTAACCAGAGCCGTAACCCTAGACCTCGCACTATGCGGAGCCTTAGAAATAGCATTGGGAAGAAACGCGGTCCAATCAGGGAGATAAGGATGCCGCCTGTTTGGGGCCGTTTTGCATTTCTCTTGGCATGCCTTTCGCATTTTAGGTGTCCCTGGAGCTCTGGGCTTTTTGTTTTTCTGAACCCTAACTAGAGCCGTAACCCTAGACTTTGCACTATGCGAAGCCTTATCAAGAGTGCGGGGTAGAAAGGAGATCCAATCAGGAAGATGATGATGGTAGAATACGGGGGCTATTTTGCATTCCTCTTGGCATGCCTTTCGCATTTCTAGTGTCCCTGGAGCTCTGGGCGTTTTGGTTTTCTGAACCCTAAACCTCGTCGTAACCCTAGACTCGCACTATGCGGAGCCTTATCAAGAGCGCTGGGTAGAAATGAGGTCCAATCAGGAAGATAAAAATTGCGCATTTTTGGGGCTGTATTGCATTTCTCTTGGCATGCCTTTCGCACTTTTAGTGTCCCTGGAGCTCTGGGCTTTTTGGTTTTCTGAACTCTAACACTCGTCGTAACCCTAGACCTCACACAATGCGGAGCCTTAGAAATAGCATTGGGCAGAAATGCGGTCCAGTCAGGGAGATAAGGATGCCGCCCGTTTGGGGCTGTCTTGAATTCCTCTTGGCATGCCTTTCGCATTTTTAGTGTCCCTGGAGCTCTGGGCTTTTTGGTTTTCTGAACCCTAAACTTCGCCGTAACCCTAGACTTGGCACTAAGCAGAGCCTTATCAAGAGCGCTGGGCAGAAATGAGGTCCAATCAGGAAGATGATGATGGTAGATGACGGGAGCTGTTTTGCATTTCTCTTGGCATGCCTTTCGCACTTTTAGTGTCCCTGGAGCTCTGGGCTTTTTGTTTTTCTGAACCCTGACTAGAGCCGTAACCCTAGACTTTGCACTATGCGGAGCCAAATAAAGACCACTGGGCGCAATTGAGGTCTGACCAGGAAGATAAGAATTGCCCATGTTTGGGGCTGTTTTGTGATTCTCTTGGATGCCTTTCGAACTTTTAGTGTCCCTGGAGCTCTGGGCTTTTTGGTTTTCTGAACCCTAACTAGAGCCGTAACCCTAGACTTGGCACTAAGCAGAGCCTTATCAAGAACGCTGGGCAGAAATGAGGTCCAATCAGGAAGATGATGATGGTAGATGACGGGGGCTGTTTTGCATTTCTCTTGGCATGCCTTTCGCATTTTTAGTGTCCCTGGACCTCTGGGCTTTTTGGTTTTCTGAACTCTAACACTCGTCGTAACCCTAGACCTCATACAATGCGGAGCCTTAGAAATAGCATTGGGCACAAATGCGGTCCAATCAGGGAGATAAGGATGCCGCCTGTTTGGGGCTGTCTTGAATTCCTCTTGGCATGCCTTTCGCATTTTTAGTGTCCCTGGAGCTCTGGGCTTTTTGGTTTTCTGAACCCTATACTTCGCCGTAACCCTGGACTTGGCACTAAGCAGAGCCTTATCAAGAGCGCTGGGCAGAAATGAGGTCCAATCAGGAAGATGATGATGGTAGATGACGGGGGCTGTTTTGCATTTCTCTTGGCATGCCTTTCGCATTTTTAGTGTCCCTGGACCTCTGGGCGTTTTGGTTTTCTGAACCCTAAACCTCGCCGTAACCCTAGACTCGCACTATGCGGAGCCTTATCAAGAGCGCTGGGTAGATATGAGGTCCAATCAGGAAGATAAGAATTGCGCACGTTTTGGGCTGTATTGCATTTCTCTTGGCATGCCTTTCGCACTTTTAGTGTCCCTGGAGCTCTGGGCTTTTTCGTTTTCTGAACCGTAAACCTCGCCGTAACCCTAGACTTCGCACTATGCGGAGCCTTTTCAAGAGCGGTGGGTAGAAATGAGGTCCAATCAGGAAGATGATGACGGTAGATGACGGGGGCTGTTTTGCATTTCTCTTGGCACGCCTTTCGCATTTTTTGTGTCCCTGGCGCTCTGGGCGTTTCGGTTTTCTGAACCCTAACTAGAGCTGTAACCCTAGACTTCGCACTAGGCGGAGCCTTATCAAGAGCGCTGGGTAGATATGAGGTCCAATCAGAAAGATAAGAATTGCGCACGTTTGGGGCTGTTTTGCAATTCTCTTGGCATGCCTTTCGCATTTTTAGTGTCCCTGGAGATCTGGGTTTTTTGGTTTTCTGAATCCTAACTAGAGCCGTAACCCTAGACCTTGCTCTATGCGGAGCCTTATAAATAGCATTGGGCAGAAACGCGGTCCAATCAGGGAGATAAGGATGCCGCCTTTTTGGGGCTGTTTTGCATTTCTCTTGGCATGCCTTTCGCCTTTTAGGTATCCCTGGACCTCTGGGCTTTTTGTTTTTCTGAACCATAACTAGAGCCGTAACCCTAGACTTCGCACTATGCGGAGCTTTATGAAGAGCGATGGGTAGAAATGAGGTCCAATCAGGAAGATGGTGATGGTAGATGACGGGGGCTGTTTTGCATTTCTCTTGGCATGCCTTTCGCATTTTTAGTGTCCCTGGAGCTCTGAGCTTTTTGGTTTTCTGAACCCTAACCTTCGCTGTAACCCTAGCCCTCGCACTATGCGGAGCCTTAGAAATAGCATTGTGCAGAAATGCGGTCCAAGCAGGGGCATGAGGATGCTGCCTTTTTGGGGCTGTTTTGCATTTCTTTTGGCATGCCTTTCGCATTTTTAGTGTCCCTGGAGCTCTGGGCTTTTTGTTTTTCTGAACCCTAACTAGAGCCGCAACCCTAGACTTCGCACTATGCGGAGCCTTATAAAGAGCGCTGGGTAGATATGAGGTCCATTCAGGAAGGTAAGAATTGCACTTGTTTGGGGCTGTATTGCATTTCTCTTGGCATGCCTTTCGCACTTTTAGTGTCCCTGGAGCTCTAGGCTTTTTGGTTTTCTGAACCCTAACTAGAGCCGTAACCCTAGACCTCGCACTATGCGGAGCTTTATCAAGATCGCTGGGTAGAAATGAGTTCCAATCAGGAAGATGATGATGGTAGATGACGGGGGCTGTTTTGCATTTCTCTTGGCATGCCTTTCGCACTTTTAGTGTCTCTGGAGCTCTGGGCTTTTTGTTTTTCTGAACCCTAACTAGAGCCGCAACCCTAGACTTCGCACTACGCGGAACCAAATAAAAAGCACTGGGTGAAATTGAGGTCAGACTAGGAAGATAAGAACTGCGCATGTTTGGGGCTCTTTTGTGATTCTCTTGGCATGGCTTTCGCATTTTTAGTGTCCCTGGACCTATGGGCTTTTTGGTTTTCTGAACCCTAAACCTCGCCGTAACCCTAGACTTCGCACTATGCGGAGCCTTATCACGAGCGCTGGGTAGAAATGAGGTCCAATCAGGAAGATGAGGATGGTAGATGACGGGGGCTGTTTTGCATTTCTCTTGGCATGCCTTTCGCATTTTCAGTGTCCCTGGAGCTCTGGGCTTTTTGGTTTTCTGAACCCTAATCCTCGCCGTAACCCTAGACTTCGCACTATGCGGAGCGTTTTCAAGAGCGCTGGGGAGAAATGAGGTCCAATCAGGAAGATGAGGATGGTAGATGACGGGGGCTGTTTTGCATTTCTCTTGGAACGCCTTTCGCACTTTTAGTGTCCCTGGACCTCTGGGCTGTTTGGTTTTCTGAACCCTAACCCTGGCCGTAACCCTAGACCTCGCACTATGCGCAGCCATAGAAATAGGATTGGGCACAAATGTAGTCCAGTCAGGGAGATAAGGATGCCGCCTGATTGGGGCTGTTTTGAATTCCGCTTGGCATGCCTTTCGCATTTTTAGTGTCCCTGGACCTCTGGGCGTTTTGGTTTGCTGAACCCTTACCCTCGCCGTAACCCTAAAGTTCGCACCATGCGTATCCTCATCAAGAGCGCTGGGTAGAAATGAGGTCCAATCAGGAAGATGAGGATGGTAGATGACGGGGGCTGTTTTGCATTTCTCTAGGAATGCCTTTCGCACTTTTAGTGTCCCTGGAGCTCTGGGCTTTTTGGTTTTCTGACCCCTCACTAGAGCCTTAACCCTACACTTCGCACTATGCGGAGCCTTAGAAATAGCATTTGGCAGAAATGCAGTCTATTCAGGAATATAAGGATGCCGCCTGATTGGGGCTGTTTTGCATTTCTCTTGGCATGCCTTTTGCACTTTTAGTGTCCCTGGAGATCTAGGCTTTTTGGTTTTCTGAACCCTAACCAGAGCCGTAACCCTAGACTTCGCACCATGCGTATCCTCATCAAGAGCGCTGGGTAGAAATGAGGTACAATCAGGAAGATGAGGATGGTAGATGACGGGGGCTGTTTTGCATTTCTCTTGGCATGCCTTTCGCATTTTTAGTGTCCCTGGAGCTCTGGGCTTTTTGGTTTTCTGAACCCTAAACCTCGCCGTAACCCTAGACTTCGCACTATGCGGAGCCTTTTCAAGAGCGCTGGGTAGAAATGAGGTCCAATCAGGAAGATAAGAATTGCGCATGTTTGGGGCTGTTTTGCATTTCTCTTGGCATGCCTTTCGCAGTTTAGGTATCCCTGGAGCTCTGGGCTTTTTGTTTTTCTGAACCCTAACTAGAGCCTTAACCCTAGACTTCGCACTATGCGGAGCCATATAAAGATCACTGGGCGCAATTGAGGTCCGACCAGGAAGATAAGAATTGCCCATGTTTGGGGCTGTTTTGTGATTCTCTTGGCATGCCTTTCGCACTTTTAGTGTCCCTGGAGCTCTAGGCTTTTTGGTTTTCTGAACCCTAACCCTAGGCGTAACCCTAAACTTCGTACTTTGCGGCGCCAAATGAAGAGCACTGGGCGCAATTGAGGTCCGACCAGGAAGATAGGAATTGCACTTGTTTGGGGCTGTTTTGAATTCCTCTTGCCATGCCTTTCGCACTTTTAGTGTCCCTGGAGCTCTGGGCTTTTTGGTTTTCTGAACCCTAACCAGAGCCGTAACCCTAGACTTCGCACTATGCGGAGCCTTATCAAGAGTGCTGGGTGGAAATGAGATCCAATCAGGAAGATGATGATGGTAGAAGACGGGGGCTGTTTTGCATTTCTCTTGGCATGGCTTTCGCATTTCTAGTGTCCCTGGAGCTCTGGGCTTTTTGGTTTTCTGAACTCTAACAGTCGTCGTAACCCTAGACCTCACA